>JAXLNO010005115.1:0-69909 GCA_038087875.1 Malacoraja senta
CCAGTCTACTTGCTGGGCGGAGTTATCCATCAGTTGAATCATGTTTTTAATATTTACTGACCAATAATAATACATAAAATTAGGTAGTGCTAGACCCCCCAATACTTTAGATTTATTCAGATGGGTTTTTTGTATTCCATGTGATTTATAGTCCCATATAAAATTAGTGATATCTGAGTCGAGTTTTTTAAAAAACTTCTTAGGTAAGTATATAGGAATTGATTGAAATAGGTATAAAATTTGTGGTAAAAAGATCATTTTTATTGCGTTTATTCGGCCTATTAAAGACATCGGAAGCGTTTTCCAGAATTTAATTAATGTATTCAGTTTATTAAGTAGGGGGTCAAAATTTGCCCTGAGCATACCTTGATATGTTCTGGTAATTTCGATTCCCAAATATTTAAATTTTTCTGTAGCTATTTTAAAAGGGAATTTTAAAAGATGTGTTGAATCTTTCGGTTTTATTGACATAATTTCACTTTTATTCCAATTTATTCTATATCCAGAAAAAGATCCGAAGTCTTCAATTAAATTTAATATATTTGGTATAGTGATTTGAGGTTTTGTAATATACAATAATATATCATCCGCGTATAAAGATATTTTATTATATGAGTCTTTAGTATTATATCCATGAATATCAGGGTGTATTCTAATTTTTTCTGCTAGCGGTTCAATAATGAGAGCAAACAGCTGTGGTGATAATGAGCATCCTTGTCTATTTCCCCTTGATAGTTGAAATTTCGAGGATAATATGTTATTAGTAAGTATTCTAGCTGTAGGTTTGTTATATAGTAACTTAATCCATAAAATAAAATTCTCTCCCAGTTGAAATTTTTGTAATACTTTATCCATATAATTCCATTCTACTTGATCAAATGATTTTAAAGTTTCCCCCCCCACACACATACCCCGACAAAAAAAAACAAAAAAAAACTACATAAAAACAAGACAAAAATAATAAAAAGACAGACGGACTGCAGAGGCCGCTGCAAACGAGAGTCGCGCCGCCCACCGAGACATATAAATCACGGACATATAAAAGTCCATGATCACGAGACTCAGCGTCGATCTTCTGGAAGAGCGCTCGGGACTGCGTGAACTTCTGGAGTGCCTCTGTCTGAGCGAGGCCTAGAGGGCTTGAACAGGCAGACGTGAGGATTGAACCCGCGGTGGGATAGGTGCAGTGTGTGATCTGTGACGCGCTTTTGGTAAAATCAAATTTAGTTGTTTCAAGTGCTCGATTCAGTGTTTTTACTGAAACTAGACGGGGGAAGCTTAGAAACGAGCAATTATGGGAAGAAACGGAAGATCTCGGAGAAAACACACATGGTCACGGGGAGAACGTACAAACACGGTACAAACAGCACCCGTAGTCTGGATCGAACCCGGGTCTCCGGTGCTGCAAGAGCTGCAAGGCAGCAACTCTACCGCTGTGCCACCGTGGCCGCACTATACATCTGTTTATACATCTGTATAAATACATCAAGCAGCATTAAAGCTGCCACTGCATTGAGTTTGGCAAAATTGTTAAATGTAATTCTCTGTAAAAGCAAATGACAATTGTTTTGTTGTCCATTGCACTTGTGCCGGAAGTACTTGTGCCTTTACAATGTGTAGATGTCAACCTCTTCATGGTTCTATAACTGTGTGGTCTGCTTTATTCCAGATTAAGAGACTCATTAAATTCTTTATTCTGAAACAAGAGACAATTAACCTTGTGGTCGTGCCTTGTAACGTCGACATAGCAACCACAGAAGCACTGAAAATGGCCCAGGAAGTGGACCCTTCTGGAGGCAGAACTTTGGGTAATTGCATACCCTTCCTCACTCCACTCCCCCTTCACCCAGGTACCCAACACATGCACAATGGCCTGCGGTAGGCTTCGTATTTTGAGAAGGCCTCAGCGGCATCTCCCTTGCACTATCCCTAAACATAGAAACATAGAAAATAGGTGCAGGAGTAGGCCATTCGGCACTTCGAGCCTGCACTGCCATTCAATATGATCATGGCTGATCATCCAACTCAGTACCCTGTACCTGCCTTCTCTCCATAGCCCCTGATCCCTTTAGCCACAAGGGCCACATCTAACTCCCTCTTAAATATAGCCAATGAACTGGCCTCAACTACCTTCTGTGGCAGAGAATTCCACAGATTCATCACTCTTTGTGTAAAAAATGATTTCCTCATCTCGGTCCTAAAAGACTTCCCCCTTATCCTTAAACTGTGACCCCTTGTTCTGGACTTCCCCAACATCGGGAATAATCTTCCTGCATCTAGCCTGTCCAAACCCTTAAGAATTTTGTAAGTTTCTATAAGACCCCCCCTCAATCTTCTAAATTCTAGCGACTACAAGCCGAGTCTATCCAGTCTTTCTTCATATGAAAGTCCTGCCATCCCAGGAATCAGTCTGGTGAACCATCTCTGTACTCCCTCTATGGCAAGAATGTCTTTCCTCAGATTAGGAGACTAAAACTGTATGCAATACTCCAGGTGTGGTCTCACCAAGACCCTGTACAAGTGCAGTAGAACCTCCCTGCTCTTATACTCAAATCCTTTTGCTATGAATGCTAACATACCATTCGCTTTCTTCACTGCCTGCTGCACCTGCATGCCTACTTTCAATGACTGGTGTACCATGACACCCAGGTCTTGTTGCATCTCCCCTTTTCCTAATCGGCCATCATTCAGATAATAGTCTACTTTCCTGTTTTTGCCACCAAAGTGGATAACCTCACATTTATCCACATTATACTGCATATGCCATGCATTTGCCCACGCACCCAACCTATCCAAGTCACCTTGCAGCCTCCTGACTAACTGGTCTGTAATACCCCATTTTCTCTCTCCCTCCCTTTTTAAAAAGTGGGGTTACATTAGCTACCCTCCAATCCTCAGGAACTACTCCAGAATCTAACGAGTTTTGAAAAATTATCACTAATGCATCCACTATTTCTGGGGCTACTTCCTTAAGTACTCTGGTATGCAGCCTATCTGGCTCTGGGGATTTATCGGCCTTTAATCCATTCAATTTACCTCACACCACTTCCCAGCTAACCTGGGTTTCACTCAGTTCCTCCATGTCATTTGACCCCCGGTCCCCTGCTATTTCTGGCAGATTATTTATGTCTTCCTTAGTGAAGACAGAACCAAAGTAGTTATTCAATTGGTATAATAATAATAATAATGGATTGGATTTATATAGCGCCTTTCTAATACCCAAGGCGCTTTACATCGCATTATTCATTCACTCCTCAGTCACACTCGGTGGTGGTGAGCTACTTCTGTAGCCACAGCTGCCCTGGGGCAGACTGACGGAAGCGTGGCTGCTAATCTGCGCCTACGGCCCCTCCGACCACCACCAATCACTCACACACATTCACACACATGCACACGCAGGCAAAGGTGGGTGAAGTGTCTTGCCCAAGGACACAACGACAGTATGCACTCCAAGCGGGATTCGAACCGGCTACCTTCCGGTTGCCAGCCGAACACTTAGCCCATTGCGCCATCTGTCGTCCTAATGCCATGTCCTTGTTCCCCATGATCAATTCACCTGTTTCTGACTGCTCGGGACCTACATTTTGTTTTAACTAATCTTTTTCTTTTCACATATCTATAAAAACTTTTGCAGTCAATTTTTATGTTCTCTGCCAGTTTTCTTTCATAATCTATTTTCCCTTTCCTAATTAAGCCCTTTGTCCTCCTCTGATGGACTGAATTTCTCCCAGTCCTCTGGTAGGCTGCTTTTTCTGGCTAATTTGTATGCTTCATATTTTGTTTTGATACTATCCCTGATTTCCCTTGTTATCCACGGATGCCACTACCTTCCCTGATTTATTCTTTTGCCAAACTGGGATGAACAATTGTTGTTGTTCATCCATGCAGTCTTTAAATGCCTTCCATTGCATTTCCACCGTTAACCCTTTAAGAATCAATTGCCAGTCTATCTTGGCCAATTCACGTCTCATACCCTCAAAGTTACCTTACTTTAAGTTCAGAACCCTTGTTTCAGAATTAATTATGTCACTCTCCATCCTAATGAAGAACTCAACCATATTATGGTCATACTTGCCCAAGGGGCCACGCACAACAAGACTGCTAACTAACCCTTCCTCATTACTCAATACCCAGTCTAAAATAGCCTGCTCTCTCGTTGGTTCCTCTACATGTTGGTTTAGAAAACTATGTCGCATACATTCCAAGAAATCCTCTTCCTCAGCACCCCTGCCAATTTGATTCACCCAATCTATATGTAGATTGAAGTTACCCATTATAACTGTTTTACCTTTGTTGCATGCATTTCTAATTTCCTGTTTGATGCTATCCCCAACTCCACTACTACTGTTCGTTGGCCTGTACACAACTCCCACTAGCGTTTTCTGCCCCTTAGTGTTTCGCAGCTCTACCCATATCGATTCCACATCCTCCAAGCGAATGTCCTTCCTTTCTATTGCGTTAATCTCCTCTCTAACCAGCAACGCTACCCCACCTCCTTTTCCTTTCTGTCTATCCCTCCTGAATATTGAATATCCCTGGATGTTCAGCTCCCAGCCTTGGTCACCCTGGAGGCATGTCTCCGTGATCCCAACTATATCATATTCATGGAATGTCACATAAGGTCATAAGTGATACATAGAAAATAGGTGCAGGATTAAGCCATTCGGCCCTTCAAGCCAGGTCCGCCATTCAATATGATCATGGCTGATCATCCAAAATCAGTACCTCGTTCCTGCTTTCTCCCCATATCCCTTGATGCTGTTCTGATAGGAGCAGCAATAGGCCATTCGGTCCATCAAGTCTCCTCTGCCATTCAATCATGGCTGACCTATCTCTCCCTCCTAAACCCATTCTTCTGCCTTCTCCCCATAATCCTTCACACCCGTACTAATCAAGAATCTATCTCTGCTTTATAAAAATCCCTTGCACTTGCTAAAAGCCGTTGTATAATTCAAGGATTAAATAAAATAAAGGCTTCTACTTCTTTCTCTTATGTATTCATCTAACTTCTCCTTCAACTTGTATGTCAACCACAAACCACCTTGTGATAGTTGCTTCAAACTTTTTCTCTCCTTTCCTGCTCTCCTCAAAGTCAGTCTTTGGACCCTGTTGTAGGAAGGAATTTTGTGTTATTCCCGTACCCTGAATCTGGCTTTACTCGGGGCCCAGCTGAGAAATATGAAATGGTGTTCCTCCAATTTGTGCTGGTTAGTCTTTTCAATTGAGGCAGAGGTTCACTTGCACCGCCTCCAACCTCATCTACTGTATCTGCTGTTCCAGGTGTGGACTCCTATATATCGGCGAGACCAAGCACAGGCTTGGCGTTTGTTTCGATGAACACCTCCGCTAAGTTTGCCTAAACCGACCGACACTTTTACTCCCCCGCCCATTCCCAATCCGACCTTTCTGTCCTGGGCCTCCTCCATTGTCGGAGTGAGGCCCAGCACACATTGGAGGATCAAAGCCTCATATTTCACTTGGGCAGCTTTCACCCCAGCAGTATGATTTTTGACTTCTCTAACTTTAAGTAAACCCTCCTTTCCCTCTTTCTACTTCCCTCCCCCTTCCCAGTTCTCTGACCAGCCTGACTGTCCCTCTGATTACTTTGTGTCTCTATTTGCTTTGTTGTCACCTTCACGTAGGTAACAATGGTCTGTTCTACATTTCACTTGATCTGCATCCCTTTTGATCTCTTACACTTCCTTATCTCTGTAACTCCCTCCACTGACTGAAGAAGGGTCTCGAGCCGAAACGTCATCTTTCTCTCCAGAGATGTTGCCTGTCCCGCTGAGTTACTCAAGTATTTGTGTCTATCTTCGGTGTAAACCCGCATCTGGAGCTCTCCTACACAACCCTATTTCCTGAGCAGTTTTATTGCCCTCAACTTAGCATACAACCCCCCAATGTTTATTTTAACTAAGCTAGCTATGTTGTGGAACCTAAACACTGTGATATATCTATTTATTCCCTCACTAACATCCTTGGGTACCATACGTTGGCCATTTTTACCATCATACTTCCCCCGTCTGTAAGCTTGAGGGTTAAACACATTACAAATTATTCATTTTCTCCAATACTGTCTCAGTGTACTACAGCTATACACTTGTATCTGATATGCTCATCTAAAATGTCTCTGTTAAGTTTAGAGATACAGCTTAGAGAAATTTAGAGAAACAGGCCCTTCAGCCCACCAAATCCACACCGAACAGCGATCCCCGCACGTTAACAGTATTCCCACACATTAACACAGCATGTTTGTGATCTGGGATCAGTTAAAGACTGCGCTAGATAATGCAGCATAGTCTGAAGAAAGGTTCCGATCCGAAACGTCACCCATCCATTTTCTCCAGAGATGCTGCCTGACCCACTGAGTTACTTGATCCCACCACTTGCCACATCTTCCCATCTCCTCCCCGTCTGCTTTCCGCAGAGACCTCTCCCTCCGTAACTCCCTGGTCAATTCGTCCCTTCCCACCCGAACTACCCCCTCTCCTGGCACTTTCTCTTGCAACCACAGGAAATGCTACACTTGTCACTTTACCTCCTACCTTGACTCCATTCAAGGACCCAAGCAGTCTTTCCAGGTGCGGCAGAGGTTCTCCTGCACCTCCTCCAACCTCATATATTGCATCCGCTGCTCTAGATATCAGCTGCTCTACATCGGTGAGATCAAGCGTAGGCTTGGCGATTTGTTCGCCCACCACCTCCGCTCAGTTTGCAATAACCAACCTGATCTCCCGGTGGCTCTGAACTTCAACTCCCTCTCCCATTCTGAATCCCACTTTTCTGTCCTGGGCCTCCTCCATGGCCATTGTGAGGACCACTGTGAATTGGAGGAGCAGCACCTCATATTTCGCTTGGGAAGTTTGCACCCCAGCGGTATGAACATTGACTTCTCTAATTTCAGGTAGTCCCTACTTTCTCCTCCCCTTCTCAGCTCTCCCTCAGCCCACTGTCTCCACCTCTTCCTTCTTCCCGCCTCCCCCCACCCTCACATCAGTCTGAAGAAGGGGCTCGACCCAAAATGTTGCCTATTTCCTTCGCTCCATAGATGCTGCCTCACCCGCTGAGTTACTCCAGCATTTTTGTCTACCACTGTGTTACTCCAGCACTTTCTGCCTATGTCTGGTAGAAACCAGCATCTGCAGTTCCTTTCCACGCATGGAACAAGCTGTACTGTTTAACACAGACATTGAGAGTACAATGAGACAGGCCAAGCCTGGAAGGAACAACATTATATAACATGGTTCCCTATTTCTCCCAGTGTTCATCCCCGGCATCTACCACCAATGATCCTCACTATGTTGTCTTTGCCTCTTTAAATTTAGTTTAGAGATACAGCGTGGAAATAGGCCCTGCTGCCCACTGAGTCCGCACCGACCAGCGATCCCAGCACATTAACACTATCCTACACACACTAGGGACAATTTACATTTATACCAAGCTAATTAAACTACAAACGTGTACGTCTTTGGGATGTGGGAGGAAACCGAAGGTCTCTGAGAAAATCCACGCGGTCACAGGGAGAACATACAAACTTCATACCGACAGCACCCGTAGTCACGAACAAAATCCAGATCTTTGGTGCTGTAAGGCAGCAACTCTACCGCTGTGCCACCATGCCACCCTATTAAAGTGCTGATGTTGTACTGAACTGGATACAAACATGAATTTCACTGTACCTCGGTACATGTGACGAATATAGTTCCATACCATCTTCCTTATAATTTTCAAAATTTCCAGCACCAACACCACCAATCACTGGCAGCAAATTAATTCCATCATCTTTCCCTTTTTACTTTTAAATTTGAAGGTATTTTGACCAAACCTGACCTGGTGGACAAAGGAACAGAGAATAACGTAGTTGACATTGTGAAGAACCTGACAGTAGAGCTGGCGAAGGGATACATGATCGTTAAGTGTCGTGGCCAGAATGACATCAATGAAAAAATAACACTGGTGGATGCAATCGCCAAGGAAAAAGCATTTTTTGAAGACCACGAACAATTTGGGTAAATGGTGAAGACTTCTTTTCGACAAGTGAAGTGTAGGTGGCAGATTGTGTAGATTGTAGACACCTAACATGCTTAGCACCTAACCCAGTTACATGTGCAAACGGCCTTCACATCAAGCTGCACCAAATATTCACCTTGCAGTCCCAGGACAACATGCGCCAATGAGTCAAATTTCACACCCAAGTTTGGTGTAGTAAGGGATACAGCGAGGAAAAAGGCCCTTCGGCCCACCATGTCAAAACTGACCCGTGATCCCTGCAAATTAACACTGTCCTACACACACTAGGGACAATTTACATTTATACCTAGCCAATTAACCTACAAACCTGTACATCTTTGGAGTGTGGGAGGAAACCCATGCCGGTCACGGGGAGAACGTACAAACTCCGTACAGTAAAGCACCTGTAGTCGGGGTCGAACCTGGGTCTCAAGGTCATAAGTGATCGGAGCAGAATTGGGCCATTCGGCCCATCAAGTCTACTCAGCCATTCAATCATGGCTGATCTATCTCTTTCTCCTAACCCGATTCTCCTGCTTTTTCCCCATAATCCCTGACACCCGGCGGGTCTCTGGCGCTGCAAGGCAGCAACTCTATCGCTGCGCCACAGTGCCGCCCTTGGAAGTTCGCTTTGCATCAACTTTGCATCGCGTTGTTTTCTGTGTAAAATTGTTTGATTGTTATTTTGCCATTATCACGCAATGTTTCAACCTTGACCAAGGTATTCTTTTTTTCACAATTTCAATAACTAGGCCACTTTTGGAGGAAGGAAAGGCAGGCATCCCAAATTTGGCCGTTCGGCTTACAAAGGAACTTGTCAACCACATTAATGTAAGTTTTAATTTGTAAAAACAACCTCCATTTTCATTGACGTCAGGGTTGTAGTGATCAGCTGCATTTTAAAGTAATTCAGCAATGTTCGTCTTGAGGCCTGTCAGTAACTTTGGGATATATACAAATACAAGGCGTAGCTATGGGCACGCGCATGGCCCTAGCTATGCCTGCCTCTTTGTCGAACAATCCTTGTTCGAGACGTACCTTGGCGCTATCTCCGAACTCTATCTCCACTACATCGACAACTGGATTGGTGCTACCTCCTGCACCCACACACAACTCACTGACTTCATGCATTTCACCACTAACTTCCATCCAGCACTCAAATACACCTGGACCATTTCTGACATTTCCCTACCATTTCTTGACCTCACTATCTCGATCGCAGGTGATAGACTCCAGACCGACATCCACTATATACCCACTGACTCCCATGGCTATCTGGACTACACTTCTTCCCACCCTGCTTCCTGTAAGGACTCGATCCCCTACTCCCAATTCCTCCGTCTATGCCGCATCTGCACCCAGGATGAGGTGTTCCACACCAGGGCATCGGAGATGTCCTCATTCTTCAGGGAACGGGGGTTCCCCTCTTCTACCATAGATGAGGTTCTCACCAGGGTCTCTTCTATACCCCGTGACTCTACTCTCACTCCCCATCCCCCCACTCGGAACAAGGGCAGAGTCCCGCTAATCCTCACCTTCCAGCCTACCAGCCGTCACGTACAACAAATAATCCTCCGTCATTTTCGCCACCTCTAACGTGACCCCACCACTTGCCACGTCTTCCCATCTCCTCCCCGGTCTGCTTTCCGCAGAGACCGCTCCCTCCATAACTCCCTGGTCAATTCGTCCCCTCCCACCCGAACCAACCCCTCTCCGGTCACTTTCCCTTGCAACTGCAAGAAATGCTACACTTGTCGCTTTACCTCCCCACTTGACTCCATTCAAGGACCCAAGCAGTCTTTCCAGATGTGGCAGAGGTTCACCTGCACCTCCTCCAACCTCATCTATTGCATCCGCTGCTCTAGATGACAGCTGCTCTACATCGGTGAGAACAAGCGTAGGCTTTGCGATCGCTTCGCCGAACACCTCCGCTCGGTTCCCAATAACCAACCTGATCTCCCGTTGGCTCAGCATTTCAACTCCCCCTCCCATTCCGAATCCGACCTTTCTGTCCTCGGCCTCCTCCATGGCCAGAGTCAAAGATACTAGAGGAGCAAGATAGACCACTCCTCCGAAATCCAATGGACTGACGTGTAGTACGTAACGGAACGTCACAGTCGCCATATGTCCGAAATGCCCCCCGCTGTGTAATGCGCTCTATCATCAGTGTAATCAGTGTTGTAGGGAACAGTGTTTGATATAGCGCATCTATCACCTCACAAATTTTAGTTACATTTTATTGTAAATGTTTTCCCCGTTCCCCCATTTCCCTCCCATCTTTCCTCCCCAGCCGCCACCTTTGCGTAGTTTCCCTTGCATTGTATTGTGCAGCTTCCCTTGTATTGCTTTAACACACACTGTGCACAAAATTAAATTTAACTTATATATATATTTATATGAATGTGTGATTGTGTGTGCATGTGTGTGAGAGGCAAGTTAAGGGCCTGTCCCACCAGCATGCGATTGCATGCGTCTAGCGCGACCAAACGTGGTCGCATGAAAAATCATGCACTGTCCGAAAATCCCGCGCGCAAATGGCCTGTCGGCCCGCAGGCGAATTGAGGGAGTACGCAGCGTCTCGACGGGCAAACGCAGCGTCTTGACGGGCGTATGCAGCGTCTCGATGTCGTACGCAGCGTCTTAGAAACATAGAAACGTAGAAAATAGGTGCAGGAGTAGGCCATTCGGCCCTTCGAGCCTGCACCGCCATTCAATATGATCATGGCTGATCATCCAACTCAGTATCCTGTACCTGCCTTCTCTCCATACCCCCTGATCCCTTTAGCCACAAGGGCCACATCTAACTCCCTCTTAAATATAGCCAATGAACTGGCCTCAACTACCTTCTGTGGCAGAGAGTTCCAGAGATTCACCACTCTCTGTGTGAAAAATGTTTTTCTCATCTCGGTCCTAAAGGATTTCCCCTTTATCCTTTAAACTGTGACCCCTTGTCCTGGACTTCCCCAACATCGGGAACAATCTTCCTGCATCTAGCCTGTCCAACCCCTTAAGAATTTTGTAAGTTTCTATAAGATCCCCCCTCAATCTTCTCAATTCTAGCGAGTACAAGTCGAGTCTATCCAGTCTTTCTTCATATGAAAGTCCTGACATCCCTGGAATCAGTCTGGTGAACCTTCTCTGTGGCAAGAATGTCTTTCCTCAGATTTGGAGACCAAAACTGTACGCAATACTCCAGGTGTGGTCTCACCAAGACCCTGCACAACTGCAGTAGAACCTCCCTGCTCCTGTACTCAAATCCTTTTGCTATGAATGCTACCATACCATTCGCTTTCTTCACTGCCTGCTGCACCTGCATGCCTACTTTCAATGACTGGTGTACCATGACACCCAGGTCTCGTTGCATCTCCCCTTTTCCTAATCGGCCACCATTTACATAATAGTCTACTTTCCTGTTTTTGCCCCCAAAGTGGATAACCTCACATTTATCCACATTATACTGCATCTGCCATGCATTTGCCCACTCATCCAGCCTATCCAAGTCACCTTGCAGCCTCCTAGCATCCTCCTCACAGCTAATACTGCCCCCCAGCTTAGTGTCATCCACAAACTTGGAGATGTTGCATTCAATTCCCTCGTCCAAATCATTAATATATATTGTAAATAGCTGGGGTCCCAGCACTGAGCCTTGCGGTACCCCACTAGTCACTGCCTGCCATTGTGAAAAGGACCCGTTTACTCCTACTCTTTGCTTCCTGTTTGCCAGCCAGTTCTCTATCCACATCAATACTGAACCCCCAATCTTGACGTCTTGACGGGCGTACGCAGCGTCTTGATGTTGTACGCAGCGTCTTGACGGCGTACGCCTAGCGCGTGGCGTTGTGCGAGAATTGTTTTTTAAATGTGCTATATAAATAAAAGTGACGACTTGACATATTACTCTAGTTTCTTTCTTCAGATTTCCTCTAATTTGTTTAGCAACCTTTTTCTTTCAATCTCTGTGTGTGTATATATATATATTTGTGTGTGTGTTTCTATCCGCTTTTGGACCTAAGGCATAGCAGGGCTGCCAACTCTCACGCAGAGAGAGAGAGGCGGAGAGAGAAGGGGAAAGAGAGGAGAGGGAGAGGGAGAAGGGGGAGAGGGAGAAGGGGGAGAGGGAGAAGGGGGAGAGGGAGAAGGGGGAGAGGGAGGAGAGGGAGAGTGGAACGATGGCACGTTATAACGCGCAGCCGTCCCATTTCGACCAAAGATTATAGAGCAGAGCTCCTCTAGTATATTTGTTCCAACCGCTGCCGCTGAACCCCCCGCTGAACCCCCCGCCCCACCATTGCACCCAAAGATTATAGAGCGGAGTTTTATAATCTTTGATTGCGCCCTTCTTCACGGCGGGCTTGTGATCTTTGCTTGTGATGTCTCGACAATTCGAGGGACATAACGGGTAACAGCCGCCGCGTTCCCGGACTCGAATCTGAGCTCGAAAAATCTGGTGGTCACTGGGCCTAATGTGTCCATAACGCGGGCCATATTTTGGAGACCCCTGCATTACAAGAACAAAACCCAAAACACAGAAGTGTTAAAATAATTGACTTTATTATTGTGGTAAATAAAGATCTATTAAAAATAATTCTAATAACTTTCTAATGTACCGACAAACCTAGTTTCCCAATGACCGTTGATGGGAGAACAGAAAATAACATTTTCAGTTCAGAATAATATCGACAGAAAATAATAATATTTTCTCACCTTTCTTTTTTATTGGGGAACCTAAAGAATGACAGGTCGGGTCGTCTACATTGACGATTAGAGACATTGATAGCAGAGCAGTGAGATGAAGATTTAGATGTAGACGTCATGACGGTAGTCGAGGCAGGCCGGTAAAATGGCGTCAACAATCACCCATGTCATACTACGCTTTTTTCGCTAAGTGGCGCATCTTGCTCCTCTAGTATCTTTGGCCAGAGTGAGGACAACTGTAAATTGGAGGAGCAGCACCTCATTTTTTGCTTGGGCAGTTTGCACCCCAGCGGTATGAACATTGACTTCTCTAATTTCAGGTAATCTTTACTTTCTCCTCCCCTTCCCAGCTCTCCCTCAGCCCACTGGCTCCTCCTCTTCCTTTATTCTTCACCCCCCCCCCCACCCTCACATCAGTCTGAAGAAGGGTTTCGGCCCGAAACGTTGCCTAATTCCTTTGCTAAATAGATACTGCCTCACCTGCTGAGTCTCTCCAGCATTTTTGTCGACCTTGGGATATATAAAATCGGATTATTTAACTCCAGCGCTCTTGGGAATATCTCCGGGATAAACAGCAGTCATATTGTGAACCGGAAACCTGAAATCCCGACCTCAGGTGCTGTCTGAATGGAGTTTACATCTTCTCCCTGAGATCATGTGGGTTTCCTCCGGCTGCTCCAGTTCCCTCCCACATCCCAAAGACGGGCACGTTTATAGGTTAATCGGTCTCAGGAAGTTGCCCCCAGTGTGTGGGGAGTGGAAAGTGAGATAACGTGGAAATAGTGTGGATGGGTGGACGATGGTTGGCGTAGACTCGGTGGGCCAAAGGGCCTGTTGCCGTGCTGTATCTCTAAACTCAACTAAACATCGTTCCTTGGTCAGCACTGAGATATTGTTGCAGTCCAAAGATGCCATCTTTCAAATGAGATCTTAACACAACTGGACAGGTTCACAGGTGAGTTACAGTAAGTATTACTCTCCAAAGTTTAGTTTCATTTAGTGATACAGCACGGAAACCGGCCCCTTGGCCCACTGAGTCCGCACCAACCAGCGATCTCCCCAAATTAACACTCGTACACACACACTGGGAAAAATGTACATTTATACCAAGCCAATTAACCTACAAACCTTTACGTCTTTGGAGTGTGGGAGGAAACTGAAGATCTCAGAGAAAAACCCAGGCAGATCACAGGGAGAATATACAAACTCCGCACAGACAGCACCCACGGTCCGGATCGACCCCGGGTCCCTGGAGGAACTCTACAACTGCTGCCATACGCTCTGGACAGCATTTAGCCCTCCGTTCCAATAGGTTGCTGACGTGCGATAATGGTTGTATTGTTTCTTCTGAATTTTTGTTTTGTTTTCAATCTTTGTTCAAAAGTACTGCATTGACATTTAAAACTTTCTGGGTTTGCTCTTGACCGTGGAAGGCTCTATAATAGGTACGTAGGTACTTGGGATCGTGGAATAAGCTGGGAAGTAAACTGCAGGGGTGATCACTAGAATAGGCAGACTCTCAAAATATTGACCCTTGTTTAATCTGTCTTTTCAAGAAATCGTTGCCTCAGTTGCGAAATGAAATAGAAACCAAGCTGAACCAGTCGCTGCAATCCCTCAAGAAGTACAGCCACGCAGTCCCCACTTCTTACTCCGAGCAAATAACATTCTTAATTGAGGTAAGGCCCTCTTTGTTTCACGGCTGTGTTAAGTCTGTTTTGTTCCACAGCAACATACAGGGGGTAAGCGAGGCTGGAACTGTGCTCAGCCTGCCATTTCATTCCCCTGCGTCGAAGGGCAGGTTCGCCGCCAACATTTAGATTTCAGGTCTCATTTCAAATCTGAGGAGTTACTGGAATGACCAAAGGATGGGAATGAACTGAATTCAAAGTGGGTTTCAATGAGATTTCCCCCACCTCCCCTCCCTCAGCCTTCTAAACTCCAGCGAGTACAGGCCCTGAGCCTTCAAATGTTAGCATTTGGTCACACATGGAAAATATGTAAAAACGGTGTCAATGTGAAAGTGGCCCCCTGTTTCTGGGCATTTTCCCCCCAGGGTGTAGTTCAACATTCTGCCCCTGCATGTCCAAGCTGAAAATACAGCCCTGCCCCTTCCCGTCTTGATCTCCCTCCGATTCCGGGAGTGGAAATACTGACCACCACCACCTACTCCAGCACAATGTTCCAGGTTCATAAGCCGTCAAGAGTCAAGAGTGTTTTCTTGCCACATGTCCCAAATAGGACAATGAAATTCTTACTTGCAGCAGCACAACAGAATATGTAAACACTGTCAACATTATAATAAATGAGAAGTAAAACGCACTGTGCGTATATACACACACTCATACATTCACATAAAAAACAAATAAATAATAATGGTAATAGTCATAGCAGCAGAATTAGGCCATTTTGCCCATCAAGTCTACTCCATTCAATCATGGCTCATCTATTTCTTCCAACTAACCCCATTCGGCCCTCTCCCCATAACCCCTGACACCCGTCCAAATCAAGAATCTAACTCTGCCTTTTAAAATATTCATTGATTTGGCCTCTGTAAAATGACTTGGTTCCTACACAGAGTCTTTTACTGATGGTTTATTATATCACTAACACACAGTATGCAATAGCTGTCCGTGGTCATCACTGGAGCTAGAGAGCGGGCTGGAGGTGGGGACCTTACAATTATACGAGAGACAATGGGGAGTGGTTAGTGGTGGTGAGGTCACTAAGTTAAAGGAACATGCACTGATCTACATCCCTCCTCTTGGAAAAAAAACATGGCAATACACAGAGCGACCACGGCTCATACGCTAGGATTACAAACCGCGCTGGGAACAGTTAATCGTGTCATAACACAGCTAAGCGAGCTCCCCGTAACGGACAGGCGGCTTGACCAACCGGCCAGAGCGGGTGCGCAACCCGCATTCCCCCTCAACCGCAGGAGCAGAAGGGACAGAGTCAGGGAAAGAGGTGGGAGAGCCGGGCGGGGAACGAACCGGAGACGGAGGAGAACAGCGAGGCGAAACGGGCACGCTGGCAGGCAAGGCAGGGGAAAGAGGCTTGTGAGCGCGGGGCATAGAGAGCTGGGAGGGCAGTTTCCGCGACATGCGAGGAGTGACGGGGTGGCGGAGCCTCGGGCAGAATGGAAGGGATAGGTGGCTGAAACGGGTCCGCTGGAGGCGGAGGAGGCTCGTTGACGAGCAGGAGGTGCTGGCGTGACCGACGGTAGATAGCGCCCTCATAGTCGACGAGGTGTGACCGGGGAGAGCCGGCATTACCAACCACTACGGCCAGCCTGTAGTGCCCGGAGGGGGACTGCATCCGAACCACCTGGCCCGGGAACAGGCAAGGAAGCGGCCGGGCCGACTTGTCAAAGGAGCGCTTCTGGATGGCTTTCTTCTCGATGATGCGCTCTGTGACAGCAGCAGGGTTCTGGACTGAGGGTTTGAGGGACTGTTGCGAGACAGGGAGAGGTGGTCTAGTGGTGCGGGACATGAGGTGTTGGGCAGGTGAACCGAGCGCGGGGTCGCGGGAAATGTTGCGGAGGTTGAGGAGGGCAAGGTAGAAGTCGGAATGTGAAAGGCGGCAGTGTTCCAGCAGCTCCTTGGCACTGCGGACGGCGCGTTCCGCAAGGCCGTTGCTCTGCGGATACTCAGGGCTGCTGGTGATGTGACGAAAGTTCCAACGGGCAGCGAAGGCACGGAACTCGGCGCTGGAGAACTGGCTGCCGTTGTCCGATTGGAGGGTCACCGGGGGTCCGAAGGTGCAAAAGTGGTGGCGAAGCTTCCCGATGACGGCGGCAGAGGTGATGGAAGGCAGCTGATCCACCTCAAACCAACTGGAGTATGAGTCCACCAGGACCAGGAAATGCTTGCCACGCCATTCGAAAAGGTCCGTGGCAATATACATCCACGGTAGCTCGGGGGCCGGCTGCTGCAGGAGGGGCTGGTGCTGCTGATGAGGCAGGAGACTGTTACAGGCAGCGCAAACGGAGACCCTGTCACGGATGTCCTGAGCCATACCTGGCCAGTAGAATTGGCTCTGGGCCTGGGACAAAATGGCCTCCACCCCGGGGTGGCCATTGTGTGCAGTTTGAAAATAGTGATCCTGCAGAGCGGCCGGCACCACGACCTTGTGACCCTTCACCACCACGCCGTCATGTAGCACTAGTTCATCACGAACCAGGAAGTAGGGCACGGCACCAGCCGGCAGGGAAGAGCGTCGGTCAGGCCAACCACGGCGGATAACGTCCGCAAGTAGTTGCAGGGCAGGATCATCAGCAGTGTGTTTGACCAGGGACTGCATCTGCTGGGATGGAACAATGTTAACATTCAGTACCATCAGGTCAGAGGATTCGTATGGGTGGCGGGCAACTGAAGGGAGCGGCGCACGGGACAATGTGTCGGCCACAAACATATCTTTGCCCTTGCGGTACACAATCCGGAACGTGAAACGCTGGAGCTGCAGCATCATCCGCTGCAACCGGGAAGAGGCGACATGGATAGGCTTGTTCAGAATAGTGACCAGTGGCTGGTGGTCAGTCTCAATGGTGAAGGTGTTGCCCAGAATGTAATCCCTAAACTTGGAGCAGGCGAACACCACGGCAAGTAGCTCCTTCTCGATCTGTGCATAACGTTGCTCAGCAGGGGGTCATGGTGCGAGAAGCGTAGGAGACAGGTAGCTGCAGGCCGTCATAAAGCTGCAGACATGCGGCACCGAGACCGAACTTAGAGGCATCACAAGTGAGGACAATTGGTCTGTGCAGATCGAAGAACTTGAGAGTCGGTGTGTGTGTGAGCTTGGACTTCAGAGCCACGAACGCCGACTGGAGATGCGGGAGCCAGACCCATGCGGAGTCCTTCTTGATCAGCTCCCTCAGGGGAGCACTCAGTTAGCTGAGGTCAGGTACGAACTTCCCCAGGTAATTGACCAGGCCCAGGAAGCGCTGCAGGCCGGGAACGTCAGTAGGAGCGGGCATCTCGGTGACTGCTGATGTTTTCTGGAGGTAAGGCTTTAAACCCCCTGCAATGAAAACGTGACCAACGTAAGTGACTTCCGGGAGCCGGAACCGACACTTCTTGGGGTTGAGCTTGAGATTGATTTTACGAGCCCTGTCCAGGACTTTGCGGAGGTGCAGGTCGTGCTCAGCGACGTCCCTCCCGTACACCAGGATGTCATCCACGATGATAGCGCACGGCAACCCAGCGAACAGCTGTTCCATGGTGCGCTGGAAAACCTCACTAGCCGAGTTGATCCCAAACGGCATACGGAGGAAACGGAACCTGCCGAAAGGTGTGATGAAGGTGGTCAGGAATGAGGAACGTTCATCTAAAGGGATCTGCCAAAATGAGCTTTTGGCGTCTAAGACAGAGAAGACAGTGGCAGGACCGACCTGTGCAGCGACGTCCTCTACCGTCCGCATGGGGTAGTGCGGGCGCTTGATGGCCAGGTTCAGGTCCTTTGGGTTAATGCAGATCCGGATCTCGCTCTTATCCTTCTTGGCAGCGACAACCATGTTTGAGACCCACCTGGTGGGACGCTCACCTCCTTGAGGATGCCCATGGTCACCATATCACGCAGAGTAGATTCCACGCGGCCCTTCATAGCAAAGGAGACGCGGTGGGCCGGTCGAACCACTGGGTCGACACTCGGGTCGACAACGATTTTATAGTCACAGGGCAATTTGCCCAAAATGTCATCAAAACGGTCGGGGTATTCGCCCAGGGGGTCCATGGGGGCCTGCACCAGGTGAATTCCACGGTGGAAAGAAACCAAGCCACGGTCCTGGCACGCACGGGCGCCCAACAGGGTGACGTTGTCAGAATCCAGCAGGTGGAAGGTGAGGGGCCGAGAGGTCTCAAGGACTGTGCAGATAAGCGTGGCCTTCCCCACTGGAACTAGAACTCCTCCCCCATAGACATGAAGGTGGGTGTCATCGGGAGTAACTATCTCCCCAGATCTTATCCGCTTGAAAAGGCTGACAGACATAACATTTGCAAAGGCACCAGTATCGACCTTGGCAGAGAATGAATGACCATTCACAGTAACATGCACAGAGGGATCTGTTATCGTAGCAGGTGCACCCAAAAGCAAAAACACCGTTGAATCACCATGGGAGGAGCTCCTATCAAAGTCCGACTGGTACTGATAACCAAGGGTCTGCAAGGTTGTTTAAATTCCTCCTTGGAGCAGGGACCGGCTTATCACGGGACCGACAAGCCGCCGAAAAGTGGTTCAGTTTGCCACAGGAATTACAAGTCTTACCCTGCGCGGGGCAAACGTTGAATTGGTGGAAAGAAAAATTGCAATTGGGGCAACGGCGTGGGGTGACCTTAGCGGGCATTGCGGCGGGGTTTCGTCGTGGCGGACCAGCGTTCCGCCGGCGGCCAGCTGCACCGGTAAAGTTAATGTCCTGGGACACCGGTTGAGACACGGAGCTAACAGCAGAGGCCATACGAGCGGAATGCATAGCCTCCCTTAGTGTCAAATCAGATTTCATAAGGAGCTCGTCACGCAGCTTAGCGTTCAGGAGACCATTGACCAGGACATCCCTGATCAATTCGTCCGTGGAGATTGTTTCAAGGCGACAGCGCCGAGCCATAAGACGCAAAGAGGCAATAAAAGCGTCAATATGCTCGCCGGGATTCTGCCGCCTCTGGAAGAATTTAAAGCGTTCAATAATGTTATTGGTAGGGATATCACAGAGGGCAGTGAATTTATCGATGAGACATACCGGGTCCCGACGGTCTTCTCCGGGGGCGAAGTCGAATGAAGCATAGTGATCCATGGCCTCCGGGCCAGCGAGGTTGAGCAGCAGGTAAGCCTGCACAGCAGGGGTGGCATTAGGATGAGCGATGGCTGTGTAATGTTCAAAGTCGCGCTGGAACACAGTCCAGCGGTGGACAATGTCCGTGTCAAAGACCAATATGTCGGGTCGACGACAGGAATTGGACATAATGAAAACGGGGGGGAGATGTGAACAACTGGGAGAAAGCAAAGAATAAAAAGAAAAACCGATAAACAGGAGACGCGAGTCTACCACTTCTGACACCATGTAAAATGACTTGGTTCCTACACAGAGTCTTTTACTGATGGTTTATTATATCACTAACACACACTATGCAATAGCTGTCCATGGTCATCACTGGAGCTACAGAGCGGGCTGGAGGTGGGGACCTTACAATTATACGAGAGACAATGGGGAGTGGTTAGTAGTGGTGAGGTCACTAAGTTAAAGGAACATGCACTGATCTACAGCCTCACACAGCCTTCTGTGGCAACGAATTCGACAGATTCACCACCCTCTGACTAGATAATTTTT
This sequence comes from Malacoraja senta, assembly GCA_038087875.1. Lineage (NCBI taxonomy): Eukaryota > Metazoa > Chordata > Chondrichthyes > Rajiformes > Rajidae > Malacoraja > Malacoraja senta. The sequence continues at coordinate 20,030 of JAXLNO010005115.1, forward strand.
TCCTCATCTCCTTCCTAAAAGAATGTCATTTTAATTCTGAGGTTATTGCCTGTGGTCCAAGACTCTCCCACCAGTGGAAGCATCCTCTCCACATCCACTCTATCCAAGCCTTTCACTATTCGGTAAGTTTCAATGAGGTCTCCCCTCATCCTTCTTAACTCCAGCGAATACAGACCCAGTGCCTGAAAACATGGATAGGTGATGTTTTGTGTCGGGACCCTGGGGAAGACACAAAGTGCTGGAGTAACGCAATGGGTCGGACAGCATCCCTGGAGAACATGGATAAATGATGTTCCAGTTTGAGACACAAGGGTCCCAACCCGAAGAGTCACCTATCCACGTTCTCCACAGATGCTGTCTGACCTGCTGAGTTACTCCAGCACTTTGTGTCTTTCCTTGGTAAAACAGCATCTGCGGTTCCTTGTTTCTACCAAAAGGTGACTGTTTTTATTGGTTAATGTTTTTTCTACATGCGTGTGCTGGTAACTTCACAAAACTTGTGATTTAATTGCCAGAAAATCAACAGCTTCTGCAGCCACATAAAAAATCTGACCATGGGGGAGGAACCTCAGGACATGGTAGATGGTGTGAGTACATCACCGTAGTACGAAATGAGTTTAATGAATGGAACACATTCCTGAACAAATGTGTGTCAAAATGTGAGCATAAATATATATTGATTGACTGATGCTATATTGTCACATGTACTTGGCACAGTGAGATTCTTTGTTTACATACGGTGGAAGTATGCAAGAGTTGCCATGTAAAGAGGCGCCAACGTTGTTGCAGAAGTATTCAATATGTCCCTCTTCCTTCTCCCACCTACCCAGTCCCTCTGTTCTCAGCGGAACCCACCCACGCTGGGTCCCTCTTTGTTCTCGGTGGCCCACCCCCCCCCCCCCCCCACACTATGTCCCTCTTTGTTTTGGCGGCCCTCCCCCCATGCCGTGTCCCTCGTTTTTTGTGCCCCCCCCAAGCTGGGTCCCTCTTTGTTTAGTTTAGAGATACAGTGGAAACAGGCCCTTCACCCCACCAGGTCTGTGCTGACCAGCGATCCCCGCATATTAACACTATCCTACACGCGCTAGGGACAATTTTTTTTACATTTACCAAGTCAATTAATCTACAAACCTGTACGTCTTTGAAGTGTGGGAGGAAACCGCTGGTGTTGGAGAAAACCCACGCAGGACACGGGGAGAACACGCAAACTCCGTACAGACAGCACCCATAGTCGTGATTGATCCCTGGTCTCCGGCGCTGAAAGGCAGCAACTCTACCGCTGCGCCAACGGCTGCCCGAGAACCGTTGTTTTTCTGGCGTCGCAGGTAGATAGGGTGGTCAAAAAGGCTTTTGGTACATTGGCCTTCATCAGTCAGGGTATTAAGCATAGAAATTGGGATATTATGTTGCATTTGTATGATGTATGGGTGAAGGTGCAGTTGTAATATTGTATTCAGTCTTGGTCACCTTACCATAGGAAAGATTTTGTTCAGCTGGAAAGAGTGCAGAGAATGCCTGACTATGATATTGCCATCAAATGCATGTTTGGAAAAGAATAGATTTTATTAAGTTATACTTTTTTTTTCCACTGTCAGTCCAAAATCACATGAAAAATGTAGTTCTCGAATATGAAAGCTCATACCGTGGAAGAGAGCTGCCTGGGTTTGTCAACTACAATACCTTTGAATCCTTCATTAAGGAAGAGGTCTCTACACTGGAAGATCCAGCAATTGCAAAACTGAAAATGATCACAGGTATGTGACTGCTATGCGTAAGGTGTACTTCTTTGAATAGCAAGAACTCTTGGCACCCAAGCAGGAACATGCATCAAAGGCAATGGATACTTCAGGCTTAAGTCTGTAACAAGGAGCACACTGCAATTCATCACCCTATCCACAGCAAAAGTTAGACACAAAATGTTGGAGTAACTCAGCGAGACAGGCAGCATCTCTGGATAGAAGGAGTGGATTGGACAGGTTTGGAGGGATATGGACCAAGCGCAGGCAGGTATCTGGAACGTGTCCCAGCTAGTGTAGCTGGGACATGTTCAATGGTGTGGACAAGTTGGGCTGAAGGGTCTGTTTCCACACTGTAACACTCTATGACTATGAATGGTGACATTTCAGGTCGTTAAACTATCCTTGCATGAAACAGTCGCAAAAAAGTGAAAAGCTTTTGTTGATCCGTGTTATCCAGTCATTAAAAAGACAATGCATGATTACAATCAAGCCATCCACAGTGTGCAGATAGAGGATAAAGGGTATAACGATGAGTGCAAGGTAAAGTCCAGTAAAGTACTATTAAAGATATTTTTACGATCTGCATCGGGGATAGATGGGAGCACAGGACCACTCTAGTTGGTGGGAGGATGGTTCGATAGCTTGATAACAACTGGGAATAAACTGTCCCTGAATCTGGAGGTGTGCATTTTCAAACTTCTGTACATCTTGCTCGATGGCAAAGGGGAGAAGAGGAGTGCCTGTGGTTGGATATTTGTAACTTGTGTAAGAAAGAACTGCAGATGCTGGATTAAACCGAAGATAGACTTTGTTCTCACCCCCCCCCTCATCCCCCCTTCCCCTCCCTCACGGTGGTTCCACACATTGTCTTATCTTGGTTCTCAGTTGCATGTGTGATATCGTCTTTTTACTATTGCAGATATCACAAGGGATATTTTTATGGAAATTGCAGAGCAACATTTCAGTGCCTTTAGTAACCTGTTCAAAGCTGCCAAGGTACAGTACACGAACCTTCTGCCTTTCGGAAATGGAGTTTTGGGGTTTATAGACAATAGGTGCAGGAGTAGGGCATTCAGCCCTTCGAGTCAGCACCGCCATTCAATGTGATCATGGCTAATCATTCACAATCAGTAGTCCGTTCCTGCATTCTCCCCATATCCCCAGACCGCTATCTTTCAGAGCTCTATCTAACGCTCTCTTGAAAGCATCCAGAGAACTGGCCTCCACTGCCTTCTGAGGCAGAGAATTCCACAGATTCACAACTCTCTGTGTGAAAATGTTTTTCCTTATCTCCGTTCTAAATGGCTTACCCCTTATTCTTAAAATGTGGCCCCAACATCGGGATCATGTTTCCTGCCTCTAGCGTGTCTAAACCCTTAATAATCTTTTATGTTTCAATAAGATCCCCTCTCATTAGCAATGTTACAAAATTTTGAGATTTTAAAAATAAAGTCTGCAATTTATCCCATCAGATAAAGCATAAAAAGAAGTATAATTTGACACCTAATTCACTTTCATATCTTCAGTATTAAAAAAGTTATGGCCATTTTCATACTCGGAAATTAGCATCTTGTTCCCTATTGCTTTTCCATTGACTTAACACAAAAGCTGTGATCGAGGACAGTCAAAAGCCCATAACTTTCTTAAAAATTAAGGGAACTGAAAGAAATTTTCAGTTATTATAGATTGAAGCATTCTGAAACAAATATGAAACAATCTTACTTAGAAGACATGAAATTAAAGCATATAATTAGTTAGTTACCTAATTGTAGCTAATTACAAAATTAAATTACTAGATCTAAACATCTATCAATTTCTTAAGAATAGATTAACATTTTTAAATAGCCTAAGTGTCCAAATAACATTCACACAAGAATTCACAATATAACATAATTTTTAAATCTCATTGTCATGGATTTACAGGCCAAATGGAAGGAATTGAATGTTTAATACCTGTAAATTAATGGGCATTTAAATCATTTTGTGAGTGAGGATTTCTGGAACGCGATCATTTGGAACGTTGATTTGCGGTGAATTTAACCCCGTATCGGCATGAAAAATTCTGCCGTTAGTTCGGGGAATAAAATCACCGTTTCGCATGAAAAAATGTGAATTAAAGGCTTCTTAAGAAGCACTTTTATACATTAAAATAAACCACTTTCGTTTTCCTGTCCCGTGTGTGAAATCCGTTCCCGTTATCGGCGTTGACGGCTTTAGAAGCTGATTCTAAAAATGACTCCAGCGCTGACATTGTCAATTTAATAAAAATAAAAAATACACAAAACCCCCGTAGGAATGATTTTTCAGCAAACGCTTGTACTCCAACGAAATATAATACAGGACAAGGTAGGAGAAACCCGCGTTTTAACCCCGCCCCCACCTTAAAGGCGCCAAAATCGTGCACACGGCCAGTGGCAGAATTACAGCGCTGCTGAAGGTAAGTATTGTAACATACCTACTCTCATCCTAAATTCCAGAGTACACAAGCCCAGCCGCTCCATTCTATCAACATATGACAGTCCTGCCATCCCGGGAATTAACCTGGTGAACCTACGCTGCACTCCCTCAATAGCAAGATTGTTCTTCCTCAATTTGGAGTCCAAAACTGCACAATACTCCAGCTGTGGTGTCACGAGGGCCATGTACCTCTGCAGAAGGTCCTCTTTGCTCCTATACTCAACTCCTCTTGTTATAAAGACCAACATGCCATTCGCTTTCTTCACTGCCTGCCGTACCTGCATGCTTATTTTCAGAGACTGATTAACAAGGACCCCCAGATCCTGTTGTACTTCCCCTTTTCCCAACTTAACACCATTTAGATAATAATCTGCCTACCTGTTTTTGCCAACAAAGTGGATAACCTCACATTTATCCACATTGAACTGCATCTGCCCACTCACCCAACCTGTCACCGTGCATCCTCATAGCATCCTCTTCACAGTTCACACTGCCACCCAGCTTTGTGTCATCTGCAAATTACTTTTTGTCATCTGTTACTTTTAATCCCTTCATCTATATCATTAATGTGTATTGTAAATAGCTGCGGTCCTTGCGGTACCCCACTAGTCACTGCCTGCCATTCTGAAAGGGACCCGTTAATCCCTATGCTTTGTTTCCTGTCTGCCAACCAATTTTCTATCCATGTCACCACCCTACTCCCAATACCATGTGTTCTAATTTTGCCCACTAATCTCCTATGTGGGACCTTATCAAATGCTTTCTGAAAGTCCAGGTACACTATATCTACTGGCTCTCCCATGTCCATTTTCCTAGTTACATCCTCAAAAAATTCCAAAAGATTAGTCAAGCATGATATCCCCTTTGTAAATCCATGCTGACTCGGACTGATCATGCTACTGGTATCCAAATGTGCCGCTATTTCATATTTTATAATTGACTCCAACATCTTCCCCACCACCGATATCAGACTAACTGGTGTATAATTCCCTGTTTTCTCTCTCCCGCCTTTCTTAAAATTTGGGAGAGAAAATGTGGTAAAAATTAGCTACCCTCCAATCCACAGGAACTGATCCTGAATCTATAGAACATTGGAAAATGATCACCAATGCGTCCACGATTTCCAGCGCCACCTCCTTAAGTACTCTTAAGTACCCTTAGGTTTAATATTGTCATTTGAAAGGTGTAACCTTTGTCTTGCAAGTTATCCGAACAATTCTGATATACATAAATATACATAAATACAATCAAGTCTCATTCAAGTAAGAATTCGGGAAGGTGAATCCATACCACCAAGTCAGGATGGTGTGTGACACTAATATTAAACCTACAGGCAGGGGTAAACTCCTATACCTATTGGCCAAGTCATTTTTAGTTTAGTTTAGAGATACAACGTGGAAAAAGGCCCTTCGGCCCACCGAGTCTGCACCGACCAACAATCCCCGCACACTAACACTACCCTACACACACTAGGGACAATTTTACATTTATACCAAGGCAATTAACCTACAAACTGTACGCCTTTGGAGTGTGGGAGGAAACCGAAGATCTCGGAGAAAACCACACAAACTCCATACAGACAGCACCCGTAGTCGGGAACGAACCCGGGTCTCTTGCGCTGTAAGGCAGTAGCTCTACTGCTATGCCACCGTGCCACCTTAAACCTAATGTTTTAGTGGGAGCTTGTGGGATTGGGAAGCACTGTTGGAATCGTCTGGGCAAGTAACTGTAGCACATTTTGTAGGTGGTAGTTTGGTAGTTTCAGGGAGCCCAAAGCCATTTTGGATTCTAAACTTGCCCACCAGAATATGAGTATAGATGTTGGGTTACAGCCGTTCAAGATGCTGGTGAAGCCACAGTTGGAGTACTGGTTTCAGTTTTTGCTCACCCTCTTATAGAAAATATGTTGTTAAGCTGGAAAGAGTGCAGAGAAACATAGAAACATAGAAAATAGGTGCAGGAGTAGGCCATTCGGGCCTTCGAGCCTGCACCGCCATTTGATATGATCATGGCTGATCATCCAACTCGGTATCCCATCCCTGCCTTCTCTCCATACCCCCTGATCGCTTTAGCCACAAGGGCCACATCTAACTCCCTCTTAAATATAGCCAATGAACTGGCCTCAACTACCTTCTGTGGCAGAGAATTCCACAGATTCACCACTCTCTGTGTAAAAAATGATTTCCTCATCTCCGTCCTAAAAGTCTTCCCTCTTATCCTTAAACTGTGACCCCTAGTTCTAGACTTCCCCAACATCGGGAATAATCTTCCTGCATCTAGCCTGTCCAACCCCTTAAGAATTTTGTAAGTTTCTATAAGATCCCCCCTCAGTCTTCTGAATTCCAACGTGTACAAGCCGAGTCTATCCAGTCTTTCCTCATATGAAAGTCCTGCCATCCCAGGAATCAGTCTGGTGAACCTTCTCTCTACTCCCTCTGTGGCAAGAATGTCTTTCCTCAGATTAGGAGACCAAAACTGTACGCAATACTCCAGGTGTGGTCTCACCAAGACCCTGTACAACTGCAGTAGAACCTCCCTGCTCCTATACTCAAATCCTTTTGCTATGAATGCTAACATACCATTTGCTTTCTTCACTGCCTGCTGCACCTGCATTCCTACTTTCAATGACTGGTGTACCATGACACCCTGGTCTCGTTGCATCTCCCCTTTTCCTAATCGGCCACCATTCAGATAATTGTCTACTTTCCTGTTTTTGCCACCAAAGTGGATAACCTCACATTTATCCACATTATACTGCATCTGCCATGCCTTTGCCCACTCACCCAACCTATCCAAGTCACCTTGCAGCCTCCTAGCATCCTCTTCACAGCTAACACTGCCCCCCAGCTTCGTGTCATCCGCAAACTTGGAGATGTTGCATTCAATTCCCTCATCCAGATGACTTACAGTATGAGGATGGTGCCAGGACTTGAGGGCCTGAGCTGTAGGGAGAGTTTGGACGGGCTAGAGCTGTATTCCTTGGGAGCGTAGGTCGACGAGAGGTGATCTTACAGAGGTGTATGAGATCATTGGGGGAATACAGCTACTCCTTAACCTACGTTGGGGGTTGGGTTCCGATTAACTCATCGTAAATCGAAAATATCGTAAGGCAAAAACGCATTTAATACAATTTGATGACGTGACCAGAAGTGAGCTTTGGCTCGCTGCCATTGCCCAGCGTTTGCACTATCGTAACGATTGGGGGGAGGGACTCGAATAGAGAAAGGTAGTAGACAGTGTGTGAGGCAGGAGGCAGAGAAGGGAAGCACTCAGACCCAACATGTAGGGGGGAAAGAAGAAAATAATAATAAACAGAGAATAAGAGGTGGTGGATTTCTTAAATGTGTGAGCAGAGAGACAGAGGGGTGTAAAATGAGGGTAGAAGCAATAGGTAGCAAGGTGAAAAGTAAAAGTGGTAGGCAGACATATCCAGGGCAAAAATCAAAAAGGGCCACTTTTCAACATAATTGTATAAGGGGTAAGAGCGTTGAAAAAATAAGCCTGAAGGCTTTGTGTCTCAATGCAAGGAGCATTCGTAATAAGGTGGATTAGTTGAATGTGCAGATAGCTATTAATGATTATGATATAGTTGGGATCACGGAGACATGGCTCCAGGGTGATCAAGGCTGGGAGCTGAACATCCAGGGATATTCAATATTCAGGAGGGATAGACAGAAAGGAAAAGGAGGTGGGGTAGCGTTGCTGGTTAGAGAGGAGATTAATGCAATAGAAAGGAAGGACATTAGCTTGGATTTTGTGGAATTGATATGGGTAGAGCTGCGAAACACTAAGGGGGAGAAAACACTAGTGGGAGTTGTGTACAGGCCACTTAACAGTAGTAGTGGAGTAGGGGATGGCAGCAAACATGAAATTAGAAATGCATGCAACAAAGGTAAAACAGTTATAATGGGTGACTTCAATCTACATATAGATTGGGTGAATCAAATTGGCAGGGGTGCTGAGGAAGAGGATTTCTTGGAATGTATGCGGGATAGTTTTCTAAACCAACATTTAGAGGAACCAACGAGAGAGCAGGCTATTCTAGACTGGGTATTGAGTAATGAGGAAGGGTTAGTTAGCAGTCTTGTTGTGCGTGGCCCCTTGGGCAAGAGTGACAATAATATGGTTGAGTTCTGCGTTAGGATGGAGAGTGATGTTGTTAATTCAGAAACAAGGGTCCTGAACTTAAAGAAAGGTAACTTTGAGGGTATGAGACGTGAATTGGCCAAGATAGACTGGCAATTGATTCTCAAAGGGTTGACGGTGGATATGCAATGGAAGGCATTTAAAGACTGCAAGGATGAACTACAACAATTGTTTATCCCAGTTGGGCAAAACAATAAATCAGGGAAGGTAGTGCATTCGTGGATAACAAGGGAAAACAGGGATAGTATCAAAATAAAAGGTGAAGCGTACAAATTACCCAGAAAAAGCAGCCTACCAGAGGACTGGGAGAAATTCAGTCCAGCAGAGGAGGACAAAGGGCTTAGTTAGGAATGGGAATATAGATTATGAAAGAAAACTGGCAGGGAACATAAAAACTGACTGCAAAAGTGTTTATAGATATGTGAAGAGAAAAAGATTAGTTAAAACAAATGTAGCTCCCTTGCAGTCAGAAACAGGTGAATTGATCATGGGGAACAAGGACATGGCAGACCAATTGAATAACTACTTTGGTTCTGTCTTCACTGTGGAAGACATAAATAATCTGCTGGAGTTAGCAGGGGACCGCGGGGTCAAATGAGATGGAGGAACTGAGTGAAATCCATGTTAGCCGGGAAGTGGTGTTAGGTACATTGAATGGATTAAAGGCCGATAAATCCCCTGGGCCAGATAGGCTGCATCCCAGAGTACTTAAGGAAGTAGCCCCAGAAATAGTGGATGCATTAGTGATAATTTTTCAAAACTCTTTAGATTCTGGAGTAGTTCCTGAGGATTGGAGTCGCTAAAGTAACCCCACTTTTTAAAAAGGGAGGGGGAGAGAAAACGGGGTATTACAGACCAGTTAGTCTAACATTGGTAGTGGGGAAAATGCTAGAGTCAGTTATTAAAGATGGGATAGCAGCACATTTGGAAAGTGGTGAAATCATTGGACAAAGTCAGCATGGATTTACGAAAGGTAAATCATGTCTGACGAATCTTATAGAATTTTTCGAGGATGTAACTAGTAGAGTGGATAAGGGAGAACCAGTGGATGTGTTATATCTGGACTTTCAGAAGGCTTTCGACAAGGTCCCAATTAAGAGATTAGTATGCAAACTTAAAGCACACGGTATTAGGGGTTCAGTATTGATGTGGATAGAGAACTGGCTGGCAGACAGGAAGTAAAGGGTAGGAGTAAACGGGTCCTTTTCAGAATGGTAGGCAGTGACTAGTGGGGTACCGCAAGGCTCAGTGCTGGGATCCCAGCTATTTACAATATATATTAATGATTTGGACGAGGGAATTGAATGCAACATCTCCAAGTTTGCGGATGACACGAAGCTGGGGGCAGTGTTAGCTGTGAGAAGGATGCTAGGAGGCTGCAAGGTGACTTGGATAGGCTGGGTGAGTGGGCAAATGCATGGCAGATGCAGTATAATGTGGATAAATGTGAGGTTATCCACTTTGGTGGCAAAAACAGGAAAGTAGACTATTATCTGAATGGTGGCCGATTAGGAAAAGGGGAGATGCAACGAGACCTGGGTGTCATGGTACACCAGTCATTGAAAGAAGGCATGCAGGTGCAGCAGGCAGTGAAGAAAGCAAATGGTATGTTAGCATTCATAGCAAAAGGATTTGAGTATAGGAGCAGGGAGGTTCTACTGCAGTTGTACAGGGTCTTGGTGAGACCACGCCTGGAGTATTGTGTACAGTTTTGGTCTCCAAATCTGAGGAAAGACATTCTTGCCATAGAGGGAGTACAGAGAAGGTTCACCAGACTGATTCCTGGGATGTCAGGACTTTCATATGAAGAAAGACTGGATAGACTCAGCTTGTACTTGCTAGAATTTAGAAGATTGAGGGGGGATCTTATAGAAACTTACAAAATTCTAAAGGGGTTGGACAGGCTAGATGCAGGAAGATTGTTCCCGATGTTGGGGAAGTCCAGAACAAGGGGTCACAGTTTAAGGATAAGGGGGAAATCTTTTAGGACCGAGATGAGAAAAACATTTTTCACACAGAGAGTGGTGAATCTCTGGAATTCTCTGCCACAGAAGGTAGTGGAGGCCAGTTCATTGGCTATATTTAAGAGGGAGTTGGATGTGGCCCTTGTGGCTAAAGGGATCAGGGGGTATGGAGAGAAGGCAGTTACAGGATACTGAGTTGGATGATCAGCCATGATCATATTGAATGGCGGTGCAGGCTCGAAGGGCCGAATGGCCTACTCCTGCAGCTATTTTCTATGTTTCTATGTAAAGTCGAAATATCGCAAGTGAAGCCTCGTAAATCGGGGAGCATCTGTAGATGGAGCACACGCACAGAGCTTTTTACCCTGAGTGGGGAAAGAAAAAGCAGGACATAGGTTTAAGGTGCGAGGGGAAATATTTAATGGGAATATGAAGGGCAACTTCAGCCACCGGAGCGAGTAATTCCTAACCATATTTATTTCTCAGACAGTAGTCATAGATGTTTTTCTGACACCGAGGGTGGTGGGTATATGGCATGAGCTGCCAGAAGACTTAGTTGAGGTAGAAACATAGAAACATAGAAAATAGGTGCAGGAGTAGGTCATTTGGCCCTTCGAGCCTGCACCGCCATTCAATATGATCATGTCTGATCAACCATCTCAGTATCCTGTACCTGCCTTCTCTCCATACCCCCTGATCCCTTTAGCCACAAGGGCCACATCTAACTCCCTCTTAAATATAGCCAATGAACTGGCCTCAACTACTTTCTGTGGCAGAGAATTCCACAGATTCACCACTCTGTGTGAAAATAAAAATTCTCATCTCGGTCCTAAAAGTCTTCCCCATTATCCTTAAACTGTGACCCCCTGTTCTGGACTTCCCCAACATCGGGAACAATCTTCCTGCATCTAGCCTGTCCAACCCCTTAAGAATTTTGTAAGTTTCTATAAGATCCCCCCTCAATCTTCTAAATTCTAGCGAGTACAAGCCAAATATATCCAGTCTTTCTTCATATGAAAGTCCTGCCATCCCAGAAATCAGTCTGGTGAACCTTCTCTGTACTCCCTCTATGGCAAGAATGTCTTTCCTCAGATTAGGAGACCAAAACTGTACGCAATACTCCAGGTGTGGTCTCACCAAGGCCCTGTACAACTGCAGTAGAACCTCCCTGCTCCTATACTCAAATCCTTTTGCTATGAATGCTAACATACCATTCGCTTTCTTCACTGCCTGCTGCACCTGCATGCCTACTTTCAATGACTGGTGTACCATGACACCCAGGTCTCGTTGCATCTCCCCTTTTCCTAATCGGCCACCATTCAGATAATAGTCTACGTTCCTGTTTTTGCCACCAAAGTGGATAACCTCACATTTATCCACATTATACTGCATCTGCCATGCCTTTGCCCACTCACCCAACCTATCCAAGTCACCTTGCAGCCTCCTAGCATCCACCTCACAGCTAACACTGCCCCCCAGCTTCGTGTCATCTGCAAACTTGGAGATGTTGCATTCAATTCCCTCGACCAAATCATTAATATATATTGTAAATAGCTGGGGTACCAGCACTGAGCCTTGCGGTACCCCACTAGTCACTGCCTGCCATTCTGAAAAGGACCCGTTTACTCCTATTCTTTGCTTCCTGTCTGCCAGCCAGTTCTCTACCCATATCAATACTGAACGCCTAATACCGTGTGCTTTAAGTTTGTATACTAATCTCTTATGTGGGATCTTGTCGAAAGCCTTCTGAAAGTCCAGATATAACACATCCACTGTTTCCCGCTTATCTACTAGTTACATCCTCGAAAAATTCTATAAGATTCGTCAGACATGATTTACCTTTCATAAATCCATGCTGACTTTGTCCACTGATTTCACCACTTTCCAAATGTGCTGCTATCCCATCTTTACTAACTGACTCTAGCATTTTCCCCACTACTGATGTTAGACTAACTGGTCTGTAATTCCCCGTTTTCTCTCTCCCTCCCTTTTTAAAAAGTGGGGTTACATTAGCTACCCTCCAATCCTCAGGAACTACTCCAGAATCTAAAGAGTTTTGAAAAATGATCACTAATGCATCCACTATTTCTGGGACTACTTCCTTAAGCACTCTGGGATGCAGCCTATCTTGCCCTGGGGATTTATCGGCCTTTAATCCATTCAATTTACCAAACACCCCTGCCAATTTGATTCACCCAATCTATATGTAGATTGAAGTCACCCATTATAACTGTTTTACCTTTGTTGCACGCATTTCTAATTTCCTGTTTGATGACATCCTCAACTCCACTACTACTGTTAGGTGGCCTGTACACAACTCCCACTAGCATTTTCTGCCCCTTAGGAATCAGGTAGAAACTTAACAACATTTAAGACATTTGGACAGGTACGAGGATACGAAAGGTTAAGAGGGATATGGGCCAAGCGCGGGCAGGTGGTGTTGGTGTAGATGGGGCACCTTGGTTGGAGTGGGCAAGCAGGGCCAAAGGGCTCCATGACATATTTGCTCATTTTGTCTTTGTGTGTGTAGGTCAAAATCGCAATTATGAGCAACAAGCAAGAAACGGAAGCAGAGAAGTTTCTGCAGGCCCAGATTAAGGTTGAGGGTGTGGTGTATTCTCAAGACCGTCTCTACAGTGACAGCCTTTCTAATGCAAAAAGCAATCCGCCAAAAGCTTTTGCAAATGGCAGCATCCAAGAAATGTCGTATCATCTCCACGCATATTACAAGGTAAATATACTGTGTGTAACACAGCAGCGGATTAGATAGCCATTGCATGCCAATCATTGGTGGATTGTTCCCTCCTTCCTCCCACTGGGATGATTGGTGGAAGAGCGAAAGCCAACATGAGGAAACATTCAGCAAAAAGCACAAAGTGCCGGAAGAAAATAGATAGATAGATAGAATCTTTATTTGCCACACGACCAGGGTTGGTGGTATTTGGGTTCGGTACATGATGGTACACTGCTTTAGTCACATTAACACTAATAACAACACAGATCATAGTAATAAAGTGCATCCATACCACATCACAAATCACAAATCTCACCAACAATACAGTGCAAAAGAATAGACAAAAACCATAGACAAGACACTGTATACATCAAAGAACTCTGTGGGTCAGGCAGAATCTGTGGAGGGCATGGATAGATAACGATTCAGGTCAAAGACCTTCTTAGACTCGAATGAGGAAACATTTGCAGGGGTACGTGGGAAAAGCTGGACATAGTGTTCACTTAGATTGCCCCCCTAAAAGGAGTGGGCACCAGCAAAGGCTGAATTTGTTTTCTCTGGAAACAGTGGCTGAGGAGGGATCTGATAGAGGTATACAAAATTGTGTCTAGAAAGTTGGCAACGATTCTCCATAGCAGAGGTGTCTGCAACTAGAGGACATGGAGGATGGCCAGATCAAGGAGACCTGCGTTGATATTTTGGGGCATGTTGATATCAGGAGATGTTGGTGTTGGATCTTTTGAATGAGGTGGATAAGTCAGCTGGGACCCAGTCCAGATTACCAAAGGAGGCAAGAGAGGAAATTGCTGGGACCTTCACAGAGAACTTTGTATAAAAATAGCTACAGTCAAGGTCCCAGAGGACGGAAGCATAGCCAATGTTGTTCCTTGGTTTAAGAAGGTCAATATAGATGATCTAGTGAAAATATACCCACGTGCGCCTTGCATCAGTGGTAAGGAACTCGTAGGGATAGGATTTACTCACATTAGTAAAAGCACAAAGATATTGGGAATAGTCAGCATAGCTTTGTGTAGGGTAGGTCATGTCTTACAAACCTGATTTGAGCCTTTTGAGGACATGAGGGTTTTTTTCACCCAGTTTTATTCCACCAGGGAGGTCTTACCTTCCACTACCTGCAACCTCTGGCAACCATCTTCAACTAGCATCGCAACCGGCTTCGACTAAAAAATTACCGATCTTTAAAACGGCAACCTATTTTTAGTCTTGAATTTTTTCAAATAATCGCCGGAACATAGAAGAAGCGGAAACCACTTTCGACCATTAGGGAGACTGACAAAAACCTCCAGGAACCGCAAGGAAACCTTGAGTGGGGCGCAAAGTCTCCAGAGGTTTCCGTTCAGGTTTCCTAAGTGGGACAGGGGCATTTACAGTAAAAGGCTGAACCCTTAGGAGCAAAGATGGATTTGACGGCACCAGGCCTGTACTCGTTGGAGTTTAGAAGGATGACGGCGGGACCTCATTGAAACTTCGCGAATAGTGAAAGGCTTGGATTGAGTGGATGTGGAGAGGATTTTTCCACTAGTGGAAGAGTCTAGGACCAGAGGTCATAGGCTCAGAATTAAAGGACGTTCCTTTAGGAGATGAGGAAGAATTTCTTTAATCAGAGTGTGGTGAATCAGTAAATCATTTTGCTTCCTGTTTCATTATCTTCCTTTATTTTCTGTTCTCGACTCCTAGATTGTCTCTCATCGACTGGCTGACCAGATCCCCATGGTCATACGCTGCTACATTTTAAATGAATTTGCTGACAAACTCCGGATAGAGATGCTTCAACTCATCCAAGACAAGGATCGCATCAATGTTTATCTAATGGAAGATGAAGACACAAAGAGGAAGAGAAAAGACCTCATAGACAAAATAGAGCGATTGAGAAAAGCCCAGAAGAAATTGCTTGAATTTGGTTAAATGAGCATTGTACGAAGGTCACTGAATACTGTAAAGATGTGTTTATATTTTGTTTGCTAATTTGTCTATTTCTTGCCAACTTCCGCTCTTGAAGGGATTGAATCCTTATTACTGTTTAGTCTCGTTCACAATCATTCTTTGATACCAACGTCCTTTATTCCTGTCTAATTGCAGAATGACAACCTATCCATGGACAGGTACATGGATAGGATAGACTTAGAAGAATATGGGCCAAACACAGGCAGTTGGAACTAGTGCAGATGGGACCTGCGGGTCAGCAATGGGCAAGTTGGGCTTGTTTCCACATTCTTTGACTATATATTTGCGTTAGAGGAACTTAGGGTCCTCCTCACCCAATTTCCATATTTGTGATCTTCCTCCTGGCTAATGTCCTCTTTCCAATCAAGGGATATACTTGCTCCCATCCCATCCTGACTGAGATTGGCTAACTCTGGAAAACATGGATTGATTTTAAATTGAAGGAAGACACAAAATGCTGGAGTAACTCAGCGGGACAGGCAACATCTCTGGAGTGAAGGAACGGGTCAAGTCAAGTCAAGTCACATTTATTTATATAGCACATTTAAAAAACAACTCGTTGGCCAAAGTGCTTTACATCTGTTATAAGAATAACACAACAAAACAAACTACATACATATATACATGTAGCCCTCACTCAGAGGACGTCAGGAAAGGCTTGGGAGTATAGATAAGTCTTTGGCCTTGACTTAAATGAGTCGATGGAGGGGGCAGTTCTGATGGGAAAGGGGATGCTGTTCCACAGTCTAGGGGGCTGCAACCGCAAAGGCGCGGTCGCCCCTGAGCTTATTCCTAGACCGTGGGATATTCAGCAACCCCAAGTCGGCCGATCTGAGGGGCCTGGAGGTGGAGTGGTGGGTGAGAAGACTTTTTATGTAGGTGGGGGCAAGCCCATTGAGGGCTTTGTAGACATGGCTGCGGATCTTGAAGTTTATACGGAACCGCACAGGGAGCCAGTGGAGAGAGGCCAGGATCGGGGTGATGTGGTCCCTTTTTCAGGTGCCCGTCAGGAGTCTCGCTGCGGCGTTTTGGACCAGTTGCAGGCGGGACAGGGAAGATTGGCTGATGCCAGTGTAAAGGGAGTTGCAGTAATCTAGGCGGGAGGAGATGAATGTGTGGATGATCTTTTCCAGATCATCAAACTGGAGGAATTGTTTTATTTTAGCTATCGTCCGAAGCTGAAAGAAGCTAGCTTTTACCACGGCATTGACTTGACGAGATCCTTCACCAGAGTGACTGTTACTCCAGCATTTTATGTCTTAACTTTGGTGTAAATCAGTATTTGCAATTCCTACCTACACATATTGATCTTAAATTGTCTGTATATTGAGCAGCATGGTGTAAACTATTTTAAGCTGCCAAGGAACCTTTAATTGTCTTCTGATGCATCTTATGTGGAATCTCTTTGCTTAATGGACACATAAGAGATTGATTTTCCACAAGGCTCCTGGCCCGAAACGTCTTCTGCCCTTTTCCACAGATGCTACCTGACCCGCTGAGTTCCTCCTGCACTTTGTTTTTACACTTAGCTAATGTTCCCCGGCAATTACATTCCGTATAATGTTTTGGATGTGAGATTGGAATTTAAAGTGTGATTAAATTTAAATTAATTCTAATCACACTTAAAAAAATTAATCACGTTTTAAAACAAATTCGGATTTGACTTGGAAGCAAATAGATAATTATCAGGTATAGCATTCACAAGGATACAGAATGGTGGAATTTAGTGTTTGAAATGTTTTCTTTGTTACACTGGTAGTTTTTCCTCTGGTGTTGGTTGTTCACATTGCTGAGAGAATGTTTGTTTAAAATGTTATTCAATGTAGCACAAAAGGCATTGTAGTCTTGCTAAGTTATTTCTAATATACATTTGTTCAGTCGTAGGATAATTGGTAATAAATCCATTAGTTCTGCATCAAAAAGAAGCAATCATATTGCTATTATGATTTATTTTGTTTTAAATCGTGCATGGGGGGGGGAGGGGGAATGCCTTTAACCATGTAGATCTGCTCCACTTGTATGTTAACCAATACTAACACACAAATGCTACACACCACTATTATCTATAATCCAGTCTGGGTTTTCATCACACAGACACCTTTATACTAACTGCTCCTGACACGAGCTGCCAGTCGTGATGCAGACACAGTGATGCCAACATGCGGTGTAACTTTATTAAATGCCAATAACCCTGTTGGATCATTACTTTGAGTATGCGTCAGTTGCTCTACAAACCACTAGTAGTAAATGCCTGGAGAAAGCTGACCAAGCTATAATAATGCATTTTTATTTATGGGCCTTTCAGGACTCTCAAGGACAATTTACTGATTAAAACAAGCAAATTACAAACATATAAACAAAATGAAACAAAAACAAGAAGTAGGTACAGCAACAATACACAATTTGAAGAGAGAGCAGCGGCAGCTAGTCGTGCTAGCTTTCACTCTCACCTCCGGCAGCCATCTTGGAAACAGAACAATCAAAAACACATTTTAACATGAACATCCACCACAGTGACTCCTGCACACTCCTCACTGTGGTGGAAGGCGAAATAAAGTTCAGTCCTTCCCCTAGCTCTTCCTCGGTCGTGGGCCTCGAGCCCCCGTTGACGGGACGGTCTTGACTCCCGTAGCCGGCGGCATTCGGGCCCTCCGCGTCGAGCGGATCCGCTCCCACATCGGGGAGGATGCCAGCTCTCCCGCGCCGGGCGATCGAACCTCGCGTCGGGGTTGGTCGAACCTTCCGCGACGTTGGAGCTCCCGACTCGGCCTCACCCGAAGACTGTGAGCACCTGGTGTTGGTTCTGCGGTGGTAGCGATCCCAGGCAAGGGATCAGCTCCGATGTTAAGTCCACGCACCGCGGTGGGGCTCACAACAGTCCGAGGAGGCTTCCAGCTCCAGCGATGAAAGGCCGCAGAGCCTGGAGAATGTGATCCGAAAAATAATCACATCTCCGGCAAGGTAGGAACTTGAAAAAAGTTTCCCCCGATCCCCTCCCCCCTCCCCCCTCCCCCCACATAAAACAAACCGAAGAACATTAAAACAAAACTTCTAACAAACTATAAAATAACAAAAAGAGTGAAAAGACAAACAGACTGCCGGCAGGGCTGCCATCTCCCCACGGCCATGCTTACTCGCTTTTGTTTACTGTAGGCATACAGCATTGAACCAGGCCCTTCGGCCCACCGAGTCCACTCCAACCAGCGACCATCCCATACACTAGCACCATCCTACACACTCAGAACAAATTTACAATTTACAGAAGCCAATGAATGTACAATCCTGCATGTCTTTTGAGTGTTGGAGGAAACCGAAGCACCCGGAGAAAACCCACAATCACAGGGAGAACATACAAATTCCGTTCAGACTAGCACCCGTAGTCAGGATCGAACCTGGGTCTCTGGCGCTGTAAGGCAGCAGCTATGCCTCCCCTGCACATTCCACACTAATGCACATTCATTTAATTGTGGAAAGTGATTACACCCAAGGGCAGATGCACTTGCACCACATTTGGTGACCAAAGATATATATTTCACCCTTCAAGTTCTAAATCGTGGCAATTGATCTAACGTGAGACAATGCTGAAGAACATTTGTGTTATAATTTTGGAAGAAACTAAAATTCACCTCATCAAGTTCTCATCTTGTTCTTCCCCGAGATCTCAAATTTCTTTAGGCAGCTTGGTTCATGCTTCCTCTTTAGATTCGATGACTTAAGATTCTGAACAGCCACTGACCCTTAGTTTTGTTCACAACTTGGGTCATTTTCTGTGGGCCCATATAAAAGATCAAGCACAGTTTTGCATTGTATTTCAATTCCTTCAAGTTGAAGAATGAGGAAGGGGAGCCACAATTATGTAGAGACTCAGTCCTAGAGAAGCACCATTAGACCTACTCGATCACTGAATGTATTCAGGTTTGGTCACTGAATTTAAGGCAGAGAGTGCTCTAGACTTGGAAACAAGTCAGCAATCACAATTCACCAAACTCTTAAAGACGAGGCCAGAAGAACTGGTACCTCACAGCTCCAGCGACCTAGGTTCAATCGTGACCTATCTCTGTGGCATTTGCACACTTCCGCTCTGGCATCTTGGTTTATCCGATTACCTCGCGCTGTAAACAGCAATGAGATAAATGGGCAAAGATTTAATTTTAGAGATACACAGTGGAAACAGGCCCTTCGGCCCACCGAGTCCACGTCGACCAATAATCACTCATACACTAGTTGCATCCTACACACTAGGGACAATTTACAGAAGCTGAATAATTGTAATTAATTTATTAGCCAAGTATGTAAGAACATACAAAGAATTTGATTTGCCACACAGTCGTACCAAAGAAGTAACAAGACACAACATAAAAATTAACATAAACATTCCCCACAGCGTATTGTGATGGAAGACAATAACATATTATCTTCTTCCCTCCTTTTCTCCCGCGGTCGGGGCAGTCAAACTATCCGCAGTCGGGGCGGTCGAAGCTCCCGCAGTTGGAGCTCCCGAAGTGGATCCCCAACCAAGGGACTGCCAGCTCCACGATGTTAGGCCGCAGTGCAGACGGGGTTACGATACGGAAAAAGTCGCATCTCCGTCGAAAGAGATTTTAAAAAGTTTCCCACCCCACACATAATACAAAACTAAAGATACAATGAAACATACATTTAACAACAGGCTAAAACAACAAAAGAAAAGGATGAGACAGACTTGGCGAGGCTGCCGTCGTACGGCGCCACCCGGTGGTATTACAATTAATATATAAACTTGCACGTCTTTGGAATGTGGGAGGGAACCAGAGCACCCGGAGGTCACGGGGAGAAAGTACAAACTCCGTACAAACAGCACCCGAGGTCAGGATTGAACCCGGGTCTCTGGCACTGTAAGGCAGCAACTCTAGCGCTGTGCCACTGTGATTCTGGGAAGTGAGTTTTTAGGTACATTTCAGTTGGAACAACAGGATATTGCCCCTTTTTTTCATCTAAAATTGTGTTCTGGGATGTCAATCTGAGAGATAAAATGGGGTAGACACAAAATGCTGGAAGTCTGTAAAAGGGTCTCAACCCGAAACAGCACCCATTCCTTCTCTCCAGAGATGCTGCCTGTCCCGCTGAGTTACTCCAGCATTTTGTGTCTTATCTTTGGTTTAAACCACCATCTGCAGTCCCTTCCTACACGGATCAAATGAGATGTTAGTTTAACATATCTAAAAGGTGCCAGCTATAACATTGCTACAACATGGCATTCAGGCATCTAGTAGGATTTGAAACTACAATTGATTCAGAAGCGAAAGTCTTACCAGTTAAACTGCCTGTAAGACCAGCTTTCTCGAGCATTAGAAAGTACAGAGGTGGCAGCAATAAGAAGAAAACCTCCAGTACCTCCACCATCATAAGGAAAGTAAATGTGCAGCAGGTTTCCCCAAAGGCCTTCACATTTAAAATGTTCCATGGATTATCTTAAAGCCACGGACTTGTTTAAAATTTGTACATTTCTTCAGGGCAATCGTTTTGCTCCAGATTACGAAAAATACAAGAAATGTTGGAGCCATTTAAACTTAAGTCAGTATATTATAGCCATGTCCAATATTTCTAGTTTGTATCTGTATGTAGGTGGGATTTGACACATAGAGGGGTGTGTCTACTTCGGGAGAGACTAGCGCAGACTCATAGATTGGGAGTTTTAGTTTGCCTCGAGGAATGGTGAGAATAACAGTTTTTTAAGACGATAATGTAAATACCTTAGTCTCACACAGGTTGAAGCATAAGCATCTTTATTGTCTACTTCATTATCACACATACAGTACATCACACGTTCTGGCTACTGCAGCTACTGGCAGGCAGCAGGCAGGTTCTTACACTATAAATGATATAATTGGGTGGAGTTATAATTACTAAGCATTCTGATTGGCTAACATGCAATAGCCAATCTACAGAAAACTACCGCACGGTCACGACTCATTGTCTGAAGAAGAAACAGTTAATAAGAGCTAAAAGATGAATTATTTCTTTGTTTTGTATTACTTCAATAAAAGACCAATTAATCAAGAAACAACGTTTGGAAGATTCGTTTTTGCTATCTTAAGTGCGGAGAGTGTGTAAACTATATCTCCACCACATCCCCGAGTAGTAATGGCTATCAAAGTTGGACATTGAGAAAGTTATAGAAACTGCCATTACATCAAGTAAAAACTGATTCTACAGTGGAACTGAAGAAGAAAGCAGAATCTCTATGAATGAGATAAGAGCTTGAATCCTGGAACAAAGAATCCGCCAGACGCAGACTAATCTACCACATGAGTTATTAGAAGAAAAGAAGATTGAAGACATCATTGACCGGGCACGGTGATTAGATCGGCTGCTTTTGTCGTATTTGAAAGTCAACTTCCTTTGAAGACTGAGAATTTTTAAAGCTAAAGTCTGCAGTAAATAGCCTGCAACATTATTGAAAACAGCTTTGAGACAGAAATTCCAGTGACATCACCATCCTGAATGGCAGCATAAGATCACAGCTCCTCCGAAAAATACTTATTTAGCCCTGTCAGTTTGTCAAATATAATATTTATTGAGAATAACTGACCTAATGGAAGGGGCAAGAACGGGAAGACGAGATGTAAACAAGAAAAGCCACTGAAAATGAAGAAAACACGGACGGCTCACCTACAAAGGTAAAAGATGGCAGAGCTAGCAACAACCCGCACCAGAAAGACGTAGAGCTCATTTTAGCCACTGTTTTGGAGGAGATACGGACTTTCGCAAAGACACAAAACAACAGCTAATCGATATTAAGGGCAAACTCACCAATGTTAATCAAAAAATAGCGGTGGCGGAGACACGGCTTGAAAGGGTGGAAGACCGTGTGCTAAACGTGGAGTAGGTGTTAGCTAAGATGATAAAAGTAATAAACCAGCAAGAAAACAAGCTACACGACCAAGAAGGGCGATCCAGACGGGAGAATATACGGATATATAATGTTCCTGAAGGAGCTGAGAGGTCGTCTATGGTGGACTTTGTGGATAAGCTACTGCGGGACACACTTGAACTTCCACACACCACGGAGATTCACAACGAGAGAGCTCACCGATCCCTCACCCTGAAACCCCCCGGAGACCCAGGAGATAAACCACGATCCATAATAATCAGATTTCTCCGCTACAAAGCGAAAGAGGAGATTTTGCGCAAGGCCTGGGGAAAGAAACCAGTGTTTTTGAGCGGGAGCCTAATATACTTCGATCAAGACTATGCCCCAGCAGTGCTACAGAAGCGAAAAGAATATTCTGAGGCGAAATGGGTGTTAAAGGAGAACAAGATCCGCTTCCAGACTCCGTTCCCCGCCAAGTTATGAGTATTTTACGATGACGAGACACGGTTGTACCAGACGGTGGATGAGGCGACCACTGACATGAGGAACAGAGGACCACAGTGAGAGTGACCACACCGAAAGAGAACTGGCTGAGCAACTGTCCCGCACTGCGTGGGAGATGGTGGGAAGATCAAGACTGCAGGGGACGGCCGAGGAGCGGGAGAAGGACATCGCGGAGAGACTACGGGTCTTCAGAAGACAGCCCCTCACCTTCAGAAGAGCTTCAAGTTATGGATAGCTTTAAAAATGTAGGTGAGCTGAACAGAACTTACAAAGATCATAGTGCCGGGATGCTGTGGTGACTTCCACTTACTGCTCACCCCATGTAGAGCTAATGACTGTGAAATGCCGACCCTTCTACTTACCCAGGGAGCTAACGGCAGTCTTCATAACGGCCGTCTATGTACCACCGAGCGCGGACGTGAAGGATGCTATGACAGAACTCTACAACAACATCAGTGAGCAGCAGAGGGAACATCCAGATGCTTTCTTCATGGCAGCTGGGGATTTCAACCAGGCAAGTCTTACATCTGTTCTGCCTAAATTCTACCAGCATGTGAACATTGCAACCAGGGGAAAGAACAAACTAGATCTGGTGTACACCAACATTAAAGATGCATATAGAGCAGCCCCCCTCCCCCATATCGGCAACTCTGACCACCTAGCGGTTATGCTCACACCTGCATACAGACCCAGGGTGAAACGGGACAGGCCAACGGTCAAAGAAGTCAGAACATGGCCACAGGGAGCTACCGCAGCACTACAAGACTGTTTTGAAACCACACAGTGGGCCATTTTCAGAGAGGCAGCAACAGATGACAGTAGCATCAACCTCCAAGAATACACAGAATCCGTCATCGGATACATCAATAAATGCATTGATGATGTAACGGTGGTAAAAACCATCAGGAGGCGTGCCAATCAGAAACCTTGGCTAATTGGGGAAGTGTGTTCCCTACTGAGAATCCGGAATGCTGCATTCAAATCTGGGGACAACGCAGCATACAAACTGGCAAGGAGTAACCTATCCCGTGGGATCAGGGAAGCGAAGAGGCTGTATGGACAAAAACTTAATAGCCACTTCGCAAATGACAAAGACACACGTCGCTTGTGGCAGGGATTTCATACCATCACTGACTACAAGCCCCCCCCCCCCGCTGCGGATATGCCAAAACGACCCCTCTCTACCAGATGAACTGAACGAGTTCTACGCACGGTTTGAGGTTGGAAACACCACCCAGACACGTGCACTACTGCCATCTCCCAGTGACCAGTCGCTCAGGCTGTCCGCAGCCGGAGTTAAAAAGGCCTTTGCCAGCATCAACCCACGCAAAGCTGCAGGGCCGGACAACATTCCTGGATGCGTTTTAAGAGACTGCGCCGAGCAACTGAAAGATGTCTTCACAGACATTTTTAACATCTCACTCAGCCAGGCAGTAGTGCCCAACTGTCTTAAGAGTGCCACCATCGTCCCTGTCAGGAAGAAACCAAACCCAGCCTGCCATAATGACTTTCGACCAGTGGCTCTAACACCCATAGTAATGAAGTGTTTTGAGCGACTGGTTATGCAGCATATCAAAAATAGTCTACCTGCCGACCTAGACCCACTGCAGTTCGCCTACAGAGCCAACCGATCCACAGAGGACGCAGTCTCAACAACACTGAACCTCGTACTGTCACACCTTGATCGGAAAAATACTTATGCCAGGATCCTCTTCATAGACTTCAGCTCTGCTTTTAATACAATCATTCCGCAGCAGTTGGTGGAGAAGTTGGAGCTATTGGGGGTTGATGCTGGCACATGTAACTGGGTCCTGAACTTTCTATCGCAATGGCAGCAGACAGTCAGGGTGGGAAGTAGGACATCAAAAACCATAGCCGTGAGCACTGGCTCGCCCCAAGGCTGTGTCCTAAGCCCCCTGCTGTTTAGTCTGCTAACACACGACTGTACTGCTAGACTCAACAACAACTTCATCAACAAGTTCGCTGATGACACAACAGTGGTGGGTCTCATCAGTGACAATGATGAGTCGGCGTACAGGATGGAGGTGGAGCTGCTCACAGGATGGTGCAAATCCCACAACCTCATTCTCAACGTGGGAAAAACTAAGGAGATGGTGGTTGACTTCAGGAGGGCGGGAAAACAACACCATACACCTCTGCACATCGATGGAGCTGATGTGGAAAGGGTCAACAGCGTGAAGTTCCTAGGACTCCACCTGTCAGATGACCTGACATCCACGACCAACACCACAGCACTGGTCAAGAGAGCCCAGCAGCGACTACACCCTCTCCGAAGACTACGTAAAGCAGGTCTCCCCACTACACACCTACGAACTTTTTATAGGGGGACAATCGAGAGCACATTAACCTACGGCATCACTTCCTGGTTCGGGAGCTGCAAGGCGTACGAACGGCACCAACTAGACAGGATTGTGAAGACCGCCAGCAGGATTATTGGTGCTCCACTCCCTTTCCTGCTGGACATATACAGGAAGAGATGTATCAGCAGAGCCATCTCCATCATCAAAGACCCCTACCACCCATCGCATCACATATTCTCCATCCTGCCATCTGGGAAGAGGTACAGGAGCATTAGGTGCAAAACCAGCAGGATGCTCCTCAGCTTCTTCCCGCAGGTTATAAGACTGATAAACGGACTTTGTCCCCTGCCAAAGTATCGTGCACCAACCACCAACCTGGACACACTGCAGCAGAGCCACTGTCGTGCCGCTGCCGATCGGAACGCCTGTTGATGTTTAGTAGAGTGTTAATTTGTTCATGATATATGTATTTTGATTTCTATTTATTTTTTACTGCACACTGAAATGGACACTGGTTGAGGAACGTTTTTTTGTTTCCTCTGGGTATGTGAATACTCAGGAAATGACAATAAAGATATACAATACAATACAATACAATAAAAGTCGACGGTGCTTTATTTCATTTGTTACGTTCAACTGTTTTCCCTTAATGAAGATAAATACAAGGGAGGAATGCACAGGGAAGTCTGTTCCAGCTTATGGACAGAGTTTTTTTTCTTTTTGGATGCTGCAGGGGGGGGGGGGGTCCTCAACTCACAGATGAGAGAGGCTCTCCCCCACCACTAGGCTTTTCCTCAAGCCTAGCCCAGGGTCATCCACAGGAGACCCCTACCTTGGAATCACGCCTCTGTTTTTTCATATGTTCTTTCGTTTTTGTCTGTTCAGGGAGTAGATCTGTTATGTCTTATTTCACCATGTTACTGATACACAGAAAGTTAAATACAAATGGCTAATGGCAAGGTAAAATTCATCTCTTTTAATGTGAATGGACTGTTAAACCCAATTAAACGCAGCAAAATTCTAACTAAAATGAGGAAAGAACAAGCCCATTTAGTATCCTTACAGGAAACCCATCTAAATGACAAAGAACACAAAAAAATTAAAAGAATGGGTTTCACTAACCTCTGTTTCTCCTCATATATATTGGGACGTAGGAGAGGAGTCGCTACTCTCATCTCAAGCAAGTTAAATTTTGAGAAAGTATTTGAAATGAGTGATAAGGAGGGTCGATTTATTTTAGTAAGGGGGAATATAGATGGGAATCAAGTTACGTTGCTGAATGTATATGCAGCTTCTGGAAGTGATTTTAGTTTCTTCCAGAGAATTATTAATATCATGATAATGGAAACGGAAGGCCTTCTTATTTGTGGGGGAGACCTAAATATACATTTACAACCAGAGCTAGACTCGTCCAGTAGAAAAACTCAGGATACAAAGTCTTTACATAAGAAAGTCAAAACTCTTTTTAAAGAGGTCGGTTTAATTGATATATGGCGGGACCTTTTCCCTAATAGAAGGGATTACACACATTACTTGGCCCCACACTCTCCTTACACAAGAATAGACTGTTATATAACATTTGGAAAGGATAAAGATATTGGAACAATAGATGTGGAATTGGAACAATAGATTTAAGTGACAATGCACCTATTTACCTATCTGTTGATTAGTCCAAGAAAATGCTACATGGAAACTGAACTTGAGCCTACTCAATGATCTTAACTTTAAGGAACAAATTAAAAAGGAGATAAGTCTGACTTCCGGTGGCACCTAGCTCCTCTCCCGAAAAATTTCACGATTTATCGTGTAAAACGGGTCCAGAAATCGGGATTGTTTTTAAAAACCTTACCGGAGCTTCTGGTCGCCGCGCTGATGACGTCATCATTAAGCGCGATGTTTTAAACGGTGGTTTAAAGCCCTTTAAATGAGTAAACTGCCTCCAGCTGTGAGCCCTCAGAGATCAGTGAAAAAGCTGCTGAGAGACCAGAAAAAGCCTGAAGCAGAAGTTACCTCTGAAGTCTCTGAAGTCTCTGAAGTGGCTGCAGAAATGGATACAAGATCTAAGAAAGAGTTTGATGACTTGAAGAAATCAGTGAAAAATATGAAAGATGAGATTTTGGACGAAAATAAAATTATGATGGAAAATATGAAGGAAAATATGAAGGAAGATATGAAGGAAAATATGGCAAAAATGATGGAAGGAATGGAGAAGATGATGAGGGATTTAAATGCTGGTAATCAGAAGAATATGATTGATTCACTGGACATTATGAATAAACGAATTGATGAGGTGAAAGATGGACTATCAGAGAGAATGGACAAGATGGATGAAACTACTACGGACAAGTTCACGGCTGTGCTTGAAACAGTAGCTGCAAGTATGCGCACAATTACGGAATTGGAGAAAAACACGGCTCGAGTGGTTGAAGACATGGCGAAAATGAGGCAAGAACATGAGCAAATGAGGCGAGAAAATGAACAAACTTCACTACAGATGGTGACTCAACTCAGTAAAGTTTCAGAAAAATGCCTGGACCTGGAAACTCGCTGTAGACGTCAGAATTTGAGAATTCTTGGAGTCTCAGAGGGAGCCGAAGGGGAGGATGTGCGTGAGTTTGCCATGGGCTTGCTTAAACAACTGCTGAATCTTTCCAAAGAACCGAAAATCGAAGTGGCTCAGTGTGTCCCAAGATTTAAACAAAGATCTGGTGCGGGAAAAACTTATCCACGACATATTATTGTGAAATTTCGGGATATTTTAGAACTGGAAGATGTTATGAGCAAAATCAAATACGGTGTGCAACTGCGGCTGGACAATGACACTATTAAGATATTCAGGGACTACCCGTATGAAATTGTGCAAAAAAGAAACAAATTCGAGAAGGTTAAGGATCTTTTAAGAGGGAAAGAAGGGATCAGATATGGGATTTTCTACCCCGCGAAAATGCGTATTTCCTTTAAGGGTTTTGAAAAGTCATTTGTTAAGCCTGAAGACGCGTTTAAATATGCCCAAACTATCGTTGAAAAATAGAAATCAAAGGGGGGTTTGGCAGACTGAACCATTCTAAGCAATGCTTTGTCTGGGGATAGTTAGACTGTTATCTTTGGAATGTTGAATCAAGGACACTTTCTGTTCAAAACGAGTAAACAGCTGAACAGATGGGAATGGTATATACCAGAAGCATTTACTTGCTTATTAGATTATAATATTATAACCAATTGTAAGAACTTATCCTATTAACAACTTAATAAGTTATGCATGTTAGATTAGAATACTAACAAAACAAAAATAAAAAATAACGAACTAACATACTAATATGAATTTTTAATAAATTGAAACCTTATTTATAAGTGGGAGGAGGGGATGAGAAACGAGCACCAGGGGCACATCTCGGTAACCCCTTCAACCAACAGTTGATTCTTATTGAAGTCAAAAGTATCGGTTTAATAATTTGTAGTTAAAATTCCGATATATATATGTTATAATGAAATATCCAGGGTAAAATTGTATTATATATCTGAATGTGAGGCCCCGTTTTAATATTTTAATATGTTATGATTAACCAAGAGAGCGGAGCTATTTGTGTAACAACGCAATGGAAGTCAAAACAAGGTTTTTTCCCACCTACAGGTGGGACACTCGCTACAGTGCCGACTATATCAGACACTGTATTTTCACTTTTTTAGTTTTTTTTTATCACATAAAATCACATGTTTGTGTTTTGTGTTTAGTGATAAGCGTAAAATGGACATACCAACAAAACTTAAAAACTCAAAAGTTCCCCCAATACCCAAAGACCTGGGATATGGATGCACCACAAGATTTAAAGGTACTATAATTATTCAAAATGCATGACACCAAACAAAAGAACCTAGGAGGAATCTCATTTTGTAGTTGGAATATAAGAGGTATTAACGAACCTATTAAAAGGGGTAAGATACTAGCTCAGCTGAAACTGTACAACTCCGACATTACCTTCCTACAAGAAACACACTTAAAATCTCAGGATCAAGTTAGGTTGAGGGCGAAATGGATAGGTCAAACATACCATTCTTCATTTACTTCAAAATCTAGAGGCACGTCAATCCTTATAAGAAAAGGTATACCATTAAAGCAAAGAATATCATAACAGATATAGAAGGGAGATACCTAATAGTTAATGGAGAAATCCATGATACTCCACTTACCTTGGTAAATATATATGCCCCTAACTTTGATAACCCCCACTTTTTCAATAAAATTTTCAACATAATTGCAGAGTCTAACTATCAAAATGTTATAATAGGAGGAGACTTTAACTGTGTTTTAGATCCGTACTTAGATAAATCAAGCCAAAAACAGAGAAGGAATATGAAATCAAAAACCGGGGAACTTCTCAATACCTATATAAACAATACTAATATAGCAGATGTTTGGAGAATTGTTAATCCAACTGGCAAGGAATACTCGTTTTATTCAATGGTACATAAGACATACTCACGTATAGACTACTTTCTGCTGGATACAAAATTAATCCCCCAAACATCTAACGCAATATACCACACAAATTCGATTTCAGACCATTCTCCACTAACTTTCTTTTTAAAACTGGAAGGAATGTTTAAGAATAAATCGTTTTGGAGATTTAATTCTCAAATTCTAAAAGATCCACAAGCGAGTATATATTTAAAAGAACAAATGGAGGTCTTTTTTCAAATAAATGATACTCCAGATATATCGCCTACTGTATTATGGGAATCTTTTAAAGCATATATTAGGGGTATTATAATTTCATATCAAGCTTTTCAAAATAAAAAGAATAAGAATGAACAAAGACAGTTAGAAGAACTTATTAGACAAATGGATATAGATAATGCTAAAGATCCATCAATAGATAAACATAATAAAATAATAATTTTGAAATTTAAATTAAATAAATTATTATCTGCCAAACTTATAAGACTTTTTCAAATTACAAAACAAGAGCACTTTGAATTTGGGGATAAACCGCATAAACTTTTGGCTCGCCAGCTAAAAAAATGAGAAAAGGAACATACTATACCAAAGATCAAATCAGATAAAGGGGAATTATTAACAACACCAAAGGATATTAATAAAAGATTTGCGCAATTTTATGAGAATTTGTATACATCTAAAACGACAATTGATTCCAATAATATCACAACGT
Source organism: Malacoraja senta (assembly GCA_038087875.1). Taxonomy (NCBI): domain Eukaryota; kingdom Metazoa; phylum Chordata; class Chondrichthyes; order Rajiformes; family Rajidae; genus Malacoraja; species Malacoraja senta. Next base: position 49,881 of record JAXLNO010005115.1, read on the forward strand.
TTTTGGATAACTGTAATCTTCCAAAGTTAGAGCTGAAGGAACAAGAGGAATTGGGTGCACAAATCTCAATTAAGGAATTAGAAGATACAATAAACTCACTAAAGAATGGAAAAACACCAGGCCCTGATGGATTTACTAATGAATTTTATAAAAGCTTTTATGATAAAATAATACCAAGATTACAAAAAATGTACCAATATGCTTATAAAAAACGAATACTACCTGATACATTAGCGGAATCAACGATTACACTAATACCTAAGAAAAACAAAGATTTAGAAGAACCTGGTTCATATAGAGCTATAGCATTGTTAAACACAGATAAAAAAATATTAGCGAAAACATTAGCTAGAAGATTAAGTAAATACATTAGTAAATTAATAAACCCAGATCAGACGGGGTTTATCCCTAAGAGATACTCATCTAATAATATGAGACGTCTACTCAACATAATGCACTCACACAAATCTGAAGATCAAGAATTATCAATTATTTCGCTGGATGCTGAAAAAGCATTTGATCAAGTAGAATGGAATTATATGGATAAAGTATTACAAAAATTCCAACTGGGGGAGAATTTTATTCTATGGATCAAGTTACTATATAACAAACCTACAGCTAGAATACTAACTAATAACATATTATCCTCGAAATTCCAACTATCAAGGGGAAATAGACAAGGATGCTCATTATCACCACAGCTGTTTGCTCTCATTATTGAACCGCTAGCAGAAAAAATTAGAATACACCCTGATATCCATGGATATAATACTAAAGACTCATATAATAAAATATCTTTATACGCGGATGATATATTACTGTACATTACAAAACCTCAAATCACTATACCAAATATATTAAATTTAATTGAAGACTTTGGATCTTTTTCTGGATATAGAATAAATTGGAATAAAAGTGAAATTATGTCAATAAAACCGAAAGATTCAACACATCTTTTAAAATTCCCTTTTAAAATAGCTACAGAAAAATTTAAATACTTGGGAATCGAAATTACCAGAACATATCAAGGTATGTTTAGGGCAAATTTTGACCCCCTACTTAATAAATTAAACACACTAATTAAATTCTGGAAAACGCTCCCGATGTCTTTAATAGGCCGAATAAACGCAATAAAAATGATCTTTCTACCACAAATTTTATACCTATTTCAATCGATTCCTATATACCTACCAAAGAATTTTTTTTAAAAACTCGACTCAGATATCACTAATTTTATATGGGACTATAAATCGCATAGAATACAAAAAACTCATCTGAATAAACCTAAAGTATTAGGGGGTTTAGCACTACCTAACTTTATGTATTATTATTGGTCAGTAAATATTTAAAATATGATTCAACTGATGGATAACTCCGCCCAGCAAGTGGACTGGATTGTAATGGAGAAAGAGGATTGCTCCTCTGGAAACATTGGAGCGATCCTCCTTTCTCCAATGAAATTGAATAACATAAATTATAATAAGAACCCAATTATTCATAGTACAATCCGAATTTGGAAACAAATAAAACAATTTAAAATTAAGAAATGTATCACTTTTATTACCTATAGTTAATAACCCTTTGTTTAATCCCTCTATTATAGATAAAGCTTTTACACATTGGGATAGACTAGGAATTAAAACGCTTGGTGACTTGTATGAAACTGGAAAATTACTTTCATTTTAACAATTACAAATAAAATATAAACTCAGAAATAATCAATATTTTAAATATTTTCAAATATGCGACTATTTGAAAAAATATACAAAAGATCATTATAATAACCCAGTAGATGTATTGGATGAGGCAATGCAGATAAAAGCTGAATCAGCAAACTTAATATCATATTTGTGTAATATTATCTTAAATGTACAAATACCATCTACGGAGGGTATCAGAAGAGACTAGGAACAAGAGTTAGCTATTAAAATTTCAAAGGAAAGTTGGAATGAACACTTATTAAACGTGCATAAATGTTCGATTAATGTAAGACACACTTTAATACAATTTAAAATTTTACATAGATTATATTATTCGAAAACTAAAATTCATAAAATTTTTCCAAATGTATCATCTATTTGTGATAAATGTCAATCCCAAGAAGCTACTATAGCGCACTCATTCGTTTTCTGTACAAAAATTCAAAAAGTTTGGAATGAAATTTTTGAAATCTTTACAAAGTTATTTAAAATAAGACTGATACCCAAAGAAGAATGGATTATCTTCGGAATAACGGAAGATGGCCCAGAACTAAATGTGTTTCAAAAGAAACTAATGGACTATGGGTTAATAACTGGAAAAAAGCTAATTCTAAAATTTTGGAAGAAGGCTCCAATACCAACTATAAATATGTGGACTTCAAATATGTTCGAAACATTACACCTAGAAGAGATAAGACTCCTCCTAGCAGGTAAACCAGATCACTTCCACCTGACGTGGTCGGCATTTATAGAATTATTACAAATATAGGGTGCAAAAGTACTTTTTAAAAAATTGAGGTCAGGTAAGGGGGGATGCTAGTTGAAGAGTTGGTATGTCCCATTTACGTAATGCTCATAAAAATATTTGTTTCTCTCTTTTTCCTCTTTCTCTTTCTCTTTCTTTTCTAGGGTCTATTTCTTAACTCTTTTTCTTTTGTTTTTAATTTTGCTCTTATAGGGTCTTCGTCCTTTTTTGTTGTCACACTTTCTACACTTTCACTTTTTCCTTCACTTTCTTCTTTCTTTCAATCTTTTCTTTTTCTAGTGTAAAAAATAAATGGAGTACATTAATTGTAAGAAGACATAAGTGACGAGTACTAATGTATGTGGTTGTAATGTAATGTACTTCTAATAAATAAAAAATTAAAAAAAAAAAAAAAAAAGAAAGTCAAAACTCTTTTTAAAGAGGTCGGTTTAATTGATATATGGCGGGACCTTTTCCCTAATAGAAGGGATTACACACATTACTTGGCCCCACACTCTCCTTACACAAGAATAGACTATTTTATAACATTTGGAAAGGATAAAGATATTGGAACAATAGATGTGGAATTGGAACAATAGATTTAAGTGACAATGCACCTATTTACCTATCTGTTGATTAGTCCAAGAAAATGCTACATGGAAACTGAACTTGAGCCTACTCAATGATCTTAACTTTAAGGAACAAATTAAAAAGGAGATAAGTCTCTATTTAGAACTCAATGATAACGGAGAGGTCTCTCCCCCTATTTTGTGGGATGCTTTGAAGGTTGATCTAAGAGGAAAAATTATAGCAATATCTTCATATAAGAAAAAAATAAGGAATAAAACATTTGAGGTTTGCAAAATAAGCTGAAGGAACTAGAAAGGAAACACAAATTGATGCTGGCGTGGAATACATTGGAGGAAATTAGGAATACTAGGAATTAAATCGACAATCTGGCTGCTCAAGAAATCAAGACAAATTTAATGTTCCTTAAACAGTGGCACTATGAAAGTGGTTCTAAATCTATGAAAGTATTAGCGTGGAAACTGAAAAAAAAGATGGCTGAAAATACAGTTCACAGAATAAAAGGTATTACTATTCAAGGGACTGAACATAAATTGGCCTGTTATGCGGATGACATTTTGATTTATTTGGGGCAACCACCAAACTCTCTACCTAAATTGATGCAATCACTTGAACAATACGGTCAACTATCAGGATACAAGATAAACATAGGTAAAACACAACTGCTTACATACAACTACAGCCCATCAGCTGAAGTCAGAAGTAGGTACCCTCTGGCATGGCAAGCAGAACATCTCAAATATTTGGGCATCATTATACCAAGGGAATTTACAGAATTATCAGAATGCAACTATTCACCTATACACCAAAAAATTAAGGAGGATATACCTAGATGGAATTTAATTCCTTTCTTAAGTCTCAGCTCGAGAATTGAATGTACTAAAATGAACATATTACCAAGACTGTTATATTTATTTCAGACCCTACCAATAGAGATTATTCAAAAACAATTTAATGAATGGGACAAAATATTGTCAAGATATATATGGCAAGGTGAAAGACCTAGGACCCATCTCAAAACATTACAGTTAACAAAAGAAAAGGAGGGATGGGGTCTACCCTCTCTCAAAGACTATTTTCAGGCAGCACAGTTAAGATCTATGATATGCTGGTGCAACCCATCATATGATGCTCAATGGAAAAATATTGAAGAGAGAACACGCCATTCCTGTACAAGCGATCATAGCTGACAGCAACCTACAAGACTATATAAATGCTATTGAAAATCCTTGGGTAAAATTGACTCTTAAAATATGGAAAACAGTTATAACAGAGTATAATTCAGAGGAAGTCATTACAATTCTTAAATGGTGCGCATATGACACAGATTTTACTCCTAATAAATTAGATAGTAGGTTTAAAGAGTGGACAGTTAAAGGCATAACTGCTCTTTGTAACATGATGAAAGAAGGAACACTGTTAAGTATTGAAATGTTTAAAGAAAAATTCCTGTTAGAAAAGCAAGACTTCTATCGATACTTACAGATACAGAACTATGTTAATAAAAATGTTAAAAACATAACGGAGTCGAGTATATGTTTGATGGGATTATTTAGGAAAGCGTACAACTCAAATACAGGTAGTAAAATTATTTCATGTATGTATAAAGGGTTACTGAATCTTAAATCACACTCAACCTTATTTGTTAAAATGAAATGGGAGAAGGAAGGAGAGATAATAATATCTGAGGAAGAATGGACAGCAATATGGAGGTATCAATGGAAGTGTACCAGCTCACAAAACTGGAGGGAGTTTAGTTAGAAAAGCCTGATGCGGTATTTTATTACGTCTTCTCAGAAATCCCATTACGGTGGGAACTCTCCAGTTTGTTGGAGAAAATGTGGACATTTAAAGGCAGATCATTACCATGTTCTCTGGGATTGCCCTGTCATTAAACATTTTTGGAGAGTTACATGATGCCTTACAAGACATTTTTAGATGTCATGTGCCCCTGGAGAGTAAGACCATGTTTTTTGCACTCATACCTGAAGACTGGCGGAAAAAAGACAAATACTTACTGAATATATTGATGGTAGCTGGTAAAAAAACTCTCACAAAGAAATGGTTATCACAGGAGAGCCCAACTCTGAATGCATGGATGGACATCACAATGGACATTTATAAAATGGAGAAAATAACAGCATATGTTAACTTTAAACTGGATTTATTTGTGTCACGCTGGGAAAACTGGGTTAACTATGTAACACCTCATAGGCCAGACTTTATTTTTACAAATTTTTGATTATATGGTAAAGAAAGGATCACAGCCTAAGTGTTCGTAGTTTTTACTGTGTTCTTGTTTCTATATTTGTTTTGTACAAATCTCAAAAAGAGGCAATTCAAGACAAACATAAGTGGATGATGTACACATATAGCATTATACCTGAAACCCGTTTTATGGAAATGTGTTTGCTGTGGAATGCCTATAAAAGAGTATATTAAAAAAAAAAGACCAGTTTGGAGGGCTATGGGCCAAGCACAGTCAGGTGGGACTAATGTAGCTGGGACATGTTGGCAGGTTGGGCTGAAGGGCCTGTTTCCACTCTCTATCACTCTGTGACTTTAAATGGGGCCATGGCTAGGTTGGGGAAAGATAGAGACAGACGCTGGAAAATGATTAATGGAACCAGATAGGAGAGGGGTGAAAGGCAGATGGAACAAGATGGGGAGAGGGCAGGAAGGGTTGGCCAAGGGAGATGTTTTAATGTTGTGTTTCCCCATGGCAAACTGCTACATTAGTGCTCCACAAGTAACCATCGGAGGCCTTACTATCGTGACTTGGGTTCAGCCATCTTTATTCAGGATCCATCTTGAGTACTCCGCCACAGGTGGCGCTATTCCCATAACATCCCCCCCCCCCCCCTGTCCACAAAACACATACAGTATATAATCAGGAACTTTACATGTATAGCAATAAATGAAATTCTTCCTAATTTCAACTGAGTCCATGGTATATTATTTCACTGAGTCCAACATGTGTTTGACAGTTTTCCAACATGAATTTGACAGTCCATTATACGTCTTTCTGAATTTCAGGTTTGAGCAGCCTCTGAGTAGTTGGTAGTATGGTGCTGGTACGTCTGTTCATCAGTCTTTGTACTGGACTGCTACTCATGCCAGGTGTTGGTGTTGCGAAAAGCTAGTATGCTCAGGTAAGGGTCAGCTCCTGCAGCCTTGGCCTTCTTCAGCAATGACTTTGCAACTTTCACACTGCTCTCCACCTTTCCATTACTCTGTGGATAATGGGGTGATGCGGTCGTATGTTCAAACTGCCACTTCTTGGCAAATCTCTTGAACTCCTCAGCTGTGAACTGTGGCCCATTATCTGTGATGAGATGATCTGGTATTCCATATCTTGCGAACTGGCCTTTGATTTTCTGGATGACATTAAATGCCAGTGTTTTCTCTAGATAGTCTATTTCCCAATATCTTGAGAAGTAGTTTACAGTGATCAAATAGTTCCTTCCCTCCAGGTGGAACAAATCTGCACCCACATCGCCCATGGCCTCTCTAGAATTTCATGGGAATGCCATATTTCTTTTGGTTATTCTTTCCCTTGAGCTTGACGTCTCACATTTCTGTATGAAGTCCTTGATTTCTGCACTCATTCCGGGCCAGTGCAGACATTCTCTTGCCCTTCTTAGACAGCCATTCACAGCAATGTGGGAGGCGTGTACTTGTGTGATCATGTCTCGTCTCCTGGCTTTAGGGATGATTACTCTCTCCCCTCTGAATATGAGGTCATCTCCAACACTCAGCTCGTCCCTCACATGGAAACAGGAGATAAGTTCTGGGTCAACATCCTTCTTGTTCTCTGGCCAACTTCGTTTGATCACCTCTTGCAGTCTTTGCATAGTCTCATCTTTTTTCGTTGCATCCCTTCTGCCATTTAGCAGAGGCTGTGATATTGGGATGTGCCTTGCTAGGTTTACAGTCTCCAGTTCTCTCATGGTCTTGCCAGTCTGAATATATGCTCTGCTCAGTGTGTCCGCAAGCTGAATCTCCTTCCCTGGTCTGTATCTTATTGTCACATCAAAGGTCTGCATCCTCACCAGCATCCTCTGTAATCTCTTTGGTGCACGATGAAGTGGTTTTGTGGTGATTATCTCCACTGGCTTATGGTCTGACTGCACATTCACTCGCCTTTTCTATTTGTGCATATCTGGTCTCCACATCCGTCAGGGCCCTGCTGGCATAGGCAACTGGATGGCCCTCCTACATCAGCGCCGCACCAAGTCCAGTTTCTGACGCATCGGCCTATAATGTCAGCTCCTTGGATGGATCATAGTATCTGAGTACTGGCTCTGCAGTTCCTAGCTTCTTTATGTCCACTCTGTCATGCACCTGTGCCCACCACCAAACTACTTCCTTCTGTGTCAGCTTGCGTAACGGTTCACATAGGTCGCTTAGTCCAGGAAGGAATTTACTCAAGTAGTTAACAAACCCAATAAATCGCTGAACTCCTTGGACATCCGTTGGGTTAGGCATCTGTAGCACTGCTTCTACCTTCCCTGGATCTGGTTTCAGTCCTGCAGCAGAGACTCTATGTAGGTATGTTACAAAACTTACCTTCAGCGGCGCTGCAGTTCTGTCACTGCCCGTGTGCGTGACTTTGGCGCCTTTGAGAGGGGGGCAGGTTTAAAATGCGGTATTTCTCCAGACTATTCAAATCGATTTTGAAAAGGCTGTTTAGAAGCTGAAGAAAAATCGCTTCGACATTGGTTTTATTAAATTAATTTTAAACTAGACTGGATAATTTCATAACAGGAGTAAATTAAAAAGCATCTTCTAAAGCCGTCAAAGCCGACAACGGGGACGGAGTTCACGCACGGGACAAGGCAAGGTACACCGTTTATTTTTTCATATAAACTAGCTTCTTAGGATGCCTTTAATAAAAATTTCAATTTGCGAAAATGTGATTATTTAAATATACCAACCGGCAGTATTTTTCCTGCCGATATTGAGGTTTAATTCAGTGCAAATGCAACGTTCCAAACCAGCGCGTTCCACAAAATCCCACTCGCAAGATGATTTAAATGGCCATTAATTTACAGGAATTAAACACTAAATTACTTCCATTTGGCCTATAAATTCATGACAATGAGATTTAAAAACCATGTTATATTGTGAATTCCTGTGAGAATGTTAGTTGGGCACAGGCTATTTAAAAATGTTAATCTATTCTTAAGAAATTGATAGATGTTTAGATCTAGTAATTGAATTTTGTAATTAGCTACAATTGGGTGACTAACTAATTATATGCTTTAATTTCAGGTCATCCAAGTAACATTGTTTCATATTTGTTTCAGAATGCTTCAATCTATAATAACTGAAAATTTCATTCAGTTCTCTTAATTTTTAAGAAAGTTATGGGCTTTTGACTGTCCTTGATCACAGCTTTTTTGTTAAGTCAATGGAAAAGCAATAGGGAACAAGATGCTAATTTCCGAGTATGAAAATGGCCATAACTTTTTTAATACTGAAGATATGAAAGTGAATTAGGTGTCAAATTAAACTTCTTTTTATGCTTTATTTGATGGGATAAATTGCAGACTAGATTTTAAAAATCTCAAAATTTTGTAACATTGCTACTATGTCGTATGAAAGTGACTTCCTTCACCTTCAGCCTACTCTATGTTCAGCTTCAGGTTTCTGTCACGACATCTCTCCATAAGAGCTCTGACCTTCCTGTCATGGTCTCTTTCTGCCTCTTCTGCAGCTTTTCCTTTCTCAGACACTAGGATGTTGTCAGCAACAAACCTCACTCCTTCCAGGCCCTCCAGCATTTGGTTCTGTCATCGCTGGAACTCTACAGGGGCCGTGAACAGACCAAATGGCATACGTCTCCATCTATATCTGTCATATGGTGTGTTAAATGTCGTAAGCTGAGAACTCTCATCATCCAGTTCCACATGCCAAAACCCATTCTTGCCATCAAACATGCTAAAGACCTTGGCGTCATTCAGGTCTGCGAGGACATCTTCGATCGTCGTCATTGGGTAATGACTTCTTTTCAGCCCTTTGTTCAGATCCCTTGGGTCTAAACACACTCTCAACTTTTCATTGGGCTTTTCTACACACATAAGGCTGGCTACCCATGTAGTGTGTGTCTCTACTGGGGCAATTATTTCAGCTTATGTTAGTCTGTCTAACTCCTCTTTCAGCTTACTCTGTAAGGCTACAGGGACTCTTCGTGGTGGATGGATCACCGGCGTTACGCTGTCATCTACCTGCAGATGGTACTTGTCCACGAATTTACCAGTCCCTTCAAACACATCAGCATACTCAGCCATCAGTCTTTCCTTGCTCAGAGGGATTTCACTGCCATTCAATGTCATTATGTTGTCTTTACTGACTGAGATGAGCCCCATCTGCTGGGCTGCCCTGCTTCCCAGGATTGGAATGCAGTCTTCCTCCAGGACTACAAACTGTATTTTCTTCCATTCTTTGGGTTCACTAGTTTTACCTTGTTTTTCCCAAGAGGCACCACTGTCGTATTGTGAGAGATAAATATGAGGTTATCCACTTTTTTTTTCACAAGGGGGCAGATTATTATCTCAATGGGGTTAGGTTAGGTAAGGAGGAGGAACAGCGAGACCTAGGTGTCCTTGTACACCGGTCACTGAAAGTTGGCGTGCAGGTACAGCAGGCAGTGAAGAAAGCGAATGGAATGTTGGCCTTCATAACAAGAGGATTTCATTATAGGTGTAGAGAGGTTCTTCCGCAGTTGTATAGGGCTCTGGTAAGACCACATCTGGAGTATTGCGTACAGTTTTGGTCTCCTAATTTGAGGAAGGACATCCTTGTGATTGAGGCAGTGCAGCGTAGGTTCACGAGATTGATCCCTGGCATGGCGGGACTGTCATATGAGGAAAGATTGAAAAGGCTAGGCTTGTATTCACTGGAGTTTAGAAGGATGAGGGGAGATCTTATAGAAACATATAAAATTATAAAAGGACTGGACAAGCTAGATGCAGGAAAAATGTTCCCAATGTTGGGCGAGTCCAGAACCAGGGCCCACAGTCTTAGAATAAAGGGGAGGCCATTTAAGACTGAGGTGAGAAAAAACATTTTCACCCAGTGTTGTGAATTTGTGGAATTCCCTGCCACAGATGGCAGTGGAGGCCAAATCACGAGAGAGAATTAGATAGAGCTCTAGGGAATATCCCTATATGGGGAGAAGGCAGGCACGGGTTATTGATTGGGAATGATCAGCCATGATCACAATGAATGGCGGTGCTGGCTCGAAGGGCCGAATGGCCTCCTCCTGCACCTATTTTCTATGTTCTACATCGACAATACTTGCTTGGTTTCATCCACATCCTTTGCATGATGTTACTTGTGGCTCCACTGTCCACCTGGAATTTTACTTCCTTCTCTTCCAGCATCATGATCGCAAAGATTTTCTTTGGGAATTGGGTCTCCTCAACACTGTGCACACTCTCTGCTTTTACTGCTTCTGGTTGCAGTTCCATTGTGTGAATGTCATCATACTCTTGAATGTCATCATACTCATCACTGAAACTCTCCACTTCCTCCACTGCATGCACAGGTTGTTTCCCTTTCTTTTCTTTCTTCTGGTTCTTCTGTTGCACCTGCTTTTCTGTGCAATGTGATGTGAAATTATTTTTCTTGCAGCATTTGAAACACTCCTGGCCAGATGCTGGACATTTCTCCTTCTTCCTCTCATGTTTGTATCCGCAGTATTTGCACTGTATGGTTGGCTGGTGTCTTGTCCCCTCGTCTCACTGCACAGACATCTTGTTGTTAGTCACCTAACAGGACATCAACTCTGGCCTTGGAAAGCACCGAAGCCTGGCATGCCTTCACACACTTTTCTAAGTCAAATGAGGTTTCTCAGAGAAGTCTCTCCCGCAGCATTTCATCTCTTATGCCGCATATTATGCTATCACGTATCAGTGAATCCTCCAACTCTCTGAAATTGCAAAGAGCTGCCAGGAGTTGCAGTTCTTTTAAGAACAAATCAAAATTCTCCCCTCTTTCTTGGCTCCTGGTAAAGAATCTATAACTGTCGATGGTCTTGTTCCTCACTGGTTGACAATGCTTTTCAAAAGCATCGAGAGCCTGTTCTGGCGTCACTTCTTGTACGTTGCCATCCGGCGTCCGTGTCCCTAGCGGTTTTATCGTTTGGTAGAGCTCTCTCCCTTGCGGTCCAACTAGGGACATGAGCATTTTCTTCTTTATCTTGTCATCCTTCCCTGCCATGCTCAAATCAACATCGAGCTCAAACTCCTCCCTCCATTGTCTCCACTCCATTGGAGGTTCCTTGCTTTGAAATTCATTTGCCTAGGGGGCTTTAGCTGCTTCATTTTCCTGACAAATCAGCCCCTCTATCGATGGAAACAATGTAGGCCCCATAATCATCTGGTATATCCGGTCACCCGTACTTCAGCATCCAATTCTGCGCCGTCACTCCCGGAAATATCTACTTTGTGTCTCCTTCAGGCCATCACAAAGTCAATAGACATTGACATTTGGCACCTTCAAGTTCAACATACAAACTCTCCGATGGATGTCTATCAGTAGTGCACTCACTCACCAACGTCATCCGCTGTCGCTGTGCAAACGATCAAAACACTCAACGAATCCTGAAACAGTCCCCGATCTGATACCATGTTTTACTGTTGTGCTTCCCCAAGGCAAACTACTACATTACAGCTCCACAACTAACCATCGGAGGCCTTACATTCGTGACTTGGTATCAGCCATCTTTATTCAGGATCCATCTTGAGTACTGCGCTACAGGTGGCGCTATTCCCAGAACAGGAGAGGCAACCCAGGTGGATAAGTGAGTAGGTGATGAGCAGATGGAAGTGAGAAAGGTGGATAAAGGACAAACCTAGGTTCTGTACACCCTTCCCCTTTCCATTCCACTGTTGAGGTTACTCACACCTCAACAGTCTGGGGCAGAAATCCACAGTGTGATACTGGAAAAGGTTGACATTGTCACAGCCCTGACTTTCAGATGGGATGTTATATTAAGAACCAAGATAGACACAAAATGCTGGAGTAACTCATCGGGACGGGCAGCATCTCTGGAGGGAAGGAATGGGTGACGTTTGGATCGAGACACTTCTTCAGACTGAGAGTCAGGGGAGAGGGAAATGAGAGACATGGAATGGTAAGGTGCGAAAATGAGGGATGAAAGGGGACAAACATCAAGGAAGAATAGATCATTCTTAGCCAGGGGAAGATGCCATAGCTCCACCCTATTTTCATGTACAGTAAACCCTTGTTTTAAGGGACCTCTCTATAACGGAGTTTGGTTACAGCAGATGGACCTGCTGACGGCTGCTGACACCGCCTCCGGCTGGCAACGTCTATCCGGCTACCCCCGCACCGCCCCATAGCTCACACCGCTTCCATGCTGGACCTACTGCTGCCACCACCGGCCCACACAGCTTCCTTGGCCACTTCCAAGCCACGCCTATCATCACCACCGCCACCACCGACCCGTACCTGCACTCTATTCACCCACGTGCCACGACCACTGACTCCGCTGATCCTCGCCTCTCCCCCGGCCACCAGCAGACCAGGGCCATCAACTCACCTGAATACCAGGCCCGGGTTTGATCCTGACTGCGGGTGCTGTCTGTACGGAGTTTGTACGTTATCCCCATGACCATGCGGGTTTTCTCTGGGATCTCTGGTTTCCTGCCACGCTCCAAAGACATACAGGTTTGTAGGTTAATTGGCTTGGCATAAGTGGGGCTTCATAGTTTAACTTATCGTTGGACTGTTAAAACTTTCCTCTGCTCTAGGAATCCTCTACGTGTGTGAACATTCCTGAGTTTTCTCTACATTGTCGAGGGTGCGGTTGTCGTTGGCGGACTGCCAAGAGTGCCTGGAGATCGAGGGTACGAAGATTGTGGTGTTTTTGTCGTTTTTAGCACCGTTTCTCTGCCCTAAAGTCATTTTGCACAGTGTGGCTGCCTGGCTTAATGTGAAGATGGTACTTTTGCTTCCGGCAAGACTGGGATAGAGCTTCCCAAAAGCTGCTCTCGGCTGTGGACGTACTTGGGGGCTTTCCTGCTTCAGCTGGAGGCTTCTGATTTCTGCTACTTGTCTTTGACTGTGACTGTCTCTGGGACTTGACGGAGCTGAGCTGCTGGGGTGCCTGGAGCTGGTTTGTGCCTCTGTCAGGATGGCGATGGCTGGGGCGCGGCGGAAGGACCGGAGCTACGCAGCGGTGGTATCAGCGGTGGATGCGAGGCCATCTGAGTATGAGCCTTATGTCGACTTGGATTGGGACAGTTTTGGTATCTCGGTCCAAACTGGTCCCCAGATGTCCAGGGGAGCAATTACAAAGGTCATGAATGACCTTCTTGGGAGGCGGGCTATTGTCTCTTCCGAGCTCGAAAGAGGAAAGGTGGAGATGATACTGAAGACCCGGGAGGATGTGGCCATAGCGTTGGAGAGGGGGATCTCAGTGGGGGGGGGGGGGTCCACATACAGGTGGATCCGTGGTTATCCAGGGTGAGCCGGTTCTCCTGCGGAGTTGCCCCACATTTATTTCGGATGCAACCCTTATTCCACACCTGTCTAAGTTTGGGGAGTTGCTGTCTAAGTGCTTTAGGCTCATGCACCCCGGGGGGGACCCGGAGGAAAAAGGGATCTTCAGTTTCAAGAGGAGGGTGTTTATGAAGGTGGGTGAGGGCGAAGACACGGAGGGGAGCTTCGAGGTGGAGTGTAAGGGTCTCCCTAGAGCCGTGCGTTGGAGTTGGGGAAAGGCACAGTGTGATGCGTGCGGTGAATTCCGACATCTCCGTAGGGAGTGTCTTCTTCACGGGGTTGCTGCTAGAAGTTCTAGTGCAGCGGCCCAGGAATGCACTGCTGGCCCATCCGGGGTGGCTCATAATGCCTCGGTGGCGCGGGGTGGTACTGCTGACCGGGCTAGGGCTGCTAGCTCTGCCTCGGTGATCCGGGGCGGCAGTCATAGCCCATCTGGGGCTGCAAGTTCTGCCTTGGGGACCCGGGGCAGAGATGGCCCCCGCCCCCTACGTCCTGAACTGGTGGTGGTGGTGGTGGATGATGGTGAGGCGCAGGGGGAGGGTGAAGAGGGGGAGGGGAAACGGGAGCAGCAGAATAAGAAGAAGAAGAAGAAGCCCACCCAAGTGAGTCAAACGCAATCTGAGACCACCCAAGGGGCGCCTGTCAGCTCCAGTGAGGTCCACAGTGCACTTGCCGTGGCACAGCAAGGAGCTGAGGTGGTTCAGACGGGGGTAGGGATGGTAAATCGTGCGGGTGGTAAAGTGGCTGAGGGTAGTGTGGAGGAGGAAGACCCTTCCTTTATGGAGGTCACCGTACCGCCGAATGCCAGTGGACAAAAAGGAGGTATAGGCCTGGCGAGGAAGAGCGAGGGTGTGAGTCCAAAGTTAGGGGGATGACTTTTTCGAGACCTTCCACCACTGATGTGGTTGGTGGTCAAGAACTGGTGTCTTCCAGGTTGGAGGTTGAGCCTCCATTTCAGGGATCTTCCACGGGGATTACAACACCAGGTGCTGGGGTTGATTCCTCTGGAGTTGTGTCCTCTGGGCGGGTGGATGTCCCTTCATCTCAGGGACCCTCCGAGGGAGTTATCTCATCGGGTGTTGAGGTTAGCTCCCCTGGGTGTGTGTCCTCTGGGTCGGAGGAGGTCCCTTCGTTTCAGAGGCCTACTGAGGGTGTTGGCACACCAGAGGATGGGGTAAGCGCCCCTGGTAGTGTGCCCCCTGAGACGGGGGATGAGCAGAGTCAGCCCAAGGGGGGGTGGTTCGGGGGCATTGGTGTACCAGTCTGTGCTCCTCATCAGAGCCAGTGGAGGTAATGGGGGGTGTGCTGCCTCGCCGGCTGAGTTGGCAGGGGAGAGTCTAAAAGAAAGTGGAGAGCCTCTGGGTGTTGCCAGTGGAGGGGGTGCTCTAGGTGCTGTGGAGGTCGGGGCCCTGGGGGTGCCTCATGTTTTTTCTTCCCCAGGCCCAGAAGTAGAGGGTGATGGTAATAATAATAATAATCATAATATATTTTATTTATGGGCTCCTTTCAAAAGTCTCAAGGACACCTTACAAAGTTTAACAAATAATAGAAACATTTAAGCGGAATGAAATAAATAGTAAAGACATCACGAGTACACAAATTAAAGAGAGAATTCGATCCAAAAACAAAAATCAAAAACACAAAAATGCCCAGCCATTCAGTGGGCTGCCTGTTGCAGTCAGGGGATTCGGGACCTTTCCCCGGCTTTGATCCTGGGGGTAGTGTCTTGCTGGAGAAGGGGGAGAGTAATAAGGACAGTTTGTGTTGTGGGGTTAACAAACTTTCAGAGAGTTCTGGTCTTTCGATTTCTGACAACGATCTTGACCATTGTAGTGTTGAGCTTGTTGTTTCAGGTGCGAGTGAGTTGGCCGAGTGCCCAGGCTCCAAGGCCGAGTCCCATGCAAGTGATATACGTTCGAGAATTCCTAAAAATAAGCCGTACCAGCAGAACAAGAATGGAAGCTGCTAAAAGACGGTGGGCTGATCTGCCAGTTTTGATTAAGACTCTCGAGGCTATCATTGGCAACAAGGATAGTGATCTTCCTGACTCTGAGAAGAGCCAGTTTGGGGACTTTTTGGAGTCTATGGGGAGTGTGAGGGTATCAATCTAGTGTGCCTGCACATTCACAGTAGGAACATTAAACTTAAACGGGAGTAGAGCGAGTTTTTGTAAATTTCAGCTTTTATCAGTCCTTAAAGAGGGGAGATTTGCAGTGTGTTTTCTGCAGGAGACGCATACCGTTGTTAGTGATGAACCTACCTGGAGACTGGAGTGGGAAGGAGGGGTCTACATGAGCCATCTCAGCTCGAATTCGAGTGGGGTGGCCTTTCTGTTGGCCCAGAATTTCCTGCCAAATGTTCTAAAAGTGCAAGAAATTGTGCCAGGACGTTTGCTCCATCCGGCCAGTCCTTGGTATGCGTGCGTACCCAGGTGGCGGCCCTCCGTCTCAGGACTCTGCGGAGGTATATGTATGTAGAGAACCCCCCCAGATGGCATGCTCTGTCCACGTATTTTTTTCGTCGGGGTTGTTGCCTAGGGGGTTCTCGCGGCTCCCGGTAGCGGGCATCAGTCGACCCGCCCTAAGGGGCTTGCCTGTTTTCTACCGGGATGTGCTAAGAGTGAGGAATTTGGTTGTTTTCAGCCAGCGTGTTGCTCCACGAGGGGAGGGGGATGTTGCGGCTGCGGGAGTGGCCGGTCCTCACCCAGTCATGTCGGGTGTCGAGGAGAGGCGCTCGCCTAGAGTGGTTGTGACTGAGCTTTCACCCGCTCCGTCAGATCTGCTCATCGGGCCTAGGCTCCGGGATATTTCTCGGGCACCGGCTCCACACATCCTGAGCCGCCTTTCTGAGATGACTAGCATGCCGTTTCGTGATGCGAAGAGACGCACACTACAGAATGTTCCTGCACATTCTACACCTCCTTGCCTTCGTTTCCCGTCCTGACACACCATGGCGGACGGTGTTACCACCTGAAGGCGGGAGAGGTCCCCAGTGGGGGTCTTTCTATAAGGGAGTTGTCCTCCTTTACATTGGGGACCTGGGGTGGAGACTGTTGCACAGAGCGGTGGTTTGTAATAAACTTTTGAGTAGGTTCACGGGCCCGTCCGCCGCATGTATTTTCTGCGGCGAGGAAGAGACCGTGTTCCATGTGTACATGGAGTGTGAGAGGCTACTGCCCCTGTACCAATATCTGAAGGGGTTGTTCCTCAAGTTCTGGTTGCATTTTAGTCCCACGATTCTAGTGTTTGGACATAAGGCAGGGTGTGGGGAGAGCCAAGTGGGGGGGTGGGACCTCCCTGTCCAGGCAGCGGGCGGTCGATGGTGAGGCTAGAGTCGGCTGCCTGCCCCTCTTCCGGGCGTACGTCCGTGCACGGGTGTCCCTGGAGACTCTGGAGGCCTTCCGTGGGCGCTGGTCACCGCGTGGGGTTGAGAGTATCGTAAATAATGAATGTACTGTTGTACTATAATGATTTTTTTGATGTAGTGTGTTTTTTCTGATTATGTATTGATGTGTTGTATCATATGATTGTGTCGAATAAAGTTTTTGAAAAGGAAAAAAAAAAAAGAGAGAGAGAGAGCGCAGAGAGAAGGCAGAGAGATAGGGGGCATAGAGGGAAGAGAGGAGAGAGAGAGAGAGAGAGGGCAGAGAGGAACGATCGCACGTTATAACACGCCACCGACCCATTCTGACCACTGCCGCCGAACACCAGCCCCTGCCGCCAACCCATTCTGGCCGCCGCCGAACAACCTATCCCCCCCCCCATTGCACCCTTCTTCACGGCCGCCCTGTGATGTCTCGGCTCTGACAATTCGAGGGAACAGCCCGGTAACAACAGTAAGAGCAGCTCCAGGCCGCCAAGCTCCCCGACTCGAATTGACTCGACGCCTAACTGACACACGCTCCATCCTGCGTTGAGCTTGCTGCGGGCCGGATAAAATGTCGTGGCGGGCCGATGTGACCCGCGGGCCATAGTTTCGAGACCCCTGCTCTAAACTAAACTGTACCACACCTTATTCGACAACGTGACCATAACAACCAAAAAGTACACCACTGTTTAAGAAACAGTTAGATAAGTTCATGGAATGGACAAATTGGGATATGGACCAAACGCAGGCAGGTGGGACTAGTTGGCCGGTGTATCACTCTATGACTATAACAAATGCAGGCCTGATTTTGAGAAATCCTTGTTTATGAAGTTGAGCGAATCTTTGAGAACTATTAAATGAAATCATCTGTTTCTCTTGATCCAGCCAACCTTACGTCACCATATCCAGGCTCAAAGTCGCTTTACATTGAGAGTCAAGAATAAACAAAACAAAATAGAGCAGTAAGACAGAGATGCAAAGGGGAGGGGAACATGGGACTAAGGGTATGCAGAGGTGAAGAGATGGGTCTTGAGGCGGGACTGGAAGATGGTGAGGGACTCAGAATTTCGGACCAGTTGTGGAGAGAATTCCAGAGCCTGGGAGCTGCCCTGGAGAAGGCTCTGCCTCCTAAAGTGCAGAGGTTTGATTTCGGAGTGGAGAGGAGACCAGCTGATGTGGATCTGAGGGACCGTGAGGGTTGGTAGGGGGAGAGGAGGTCAGTGAGATAAGGGGGGGCCAAGTTGTTGAGGGCTTTGTAGGTGAGGACCAGGATTTTGTAGGTGATCCGGTGGGAAATGGGAAGCCAGTGAAGTTCTTTGAGAACTGGGGTGATGTGGTGCCAGGATTTGGTGTGGGTAATGAGTCGAGCGGCTGCATTCTGGATGAGTGAATGCTCCTGCCATCTCCCTTCAGGACCTGCTCCACTGTTTTAACACTCACTTTTTAGTTCAGTTTAGAGATCAGCACGGAAACAGGCCCTTCGGCCCACTGGGTCCGCACCAACCAGCAATCCCCATACATTAACACCATCCCACGTGCACTAGGGACAATTTTCACGTATACAAAGCCAATTTACCTGCATACCTGTTTGTCTTTGGAGTGTGGGAGGAAACCAAAGATCTCGGAGAAAACCCATGTGGTCACGGGGAGAACATTCGAACTCCGTACAGACAGCACCCGTAGTCGGGATCGAACCTGGGTCTCCGGCGCTGCAAGCGCTGAAAGGCAGCAACTCTACCGCTACGCCACCGTGCGCCCTCTTTAAAGTTCTATAATAAAAGAGAAAGGGTTGGGAACTCTCAGCAGGTCAGGTGGCAGCTTGATCTGAAGAAGGGTCTCGACCCGAAACGTCACCCATTCCTTCCCTCCGGAAATGCTGCTTGTCCCGCCGAGTTACTCCAGCATTTTGTGCTTATCTTCTGTAGAAAAAGAAACACGGTTATTCAGGACAGAACGGATAAAGGTTATTCATTTTGAAACATTAACTCCTGTTCCTTTTTCCACAGATATTGCATAACACAGATGCCAACTTATGAAGAGCACATTATGAAGAGATAAGCCAGTCCCTAAAGTTAAACAGAGGGCACTGCACTGACTGTACAGTAGCCAAAGTGGAACTGTGTGCAGTGTTGTATAATGTTAGAGTTGCTGATTTAACAGTGGTGATCTAGGTGTGTTAATGATTACCTGGCCAAGCTATGTCTGACAACATGGTATCCTGGACACGAACCGGTGTTTCTAGAATTTATTAGATCTACAGTATTTCAGATGTACAGAATCCATTGTTTTTAATTTTCATTCACTAATGAAGTGATCTGGGGAAAGATCTTTAACTTGAAACATGACTCTTTTTCTCATTTCATGACTGCTGCCTTGCGGGTTGATTAGTACGGGCGTCAGGGGTTATGGGGAGAAGGCAGGAGAATGGGGTTGAGAGAGACCGGTAGATCAGCCATGATTGAATGGCGGAGTAAACGTGATGGGCCGAATGGCCTGATTATGCTCCTAGAACATCAACAAAATGCACGCCACAAAAAGCTTCTCACTGTATCTCGATACATGTAACAATAAACTGAACTGAGAACTTATGAACTTTTCTTTCCTATTTGACTAATATAATTTCCCATCTTTTTTTTTGAAGTCCCAGAAGAGATTGACCAGGGGGTTGTGACTTGTGAAATGAAGGGCCTGCAGAAAGCAACTGCACTTCCGTAGAAAAGCACACACTGAAATTTGCTTTGCAAATAATGCTAAGATCCCTTTGTTTAGTCTACGCAAATGCACACTTAAATAGACATGTTTTGGATACATCTTAGTGACTTGACCCTCTTACCTGCCCTGGTAAGTTTGTGCAGTTTTCGTCCCCTAATTTGAGGAAGGACATTCTAGCTATTGAGGGAGTGCAGCGTAGGTTTACAAGGTTAATTCCCGGAATTCCACAGACTCACCACTCTCACAGAGAGTGGTGAGTCTGTGGAATTCTCTGCCTCAGAGGGCGGTGGAGGCAGGTTCTCTGGATGCTTTCAAGAGAGAGCTAGATAGGGCTCTTAAAAATAGCGGAGTCAGGGGATATAGGGAGAAGGCAGGAATGGGGTAC
>JAXLNO010005116.1:0-130000 GCA_038087875.1 Malacoraja senta
CTGACTTTGGTGCCTTCCCTCACAGTGGCTAACTTTGATTCTGCTGTGTGGGGATGTTTTATGTTGAACTCTATCGTGTGTTGTGTTCTTTATTTTTATTGTATGGCTGTATGGTGACCACACATTTCACTGTGCCGACTGGCACATGTGACAAATACATGTATCTTGATCTTGATCTCTCTTGTTAGTAAAGGCGTGCAAGGTCAATGGTTGAAACGGCATCAGGCTCCTCCGATTTCAAGCAGCTATTCTATTCTCACAAAGATTACAAATGTAATCCTGACTCCCATTTACTTGCTCCAACATTCTTCTGTGTGAACACCCGGTGCACTAACTTCCCAATGTCAACAGATCAGAAGTCGTGCCTTTCCAGCTATGTAATCATCCAACCACTTGCTTCCTTAATATCTTTAACTCTTCCAAATTGTCACTGCCCTCAGCAACTCTTTGGTCTTGAGAGGATGAGCAGACTAGAACTTTATTTTTCCTAGTGCAGGAGGGGGTGTCTTGGAGGTTCATAAGTTATAGAATGAGGCCATTAGGCCATCAAGCCTACTCTGCCATTCAAATCATGGCTGACCTTCCTTTCCCTCTCAACCCCGTTCTCCTGCCTTCTCCCCATAACCCCTGACACTCGTACTAATCAAGATTCTATCAATCTCCACCTTGAAAATATCCATTGACTTGGCCTCTGCAGCTTTCTGTGGCAAGAATTCTATCCATTATACAAAACCATGAGATCAGGTAAATGCACAGTCTTTTACCCAGAGTAGAGGAATCGAAAACCAGAGGACATTGATTTAAGGTGAGGGGGAAGGTTTTAATAGGAACCTGAGAGGTAACTTTTTTACACTAAGGATGGTGGGTAATGGAACAAATTGCCAGAGGAGATTGTTGAGGTAGGTACTATCATAGCATTTAAGAGACATTTGGACAGATGCATGAATTGGACAGGTTTAGAGGGTTTTAGGCCAAGTGCGGGCAGGTGGGACTAGTGGTAGATGGGGCATGTTGTTCGGATTGGGCCAACATTTGTACTCAACCACATCTCGCTGATGGCAGGCATGCTTAACACCTTCAACACACGGGGATCGCAGGTAGGCACGGACTCTATGGGCTAAAGGGCCTGTTTCCACGCCATATAATTAATTGACTCTATCCCACAGTGTGATTATTTTTCAAACTGGTCATCTTCCTGACTTGTCTCTTTTCCAGCTTTAATTCAATGGACTCATCTGTCCTTCTATGTATCCTAATCCAAATATTTTTTCTGAATGAAAATAAAGCATCCATTATTTTGGTCCTTCATATCTTTCATAGGTGGCTTTACATTTCTCCTGTTAGACCAGACTCCTAACCTTCTGTTCCCAGTTCTCTAATTCATTCTTCAATTTAGTTATGTACTACTAAGCCATATGACAGTGTGAGAAATTTATCTTTCTACTTGGCTTAGCTTGACTATCAATTAACCAATTTTTGTCTTTCTGCTGAGCAAAACATGTTTCAAAATCCATCTATATGTTTTGTTTACCACGAAAAGGGTTTTGAGATTAACGCGTCAACAAAAGTTTGGAAATTGCTTTTCATGTTTTGTTTTGAGATACAGTGGAAACAGGCCCTTCGGCCCATCATGTCCATGCTGACCAGCGATCCCCATGTGGTGAAGGTGTTCGGCATGCCTGCCTTCATTGGGATGGTGTTGAGTATAAAGGTTGGGCAGCTGTTTTAGTCATTGGGAGGAGCTACACCCGAGCGGTAGGAGATAAAGTGGAGCGCGGGGCTTGCTTCTTACAGAGGCCGGAGAGCCGTTGGAGAGGTCGCAGAGGGAGGAGCTACACCCGAGCGGTAGGAGATAAAGTGGAGCGCGGGGCTTGCTTCTTACAGAGGCCGGAGAGCCGTTGGAGAGGTCGCAGAGGGAGGAGGAACCGAAATCTGCAACGTTCCAAGTTCCACTCGCACTTCAAAAACACTTCAAAAACAAGTGGGCTTAAGGAAGCCGCTGATTGGTGGAAGCAGACAAGAGGGAGCAGCTGATTGGGAGTCAGATCCCTGCTGATTGTATTGTATCCTAGGTAAGGGGAGTATGAGGGCCAGGGCAGTTTACTGTTCTGGATGTCAGATGTGGGAAGTCATGGAGTCTGATAGCCCTCCAGACGTCCACATCTGCGCCAGGTGTATCGAGATGGGGCTCCTAAGGGACCGTATTAGGAACCTGGAGCAGCAGCTCGATGACCTCCGTCTGGTCAGGGAGAGCGAGGAAATCATTGAGAGGAGTTACAGGGAGGTGGTCACTCCAAGGCCACAGGAGGCAGGCAAGTGGATCACGGTTGGGAGAGGCAAGGGGCACAGGCAGGGACTAGAGAGTACCCCGGTGGCTGTACACATTGACAACAAGTACTCCTGTTTGAGTACTGTTGGGGGGGACAGTCTACCTGGGGGTAGTGACAGCGGCCAGGCCTCCGGTACAGAGACTGGTCCTGTTGCTCAGAAGGGTAAGGAAAAGAAGAGGAGGGCAATACTAATAGGGGACTCTATAGTTAGGGGGTCAGACAGGCGATTCTGTGGACGCAGTCGGGAGACCCGGATGGTAGTTTGCCTCCCTGGTGCCAGAGTCTGTGATGTGTCTCAACGTGTCCAAGATATCCTGAAAGGGGAGGGAGAGGTGCCTGAGGTTGTGGTACATACAGGTACCAATGACATAGGTAAAAAAAGAGAAGAGGTCCTGAAAGGAGAATTTAGGGAGTTAGGAGGGGAGTTAAAGAGAAGGACAGCAAAGGTAACAATCTCGGGATTACTGCCTGTGCCACGCGACAGTGAGAGTAGGAATGGAGCGAGGTGGAGGATGAATGCGTGGCTGAAGGACTGGTGCAGAGGGCAGGGATTCAAATTTCTGGATCATTGGGACCTCTTTTGTGGAAGGTGCGACCTGTACAAAAAGGATGGGTTCACTTGAACCTGAGGGGGACCGATATCCTGGCGGGGAGATCTGCAAAGGCTACTGGGGAGACTTTAAACTAGAATGGTTGGGGGGAGGGACTCAAATAGAGAAAGCTATTAGACAGTGTGTGAGGCAGGAGGCAGAGAAGGAAAGCACTCAGACGCAACATGTAGGGGGGAAAGAAGAAAACAATAATAAACAGAGAATAAGAGGCGGTGGGGTTCTTAAATGGGTGAGCAGAGGAACAGAGGGGTGTAAAATGCGGGCGGAAGCAATAGGTGGCAAGGTGAAAAGTAAAAGTGGCAGGCAGACAAATCCAGGGCAAAAATCAAAAAGGGCCACTTTTCAACATAATTGTATAAGGGGTAAGAGCGTTGTAAAAACAAGCCTGAAGGCTTTGTGTCTCAATGCAAGGAGCATTCGTAATAAGGTGGATGAGTTGAACGTGCAGATAGCTATTAATGATTATGATATAGTTGGGATCACGGAGACATGGCTCCAGGGTGACCAAGGCTGGGAGCTGAACATCCAGGGATATTCAATATTCAGGAGGGATAGCGAGAAAGGAAAAAGGAGGTGGGGTAGCGTTGCTGGTTAGAGAGGAGATTAACGCAGTGGAAAGGAAGGACATTAGCTTGGAGGATGTGGAATCGGTATGGGTAGAGCTGCGAAACACTAAGGGGCAGAAAACGCTGGTGGGTGTTGTGTACAGGCCACCTAGCAGTAGTAGTGAAGTTGGGGATGGCATCAAACAGGAAATTAGAAATGCGTGCAACAAAGGCAAAACAGTTATAATGGGTGACTTCAATCTACATATAGATTGGGTGAATCAAATTGGCAGGGGTGCTGAGGAAGAGGATTTCTTGGAATGTATGCGGGATAGTTATCTAAACCAACATGTAGAGGAACCAACGAGAGAGCAGGCTATTCTAGACTGGGTATTGAGTAATGAGGAAGGGTTAGTTAGCAGTCTTGTTGTGCGTGCCCCCTTGGGCAAGAGTGACCATAATATGGTTGAGTTCTTCATTAGGATGGAGAGTGACATTGTTAATTTCAGAAACAACGGTTCTGAACTTAAAGAAAGGTAACTTTGAGGGTATGAGACGTGAATTGGCCAAGATTGACTGGCAATTAGTTCTAAAAGGGTTGACGGTGGATATGCAATGGAAGGCATTTAAAGACTGCATGGATGAACTACAAAAATTGTTCATCCCAGTTTGGCAAAAGAATAAATCAGGGAAGGTAGTGCATCCGTGGATAACAAGGGAAATCAGGGATAGTATCAAAGCAAAAGATGATGCGTACAAATTAGTCAGAAAAAGCAGCAACCAGAGGACTGGGAGAAATTCAGAGACCAGCAGAGGAGGACAAAGGGCTTAATTAGGAAAGGGAAAATAGATTATGAAAGAAAACTGGCAGGGAACATAACAACTGACTGCAAAAGTTTTTATAGATATGTGAAGAGAAAGAGATTAGTTAAAACGAATGTAGGTCCCTTGCAGTCAGAAACAGGTGAATTGATCATGGGGAACAAGGATATGGCGGAACAATTGAATAACTACTTTGGTTCCGTCTTCACTAAGGAAGACATAAATAATCTGCCGGATATAGCAGGGGACCGCGGGTCAAAGGA
This sequence comes from Malacoraja senta, assembly GCA_038087875.1. Lineage (NCBI taxonomy): Eukaryota > Metazoa > Chordata > Chondrichthyes > Rajiformes > Rajidae > Malacoraja > Malacoraja senta. The sequence goes on from JAXLNO010005116.1 coordinate 4,572, forward strand.
GATGGAGGAACTGAGTGAAATCCAGGTTAGTCGGGAAGTGGTGTTGGGTAAATTGAATGGATTAAAGGCCGATAAATCACCAGGGCCAGATAGGCTGCATCCCAGAGTACTTAAGGAAGTAGCTCCAGAAATAGTGGATGCATTAGTGATAATTTTTCAAAACTCTTTAGATTCTGGAGTAGTTCCTGAGGATTGGAGGGTAGCAAACGTAACCCCACTTTTTAAGAAGGGAGGGAGAGAGAAAACGGGGAATTACAGACCAGTTAGTCTAACATCGGTAGTGGGGAAACTGCTAGAGTCAGTTATTAAAGATGGGATAGCAGCACATTTGGAAAGTGGTGAAATCATTGGACAAAGTCAGTATGGATTTACGAAAGGTAAATCGTGTCTGACGAATCTTATAGAATTTTTCGAGGATGTAACTAGTAGAGTGGATAGGGGAGAACCAGTGGATGTGTTGTATCTGGACTTTCAGAAGGCTTTCGACAAGGTACCACATAAGAGATTAGTATACAAACTTAAAGCACACGGTATTGGGGGTTCAGTATTGATGTGGATAGAGAACTGGCTGGCAAACAGGAAGCAAAGAGTAGGAGTAAATGGGTCCTTTTCACAACGGCAGGCAGTGACTAGTGGGGTACCGCAAGGCTCAGTGCTGGGACCCCAGCTATTTACAATTTATATTAATGAGCTGGATGAGGGAATTGAAGGCAACATCTCCAAGTTTGCGGATGACACTAAGCTGGGGGGGCAGTGTTAGCTGTGAGGAGGATGCTAGGAGACTGCAAGGTGACTTGGATAGGCTGGGTGAGTGGGCAAATGTTTGGCAGATGCAGTATAATGTGGATAAATGTGAGGTTATCCACTTTGGTGGCAAAAACAGGAAAGCAGACTATTATCTAAATGGTGGCAGATTAGGAAATGGGGAGATGCAGCGAGACCTGGGTGTCATGGTACACCAGTCATTAAAAGTAAGCATGCAGGTGCAGCAGGCAGTGAAGAAAGCGAATGGTATGTTAGCTTTCATAGCAAAAGGATTTGAGTATAGGAGCAGGGAGGTTCTACTGCAGTTGTACAGGGTCTTGGTGAGACCACACCTGGAGTATTGCATACAGTTTTGGTCTCCAAATCTGAGGAAGGGCATTATAGCCATAGAGGGAGTGCAGAGAAGGTTCACCAGACTGATTCCTGGGATGTCAGGACTTTCATATGAAGAAAGACTGGATAGACTTGGCTTATACTCGCTAGAATTTAGGAGATTGAGAGGGGATCTTATAGAAACGTACAAAATTCTTATGGGGTTGGACAGGCTAGATGCAGGAAGATTGTTCCCGATGTTGGGGAAGTCCAGGACAAGGGGTCACAGCTTAAGGATAAGGGGGAAATCCTTTAAGACCGAGATGAGGAAAAACTTTTTCACACAGAGAGTGGTGAATCTCTGGAACTCTCTGCCACAGAGGGTAGTTGAGGCCAGTTCATTGGCTATATTTAAGAGTGAGTTAGATGTGGCCCTTGTGGCTAAAGGGATCAGGGGGTATGGAGAGAAGGCAGGTACGGGATACTGAGTTGGATGATCAGCCATGATCATATTGAATGGCGGTGCAGGCTCGAAGGGCCGAATGGCCTACTCCTGCACCTATTTTCTATGTATCTATGTAAGAGGGGGATTTAAGACGGTTCTCTGGGGCAAATGATTCACTGGGAGGATAGTCTGTATCTGGAATGAGCTACTCGAGGAATCTATAGAAGCGGATGCAATTACGACTTTTAAAAGATATTTGAACAGATATCTGGATAGGAAGAGTTTAGAGGGCAGCACAGTGATGCAGCGGTGGAGTTGCTGCTGTACAGTGCCAGAGACGCACGTTCGATCCTGACTGTGACCGCATGGATTTTCTTCGGCAGCTCTGGTTTTCTCCCACACTCCAAATACGTACATGTTCGTAGGTTAATTGGCTTTTGTAAATTATCCCTACTGTGTAGGATAGTGGTTGTGTATGAGGTGATCGGTGGTCGGCATGGACTCGGTTGGCCCAAGGGCCTGCTTCCACGCTGTATCCCAAGTCTAAAGGGTTTTTGGATCACACGCATGCATAGGGGTTAGTTCAATATGCCAACTTGGTCAGTGTGGACAAGGTGGATGGAAGTACTGCTCCATTGTATGTAAGAGCAAGTTTAATGCTGTGAATTTGTGCATTGTGAGTAATGAGTAATCTTAGCCAGATGATGACGGGTCCAGTTTGATTATTGCACATCCTTATGAAGGAAACGTTTTGAGTTCATTATTTAAGCCATAAACAGACATCCCTTTGCTTGCTGAACTCGGGTGATTGTTTGAATTCAAAATCTTTTCTGATAGTATTGCCAGTTTAGCTTGACATGCAAGGCATGGGGTTGCAAAACTACTTTAAGTTGCTCAATTTTGTTATGTGGTGAAGAGATATAGTGTGCTTTTTGTTGATGTGAAAGGGTGTGACTTGTCCATGATTATGCTGCTGGCCTTGTCGAGAACAGCGAGAGTTATAAATGGAGTCTCTTAGCAACATCCAGGTGTTCTTCAATTGGGAAAGGTATTGTCAGGCATGTAGTATTCTGATTTAAACTGGAGGTCCACATTTCAGTATGTTTGACTGGTTCCGGTATCTTTCTCCCTTTGATATACTCTGCCACTGGAGGCCAGCTTACCAATTAAACTGAAGAACTAAGCACTCTTTATTTATAAAAGAGCCCAGAGAGAGCAGAGTGCACACCTACAATGTGATTGCTCCCACTGATGCAGACAGATCCTTGCTGGGGAAGACTGAGAGACTCTGGGAGAGTTTAGTTTAGTTCACAGATACAGCGCAGAAACAGGCCCTTCGGCCCACCGAGTCCGCACAGACCAGAGATCCCCGCGCATTCACACTATCCTATATACACTAAGGACAATTTACACTTATACCAAGCCAATTTACCTACAAACCTGTACGTCTCGGAGTGTGGGAGGAAACCAAATATCTCGGACAAAACCCATGGACATGGGGAGTACGTACAAACTCCATACAGGCAGCACCCAGAGTCGGGATCGAATTTGGGTCACTGGCGCTGCAAGTGCTGTAAGGCAGGAACACTTCCACTGCGCCACCACACCGTCTGAAGTATTTGTAGCAACTCACAGGAAGCATCATTCTTATGGTATAAGAAGGTATAATTCTCTTATTGAATACGTTTTATATTAAAGCTTCTTGTCTTATTATATAATTTGTTTGAAAATCTAGTTATACATCTAGTTCTACAAGTGATATTTGGGTGGCGCAGCCGGGATAGCCACCGTCTCACAGCGCCAGAGACCTGGGTTTGATCCTGACCTCCGGTACTGTTGGTGTGGAGTTTGTACTTTTTCCCTGCCACTGTGTTAGTTTCCTTCAGGTGCTCTGGATTCCTCCCACATCCCAAATATGTGCAGGTTTCCGGGTTAACCATATAACCATATAACCATTACAGCACGGAAACAGGCCATCTCGGCCCTTCAAGTCCGTGCCGAACATTATTATTATTATTATTATTATTATTATTATTATTATTATTATTATTATTATTATTATTATTATTATTATTTTTTAAATAAATATTTCCCCCTAGTCCCATCTACATGCACTCAGACCATAACCCTCCATTCCTTTCCCGTCCATATACCCATCCAATCTATTTTTAAAGGATAAAATCGAACCTGCCTCCACCACTTCCACTGGAAGCTCATTCCACACAGCTACCACTCTCTGAGTAAAGAAGTTCCCCTAATGTTACCCCTAAACTTCTGTCCCTTAATTCTCAAGTCATGTCCCCTTGTTTGAATCTTCCCTACTCTCAATGGAAAAAGCTTATCCACGTCAACTCTGTCTAACCCGCTCATAATTTTAAAGACCTCTATCAAGTCCCCTCTTAACCTTCTGCGCTCCAAAGAATAAAGACCTAACTTGTTCAACCTTTCTCTGTAACTTAGTTGCTGAAACCCAGGCAACATTCTAGTAAATCTCCTCTGTACTCTCTCTATTTTGTTGACATCCTTCCTATAATTAGGCGACCAAAATTGTACTCCATACTCCAGAATTGGCCTCACCAATGCCTTGTACAATTTTAACATTACATCCCAACTTCTATATTCAATGCTCTGATTTATAAAGGCCAGCACCCCAAAAGCTTTCTTTACCACCCTATCTACATGAGATTCCACCTTCAGGGAACTATGCACACTTATTCCTAGATCCCTCTGTTCAACTGCATTCCTCAATTCTCTACCATTTACCATGTACGTCCTATTTTGATTTGTCCTGCCGAGATGTAGTACCTCACATTTATCAGCATTAAACTCCATCTGCCATCTTTCAGCCCACTCTTCCAAATGGCCTAAATCTCTCTGTAGACTTTGAAAATCTACTTCATTATCCACCACACCACCTATCTTAGTATCATCTGCATACTTACTAATCCAATTTTCCACACCATCATCCAGATCATTGATGTACATGACAAACAACAGTGGACCCAACACAGACCCCTGAGGCACCCCACTAGTCACTGGCCTCCAACCTGACAAACGGCCATCCACCATTACTCTCTGGCATCTCCCATTCAGCCACTGTTGAATCCATCTTGCTACTCCACCATTAATACCCAACAATTGAATCTTCTTAACCAACCTTCCATGAGGAACCTTGTCAAAGGCCTTACTGAAGTCCATATAGACAACATCCACTGCTTTACCCTCATCAATTTCCCTAGTAACCTCTTCGAAAAATTCTAGAAGATTAGTCAAACATGACCTTCCAGGCACAAATCCATGTTGACTGTTCCTAATCAGACCCTGCTTATCCAGATGCTTATATATATTATCTTTAAGTATCCTTTCCATTAATTTGCCCACCACTGACGTCAAACTAACAGGTCTATAATTGCTAGGTTTACTCTTAGAACCCTTTTTAAACAACGGAACAACATGCGCAGTACGCCAATCCTCCGGCACCATTCCCGTTTCTAATGACTTTTGAAATATTTCTGTCATAGCCCCTGCTATTTCTACACTAACTTCCCTCAATGTCCTCGGGAATATCCTGTCAGGACCTGGAGACTTATCCGTCTTCATCTTTTTCAAAATTGTCCGCACCTCCTCTTCTTTGAATCTCATAGTTTCCATTGCTACTCTGCTTGTTTCCATTACCTCACATAATTCCATATCCTTCTCCTTGGTGAATACCGAAGAAAAGAAATTGTTCAGTATCTCCCCCATCTCTTTTGGCTCTGCAGATAGCTGTCCACTCTGACTCTCTAATGGACCAATTTTATTCCTTGTTATCCTTTTGCTATTAATATAGCTGTAGAAACCCTTTGGATTTACTTTCACCTTACTTGCCAAAGCAACCTCATATCTTCTTTTAGCTTTTCTAATTTCTTTCTTAATATTCTTTTTACATTCTTTATACTCCTCAAGCACCTCATTTCCTCCATGCTGCCTATAATTATTGTAGATCTCTCTCTTTTTCCGAACCAAGTGTCCAATTTCCCTTGAAAACCATGGCTCTTTCCAATTTTTACTATTTCCTTTCAACCGAACAGGTACATAAAGATTCTGTACTCTTAAAATTTCACCTTTAAATGTCCTCCATTTCTCTTCTACCTCCTTCCCATAAAACAACATGTCCTAATTCACTCCTTTTAAATCCTTTCGCTTCTCCTCAAAGTTAGCCTTTCTCCAATCAAAAATCTCAACCCTAGGTCCAGTTCTGACCCTCTCCATAATTATATTGAAACTAATGGTATTGTGATCACTGGACCCGAAGTGCTCCCCAACGCTTACCTCCGCCACCTGCCCGGTCTCATTTCCTAACAGGAGGTCCAGCACTGCCCCTTCTCTAGTAGGCACCTCTATGTATTGCTGCAAAAAAAAAAAACTATCCTGCACACATTTTACAAACTCCAAACCATCCAGCCCTTTTACAAAATGTGTTTCCCAGTCTGTGTGGAAAATTGAAATCTCCCACAATCACTACCTTGTGCTTACTACTAATATCTGCTATCTCCTTACATATTTGCTCTTCCAATTCTCGCTCCCCATTTGGCGGTCTATAATACACCCCTATAAGTCTTGCTATACCTTTCCCATTTCTCAGCTCCACCCAAATAGCCTCCCTAGACGAGCCCTCTAATCTATCCTGCCAAAGCACTGCTGTAATATCTTCCTTGACAAGCAATGCAACACCCCCACCTCTTGCCCCTCCAATTCTATCACCCCTGAAGCAACGGGTTAGTTGACCTTTGTAAAATTGCCCCCAGTGTGGGGGGGACTAGATGTGAGTGGGATATTATTGAACTAGTGTGAACGGGTGATCGATGGTAGACATGGGCTCTGTGGGGTGATGGGGCTGTTTCCATCCTGTATCCCTAAACTAAACTATGTGGACTCCCGCGTAGTAAACACTTCCCAGGAGCACTCAAACCAAATTCAATGTTGGCCACATTGGAAGCAACTTGGTCAGATATCCAAATGCTTTCTCTAAGAGTTGGGTCTCTTTTGCCAGTTTTTTCAACACAATAAAATGCACATTCTTCATCTTTGGCTCTTGAATGCTTGAGTTGAGCTTGAACATATTTATGTATTGGAATGTTCATGGGACTTTCTGCTCCTGTTGGACACCTTGTTCCCTACCAACATTCCCAAACAGATGTGTTGGGAATGCAAAGCTTTCCTTTAATAAGTTAGTTGTGGGAGCACTTAGCTCTGCTAATTTTGACATTTAACTTCTATTAAATCCAGTGCAATCACTTAATTCGAAGATATGCCTGGTATTGTCCCAAATACGTTGTTCAACATTATGCATGTTCTATTGAGTAAAAGGCAAAGTGCCAGAGGAACTCAATTAGTCAGCCATCATCTGTGGAGCGAATGGGTAGGTGATTAGTTTAGCGATGCAATGGGGAAACGCTTTGACCAACACCTCCGCACAGTTCGCATTAACCAACCTGATCTCCCGGTGGCTCAGCACTTCAACTCCCCCTCCCATTCCGAATCCGACCTTTCTGTCCTGGGCCTCCTCCATGGCCAGAGTGAGTCCCACCGCAAATTGGAGGAGCAGTACCTCATTTTTCGCTTGGGTAGTTTACACCCCAGTGGTATGAACATTGACTTCTCCAATTTCAGGAAGTCCTTGCTTTCTCCCTCCTTCCCCTCCCCTTCCCAGCTCTCCCACAGCCTACTGTCTCCACCTCATCTTCTTCCTGCCCCCCCCCCCCACCCTCGCATCAGTCTGAAGAAGTGTCTCGACCCGAAACGTCACCTTTTCCTTCGCTCCATAGATGCTGCCTCACCCACTGAGTTTCTCCAGCATTTTTGTCTACCGAGCCCACTGAGTCTGTGCCAACCAGCAGTCCCCGTACGGTAGCACTATCCTACACACTAGGGCCAATTTCCAATTCTTACCTTAGAAGCCAATTAACCTACAAATCTGTCCATCTTTGGAGTGTGGGAGGAAACCTTACCTCTGGGAGAAAACCCACACAATCACAGGGGAGAGTGTACAAACTCCGTACAGACAGCACCCATAGTCGGGATCGAACCTAGGTCTCTGGCGCCGGAAGGCAGCAACTCTACCACTGCGCCACCTTGCTGCCCGGTCTTGATGTTTCCAATCTGGACCCTTCTTCAGACTGAACGGATAGAAAACTACCCAACCTGAAATGTCCCTCCATAGATGCTACATGACCCACTGAGTTCCTTCCGCATTTTGTGTTTTCCTCAAGCGTACAGAGTCTGCAGTTTATTGTATCTGCAGACGTTATATTGATGTTCTTGCGACACATATTTCATTATCGGTCTTTGTCTCATGCTAGATGTTAACGTCCAAATGTTGGGGGAGGGTTGATAAATTAAGACTAAAGTTTTCTGCTGTTGCATTTGTCGACACTTGAATTTCCCTAAATATATTTGATTCAGCTTGGTTTGTTAAATAGAGCATAAAAGCCCCAATAAAATCTTGGGTTGACAATTACACAGCAAACCAGTTATTTTGTTCATTAATGCTCCACTGAAATGTTGAGAACTGTACCTTTGGGAATGGTTTACAAAACCATTTTTTAGCTGACTATGGTACATATAATCAAGAGCGAGTTAAAAAAATTCAAGGCTATGTTACTTCCCATGCCACTATGTTATTGTTGGATTAATCTCCCCACCTTTCCTCCATGAGTATTGATTACTCATAAAATGTAAATTAACTACTGCCACAGCAGATTAGGACATTGTTTTATTGTAGAAAAATGTAAGGCCGACATGGTGGTGTAGCAGTAGAGCTGGTGCCTTACAGCGCCAGAGATCCGGGTTTGATCCTGACTACGGGCACTGTCTGTATGGAATTTGTACATTCTCCCTGAGACCACGTTGGTTTCTCTGGGTGCTCTGGTTCCCACCCGCACTCCAAAGACGTGCAGGTTTGTAGGTTAATTGGCTTCGGAAAAACTGTACATTGTCCCTAGTGTGTAGGATAGTGTATGGGAATCGCTGGTCAGCGTGGACACGGTGGGCCGAAGGGCCTATTTCCACACTGTATCTTTAAAGTTTGGTATTTCAGATGCCATTTATAATAACGGATGATACCAATACAATTTCTAACTTCCAAGTGGGTGTCAAGATTCCGTGAAGCCTCTTTCAATTTGGCGCATTCTGAGCTTTGGAGGTATCGACTGGCAGGCTGACAACAAAGGTGTAAGGAAATAAAGATGCAATTGCCTCATTGCAATGCCTGTCACCACCAATTTCACATGACTTCAACTAAGGTCATAAGGTCAACTAAGGTCATAGGTGATTGGAGTAGAATTAGGCAATTCAGCCCATCGTCTACTCCGCCGTTCAATCACAGCTGATCTCCCTCCCATTCTCCTGCCTTCTCCCCATAACCTCTGACACCTGTACTAATCAAGGACCTATCTATCTCTGCCTTAAAAATGTCCACTGACTTGGCCTCCATAGCCTTCTGTGGCAAAGAATTCCACAGATTCACCACCCTCTGACTAAAGAAATTTCTCCTCATCTCCTTCCTAAAAGAACGTCCTTTAATTCTGAGGCTCTGACCTCTCGTCCTAGACTCTCCCATTAGTGGAAAGATCCTGTCCCCATCCAATCTATCCAAGCCTTTTACTATTCTGGATGTGATGATCTCTCGATCCTTTAAAGTCTGCTAAAATTGACTTGAAGCTTCTGTGCCTTGGGGAACGGTCCAAACTGGGGAGAAATGTGCCTCTACTCAGTTCAAGCAAATCATTTTCAATCTTTTGCCAAAAACTCGAGGCTTCAGTTAAGAATTTGTTTGTGTACTTTACAACAGATAAGATTATTCCAAGTTCCAGCTTGGAACTGCTCTGGAAATATCTTTTTATTGAATACCCAAGAATGATCTTCCTTGGAATGATGGAAACATGGCAAATGCTTTCCTGAAGCTGGGCACATAATGCTGGAGTAACTCAGCAGGTCGGGCAGCATCTCTGGAGATAAAGAGATAAAGAACAGATGACCTTTCGGGTCGAAACCCTTTTTTTCATAGCTTGAGGAGATTTTGCTGTGGAGCAGACAAAACGTGTAGGAAGGAACTACAGATGCTGGTTTACACTGAAGATACACAAAATGCTGCCTGACCACTGAGCTAGTCCAGCATTGTGTGCCTATCTTGTAAACCAGCATCTGCCAATGCTTTCCTGATCGATGCTTTATTTGCGTTTGCCTTCCACCTCCCTGACTGGGTCAGACCCGTGCGTGTCTCGGCATTCTAGTATCAATACGAGAAGAGTTGTGGCTCCTTTAGGTGAGGTTTGAAAAGTTATATCATTCAAGCTTGCCCCACAGATGAGTTTTATATATTCTCTAATTTCATCTCATGTCCCCACCCCATGCGCTCACATTACTCCCGCCATCTCCCTAAACCCAGTCACCCTGCTCCTTTCTGCTCCTCTGCTCCCATCCCCGAGATCCTCTTTACTCTTTTATCTTCCTTTTCATCCCCCTCCGTCTTCCATCCATACCTCTCACTCTGGCTTTGCAGTTCACTCCTCCCCTTTCTTTACCTGACATCCTTTTGTCTTCTTTTCAGCTTTGTTGCTCACTCTGCCCATCTGCCAATCACACCACTCCAACCATTGGTCAGCCGTTCATGCTATGTTTATCCTGCATACTAGGTACAATTTATGGAAGCCAATTAACCTACCAACCTGCACGTCCTTGGAATGTGAGAGGAAACCAGAGCATCTGGAGAAAACCCACACGGTCACAGGGAGAATGTACAAACTCCGTACAGATAGCACCAATAGTTGGGATCGAACCTGGGTCTCTGGAGCTGTAAGGCAGCAACTGTACTGCTGCATCATTGTGCTGCCCTGTAACATTGACCTGGGCAGCATTGCTTTCAATTGCAACCTGTGAGGTGTAATTTTCCTTGATATTATATGATGGTTCATTCCTCAAGGAAGGACGCAACCTGTTGGCCTGAGGTTCTCCATGGCCAAGACCCTTAAAATCCCATCTGTATCACTTTACCCATGCTTTCATATCCTTGGTGAAAACAGTCAAGCTTTCCTCCGATGGATGTAAAGATTGTTTAGTTTAGAGCATGGAAACAGGCCCTTTGGTCCATCCAGACCATGCCAACCTTCGATCGTACTAGTTCTATAATCCCACTTTAACATCCACTTCTTACACGCTGGGGACAATTTACAGAACCCCATTAATCTACAAACCTGCACATCTTTGGGATGTGGGAGGAAACCCACACCGCCACAGGGAGCACGTGCAAACTCCGTATAGGTTGCACTTGAGATCAGGATCAAACTGTGTTTTCTGGCGCTGTGAGTCGGCAGTCCTGCCCGCTGAGCCACTGTGCTGCCCTTCTATATTGTGATATCTCAACATTGGCCACGTAAAGTTTTTAGAGATACAGCGCGGAAACACCTTCGGCCCACCCAGTCGCGCTGACCTGCGATCACCCGGGACGCTGGTGCTATCCTACACACTAGGGACAATTTACAATTTCCAGAAGGCAATTAACCTCCAAACTTGTACGCCTTTGGAGTGTGGGAGGAAACCGGAGCATCCGGGGGAAACCCACGCCAGTCACAGGGAGAACGTAAAACTCCGTACGGACAGCATCCGTAGTCAGGATAGAACCCGGGATTCTAGTGCTGTGCGGCAGCAGCTCTACCGCTTTGCCTATATTGATATTGGAAAATTGTATGTTTGATTGCTTTTTGGAGCTTTTATATCCACCAACAGGTGATGCACAGAAAGGCCACAGGTTTCAATGCTACATCAAGATCTTAGCTTAGTCGATGTATGTTAGCACTATTTGTCATTCTATCTATGCACTCTCCAGCATTGCAACATGTATTGACGTATAATTGAATCTTCATTAAGCCTGATGAACCTTTGCTTAATTTGCCATGGCACACTGTGTGGCTGATACCTAACCTTCATTTTATTTTAACTCGTCTGGAGAAATTGCTCTCAGAGTTCTCATTAAAACATGTTGTTATTCTCTCATGTAGCCGCTCCACTGCAGAATTATTTGTAAAGTATGGATTTTTATTTCCATTTGCAAGCCTCACACTACTTCAGACCCGTCTGACACCAGAGCTCATAATATGCTGATGCTATAGTTTTCCTTGGTTCACTACAAATTGTATTGAGCCATCTCTTGAGAGCCAGATAACTTTTGTTCTTGAGGAAGCAATTAGTCGATATTTTTTCTGCTCCATTGAAAAGTTGATGACGGTCAGTTTCAAACTTGTTTTTTCAAAGAAATACTTGTGGAAATGTAACGCATGCTCAAACAACAGCATATGCGCGGCACAGAGTTGCTGCCTGACAGCACCAGAAACCCAGGTTCGATCCTGACTACGGTTGCTGTCTGTACGGAGTTTGCACGTTTTCCCCGTGATCTATGTGGGTTATTCCCCGGGTGCTCCGGTTTTCTCCCACACCCCAAAGACGTACAGGTTTGTAGGTAAATTGGCTTCAGGAAAGATGGTAAATTGTCTCTTGCGTGTCGGATCGTGCTATTGTACGGGGATCACTGGTTGGCACAGACTCGGTGGGCCGAAGGGCCTGTTTCCACACTGTATCTCTAAACTGAACTAAACAGCACAAGCCACATTCTCTACTTGTGCAGGTCTATTATTGTCAGATATACCGAGGTACAGTGAAAAACTTTGTTTCGCTTGCTTTCCAAACTCATCAGATATACTGTACATGAATACAATCAAGCCGAACTTGAGTACAATAGAGCAAAGAGAAAGATATAGAGTGCAGAATATATATCTCAGGTTGAAGAATCGGGGTTGTACTCAACTTGTGGAAGGACTGTTCAGAAGGTTGATTAAAGAGGGGAAGAATCAACTGTTCCTGGTTCTGGGGGCGTGCACTTTCAAGCTTCTCTACCTGCTGCCAGACGACAGCAGGGAGAAGGAATGACTGAGGTGGGACAAATCGTTTATGTTAGTTGCTTTCCCGAGGCAGTGTGAATGGTGGGGAGTCTGGTCTGTGAGATGGACTGGGCTACATCTACAACTCCCTGCAATTTCTTGCAATCTTGGACAGAGCTGTTCCCAAACCAAGCTGATTTCGATGGTGCTTTTGTAGATGTTTGGAACAGTCGTTGGAGATTTGGCGAATTTCCTCCGCCTCATGAGGAAGTAGAGGCGTGGGTGTGCTGTCTTTGCTGTTGCTTCAATGTAGTTGGTCTACGACAGATCATTGGTGATATCTACCTCAAGGAGCTTGAAGCTCTCAATCATTTCTACCTTGGTACCAATGATGCTGATTGGGCTAAGTATTCCATCACGCCTCCTGAAGTCATTAACTAGATCCTTCAGCTTGCTGACTTTGTGGGAGAGGTTGTTGGCCATGAGGCAAATTGAGCACAGTATATCTAGCTACTGTTCATGCACAGGGAGCTTGTTTTGGGTGCTATTAATCAGAGCCACACTATTGTGCAATTTTGTGGTCACCCTATGACAGGAAGGATGTCAAGTCTTTGGAGAGGGTGCTTACTCGGATGCTGTCTGGTTTACAAGGTTACTAGCTACAATGAGTGGTTGGACATACCTGGACTGTTTTCTCTGGAGCGTTGAAGACTGAGGGGAGACCTGATAGAAATGTATATACAGTAAGTGGCATAGATAGGATCAATGGTCAGAATCGTACAGCAGTATATCTTCACATTTGCTATGAAGATAGTACTCTGGGTGACATGATGCCTAATCCTAGTGATGTTACTCCAATCTAACATACAGGCTTTCATAGAGGCACTAACCTCTATTTTCTCAGCGGGCAGGCAGCATCTCTGGAGAGAAGGAATGAGTGACATTTCGGGTTGAGACCCTTCAGTCTCGAACCCGAAACGTCCCCCCATTACTTCTCTCCAGGGATGCTGCCTGTCCCACTGAGTTACTCCAGCTTTTTGTGTCTATCTTGGGTTTAAACCAGCATCTGCAGTTCCTTCCTACACAAACCTCTATTTTAAGTTGGGGCTAGACAGCTGTGTGTGTGGAAACTTGGAAGCAGGCAAATTCTTTTATGCAGCCCTTAAAATTTGGCTTGGAAGACTGGTTTTCCCCTTTCATACAACTTGATTTCAATATTTTATTAGCAATACTGTACATCCACTGAAAATAAGCAGCTTAAAATCAGGATTTTTGCTCGTAAATCCTGATCCATATTTTAACCGCCGTTTAACTACTCCATTTCCAACAGGTATGGAGACAACTGCCTTTTATGCTACTAGTGTATCAGTGACGTAAAGTTACCCATCAACCTGATTGATCCATCTTCAAGGATAAACTGAAGATTCAATGACTGTGAAGACAATTTGCTGCTGGCATTTTTTACTCATGGTTAAAAAGGCTAACACTCGAATCATGGTTAACGCGGAACATTCTACGAGCCACATAATGGCAGGTACAATGAACAGATTTTTAGTTTAGAGAGACAGCATGGAAACAGGCCTTTCAGACCATCAAGTCAGTGCCAGCCATCGATCACCATTCAAACATTTATCACTGTAATCAATTATTATTGAGAAAAAAAAACAACCCACAGTTAAAATACTAGGGGGTGGCACAGTGGCGCAGCAGTAGAGTTGCTCCTTGCAGCCCCAGAGACTCTGGTCCGATTCAGACTATGGGTGCTGTTTATACCTTCTCCCTGTGACCGCGCGCATTTTCTCTGGATGCTCTGCTTTTTACACACACTCCAAAGACGTGCAGGTTTGTAGGTTAATTCACTTCTGTAAATTGTCCCTTGTGTGTAAGGATTGTGCTAGTGTGCAAGGTGATCGCAGGTCAGCACAGACTCAGTGGGCCGAAGGGCCAGTTGCCACGCTGTCTCTAAAGTCTCACCTCTCCACCAATGCCTTGGTATGATGGATTGGCACAGTGTTAATCTCGTGGCACCAGCCTATTTAATCGACTTTATTGTATTTACAATACTTTGCAGACAATGGTGGATGGAGCACCACAAATCATGCAATATTTAGTTTAATTTCTGATGATTTGAGCTCCTTGTCAAACCTCCACACATGATACTTGAGAATGTAAATGGATTTGTGAATGTAAGTGTTCTCCTGAAGTGCATCATTCTGCAATCCCCAATACGTCACGACTAATGGTGTGATGTAGTATAATAAAGCTGATAGGCTGAGACAGTTTGGAGTGTATGGCACACAAAAATATGTAAAAAATATATGACCTTCATCAAAATGTACTTAGCAGTTCGGAAGGTGATTACATTTTTTTGTAGGTTGTGCTTAAATTGACAAAATACAAATTGCCTTTAATGAATCTCCAATTGAAAAGCAGCCTTATTTGTAATTCTACTTGACGCTAAGTGGTTCTCAACTTTGTTCAACATGGTAATAATCTCATTAGCTGCAGACCTCTACAGTAGCTTTTTCTGTTAATCTGCCAATATCTAAAATATTCTGCCAAAGCAAGGAATGACATCAGCTTGTTGTTGCTTCTTATGAATGACCTGGTAATGGGTCCTGAAGCTGCTATTCTGTGGCTCAAGTCCTGCATCATTGATGCAATTGACATCATGGATAAAGAGCGTGTCTGAAGAAGGGTTCCGACCTGAAACTTCGCCCTTCCTTTTTCTCCAGAGATGCTGCCTGACCCACTGAGTTGCTCCAGCACTTTGTGTCTATCTTATGGATAAAGAGCGTAAGGGTACCATGAAGTTTTATTCATGGAGAGTCAAGCAGCATGGAAACAGGCCTTTCCGCCCAACTTGCCCACATTGACTAGTCTGTCCTGCCTGCGTTTGGCCCATATCCCTCTAAACCTGTCCTATCCCTGAATATTTCTTAAACTGTGCAATAGTACCTGCCTCAACTACCTTCTCATGCAGCTTGTTATATACACCCACTACCACAGGTTCCTATTAAAGCTCAACTGCCCCCCCCCCCCCCAGACAAAAAGAACTATCCAACTGGGAAAAATCATTTGTTTTTATCTACAATTAAATGTCATACTTGGACAATGGTGTCTAGTCATGCGTAGTGATCTCAAATGGCGTGTAGCGGTCATTGCGGTAATAATACTTGGAGAATTGTTTTCAGTTTTGGTCAACCTGCTATAGGAACACTGTCGTTAAGTTGGGAAGCATGAAGAGAAGATTTACAAGAATGCTGCCAGGAGTTGAGGGCCTGAGCTATAGGGAGAGGATCATAAGGAATATGAGTAGAATTAGGCCATTTGGCCCTTTAAGTCCACTCTGCCATTCAATCATGGCTGATCTATCTCTCCCTCCCAGGGGCGGAAAACCCGGGGGGGGGGGGGGGCAGAGGGGCCATGTCCCCCACCCCATGTTTTGAGAGGTGGGGGACATCCCCCCCAAGTTTTTGTGATCCCGATTTTAAAATCTTCGCTTTCCGCGAGACAGTGGGGGTGGGACTGATGATCGAGGGCGCGATGATTGGAGGAGGGAGGAGTGGGGTGGGTGGGACTGAGGATAGAGTGCGGCGATTGGAGGAGGGAGACGTGGCACAGACCTGCGCCTCTTCCGTAGGCAGGATCGATCGCGGATCTCCAGCGCTGTCCCATCCCCACCCGAGTACCCCCCCCCCCCACGGGTGGCCAGAGAGGTCGGCAGTCAGACGCGAGCTGTGTCTCCAGGCCCACAGCCAGCGCAGAGAAACAGCACTAAACCCAGCTCACTCTGCTTGTCCCGCCAGGTGAACCTGCCTGGCCTTGCGGGAAATATGGCCAGCGTGGAGAAGCAGCGATAGTGTCCCGTCAGTCCAGCCAGGGCTGTAGTTAACCCGGTGAGACAGGCAGAGTTGAGCTGCATTTAGCACTGGATTGAGCCTCTGAAGCCTCGCGCATGTGTGTGTGTGTGTGTGAGTGCGCATGCGCGTGCAGCCGCCAAGAAATTGTGTCCCCCGTCCCCTCCATGTTTTGATAGCGAGTTCCGCTCTTGCTCCCTCCTAACCCCATTCTACTGCCTTCTCAGCATAACCTCTGACACCCGTACTAATCAAGACCAGGGCAGTCTTGAGGGCACTCGCCTGGAAGACCTCGAGCTGGAATACAAGTCAAGTCAAGTCAAGTCAAGTGAGTTTATTGTCATGTGTCCCTGGTAGGACAATGAAATTCTTGCTTTGCTTGAGCACAACAGAACATAGTAGGCATTTACTACAAGGCATTCTATAAATATATACACAATGGTCAATATACTGATAAAGTGCAAATAACAGTATTGGCTAGTAAAGTTCAGTGTTATGTCCGAGCCAGGTTTAATAGCCTGATGGCTGTGGGGAAGTAGCTATTCCTGAACCTGGTCGTTGCAGTCTTCAGGCTCCTGTACCTTCTACCTGAAGGTAGTAGGGAGATGAGTGTGTGGCCAGGATGGTGTGGGTCCTTGATGATGCTGCCAGCCTTTTTGAGACAGCGACTGTGGTAGATCCCCTCGATGGAAGGGAGGTCAGAGCCGATGATGGACTGGGCAGTGTTTACTACTTTTTGTAGTCTTTTCCTCTCCAGGGCACTCAAGTTGCCGAACCAAGCCACGATGCAACCGGTCAGCATGCTCTCTACTGTGCACCTGTAGAAGTTAGAGAGAGTCCTCCTTGACAAACCGACTCTCCGTAATCTTCTCATGAAGTAGAGGCGCTGATGTGCTTTCTTAATAATGGCATAATTGTTCTCGGACCAGGAAAGATCTTCAGAGATGTGCACGCCCAGGAATTTGAAGCTCTTGACCCTTTCAACCATCGACCCGTTGATATAAACGGGACTGTGGGTCCCCATCCTACTCCTTCCAAAGTCCACAATCAGTTCCTTGGTTTTGCTGGTGTTGAGGGCCAGGTTGTTGTGCTGGCACCATATGGACAGTTGCTCGATCTCTCTTCTATACTCTGACTCATCCCCATCAGTGATACGTCCCACAACAGTGGTGTCATCAGCGAACTTGTTGATGGAGTTCGCACTATGTCTGGCTACGCAGTCATGAGTATAGAGTGAGTACAGCAGGGGACTGAGCACGCAGCCTTGAGGTGCTCCCGTGCTAATTGTTATCGAGTCTGACACATTTCCACGCACACACGCACACACACACACACAAAACGCCGCGACTTAGCTGAGGCCTCAATTCCGCGGGGACAACTTGAAGGAGAGTTACAAACACCTACTAGGACCTCGTGTCAACCATGCTGCGAGTATGAGTCAAGGGCAAACTCATCTGATCTCGCAAATTAGGTCGCTGCAGTGGGGACATACCCTTAAAACTTTATTCCTTGAAGTGCGGGAAGATGAGGGGCAATCTTATGTGTATAAGATCATGAAGGGGATAGCTAGAGTAAATGCACAGCCTTTTACCCACAGTAGGGGAATCAAGGACCAGAGGACATCAGTTTAAGGAGAGAGGGGAAAGATTTAATAGGAACCTGAGGGGCAACTTTTTCACATAGAGGGTGGTGGATATATGGAACGAGCTGCAGGAGGAAGTAGTATGAGGCAGGTACTATAACAACATTTAAAAGACATTTGGATAAGTACATGGATAGGAAAGGTTTAGAAGGATAAGAGCCAAACGTGGGCAAGTGGGACCAGTGTAGATGGGGGCACCTGGAACGGCATGGCAAGGTGGGCCAAATGGTCAGTTTCCTTGCTGCAAGACCCCTCAGCCCACTGAGTCCACACCAACCATCGATCACCTGTTCACACTAAATCTATGTTATCCCACTTTCTCATCCAATCTCTCCACATGAGGGGCGATTTGCAGAAGTCAATTAATGTGCAAACCCGCACGTCTTTTGGATGTGGAAGGATACCGGAGCACCTGGGGGAAAGGCATGGGGTCACGGGGAGAAGGTGCAAGTTGCACACAGACAACACCTGTGATCAGGGATCGAATCAGGGTGTCTGGTGCTGGGGGGGAGCAGCTCTACCAGCTGTGCCACTGTGCCATCCTTGCTTGCTGTATCTTAAGAAGCATTAACGTAATGACACATATTAATATACAATAATTAACAATACATTTGTGTGCAGGTAGTTTAATTGACCACCATGAATAACTCTTTAGTGTAGATATGAGGCAAAACAGAGGGTGGTGGAGTTGCTGTATTGCAGCGCTAGAGATCTGGGTTTGTGACCACTGGTGCTGTCTGTACGGCGTTTGTACGTTCTCCCCGTGACCTGCGTGGGTTTTCTCCGGGTGCTCCGGTTTCCTCCCACACTCCAAAGATGCACAGGTTTGTAAATTAATTGTCATTCAGTTAAATTGTCCCTAGTGTGTGTGGTGCAGTGTTCGTGTGCGGTGATTGCTGGTTGGCGCGGACTCACTGGGTCAAATGGGCCTGTTTCAATAGACAATAGGTGCAGGAGTAGGCCATTTGGCCCTTCGAGCCATTTAATGTGATCATGGCTAATCATCCCCAATCAGTACCCCGTTCCTGCCTTCTCACCATATCCCCTGACTCCTCTATTTTTAAGAGCCCTATCTAGCTCTCTCTTATAAGCATCCAGAGAACCTGCCTCCACCGCCCTCTGAGGCAGAGAATTCCACAGACTCACCACTCTCTGTAAGAAAAAGTGTTTCCTCGTCTCCGTTCTAAATGGCTTACTCCTTATTCTTAAAATGTGGACGCTGGTACTGGACTCCCCCAACATCGGGAACATGTTTCCTGCCTCTAGTGTGTCCAAGCCCTTAACAATCTTATATGTTTCAATGAGATATCCTCTCATCCTTCTAATCTCCAGAGTGTACAAGCCCAGCTGCTCCTTTCTCTCAGCATTTGACGGTCCCGCCATCTCGGGAATTACTATGCTGCCTCAATAGCAAGAATGTCCTTCCTCAAATTAGGGGGACCAAAACTGCACACAATACTCCAGGTGTGGTCTCACTAGGGCTCTGTACAACTGCAGAAGGACCTCTTTGCTCCTATATTCGATTCCTCTTGTTATAAAGGCCAACATGCCATTCGCGTTCTTCACTGCCTGCTGTACCTGCATGCTTACTTTCAAAGACTGATGTACAAGGACCCCCAGATCCCGTTGTCCCAACTTGACGCCATTTAGATAATAATCTGCCTTCCTGTTTTTGCTACCAAAGTGGATAACCTCACATTTATCCGCAATAAACTTCATCTGCCATGCATCTGCCTACTCCCCCAACCTGTCCAAGTCACCCTGCATTCTCATAGCATCCTCCTCACAGTTCACACTGCTGCCCAGCTTTGTGTCATCTGCAAATTTGTTAATGTTACTTTGAATCCCTTCATCCAAATCATTGATGTATATTGTAAATAGCTGCGGTCCCAGCACCGAGCCTTGCGGTATCCCACTAGTCACTGCCTACCATTCTGAAAGGGACCCGTTAATCCTTACTCTTTGTTTCCTGTCTGCCAACCACTTTTTTCTCTATCCATGTCAGCACTCTACCCCCAATACCATGTGCCCTAATTTTACCCACTAATCTCCTATGTGGGACCTTATCAAATGCTTTCTGAAAGTCCGCGTTTCCACGCTGTATCGCTGAGCTAAACTAATTGTGTGTAGGTAGTTAATTGACCACCATGAATTACTCTTTAGCATAGATATCAACAAAAATGTATCAAAGGGAAGATGCTGCAAATTGTAGGACTACAGGGAAATGATAGGTGGGAGAATGAATCTGATGGGTTTTGCTCCTTCGGGTACTGGCTCAGATCTGATGGGCAGAATGGACTCCTTTTATTTCATAATTAGCAAGTGAGAAAAAAAAGTATTTGCACGTACCCAATAGGGCATTCTACAATTTCCTTAACAACTGCATCTCCTTCCCATGCAATGTTTCCATCAAATGTTGTCACAATATAGAGTATAAGTTTTATTTTAGATTGAAAGAGATATTCTTTACTCAAGAGATCCAATGTTTCTCATCATTTTTATTCGCATGCAGTGCTCGATATCTGGGAACGCATCAAAATATGATCCCAGCTCTACAGCTGATCAAGAGCATTGAGATTATCAACACATTATGTGGCGTCAAACTTTTATTGTTGAATATAAAACCATAATGTTGTTTGAATACGTTAATGGAACACAAACCTCAGTGACCTTAATATTACTGTTCATGGAGGCATGACAATCTGTTCATAGAAATAGCCAGGGGACACGAAACTCAATAAACAGTATTATAGCACAATAAAAGTGATATCTTCAAAACTGTTGGATGTAATGGTATCATGAGAATGCTGAAGGCTATTCCGTAATACTCCTCAGACCACTATTAGAACAGATGCATTAATCCACTTAAAAGACAAATGCCCAGAAATTCGAACATGTAGCCTGTTTCAGATTCAAAATTAACTTTTCTCAAAGTGAAGCACAATTACACCCGTTTCACATCACTCGACGAAATTCAACAGGCAATTGACGGCCCAAACATGAAGATACAAACAGTTGCTATGGAGCATTGTGTTCAGTTTTGGTCACCCTGCTATAGGAAGGATGTCATTAACCTAGAAAGTGTCATATAGAGATATAGTCATAACGTACAGAAAGAGGCTTTTTCGCCCAACGTCGACCAACTTGCCCCATGTGCACTATTCCCACCTGCCTGCGTTTGGCCCATATGCTTCCATATATTTTATATATACGTACCTGTCCAAATGTTTCTTAAATGTTGTGATGGTTCCTGCCTCAACTATCTCTTCTGGCAGCCCATTCCAGATACTTACCATCCTTTGTGTAGTAAAAAGAAATGTTCCCTCAAGTTCCTATTAAATCTTTCCCCTCTCACCTTAAACGTATATCTTCTGGTTCTTGATTCCAATTCTCTGGGTAAACAACTCTGTGTATTTACCCTCTATTCATCTCATGTTCTTATACATCTCTATAAGATTACCCCTCATCCTCCTGCTCTCTATGGAATAGAATCCTTGCCTGCTCAACCTCTCCCTGTAGCTCAGGCCACCAAGTCCTGACAATATCCTCGTGAATTTTCTCTACATCCTTTTCCAGCTTACAAGCTGTTATAGTACAGAGAAGATTTACGAAGATGTTGGCAGGACTCGAGGTCCTGAGCTGTAGGGAGAGGTTGGGCAGGCTAGGACTTTATTCCATGGAGTGCAGGAGGACCTTATGGAGGTCAACATGAAGTTCTGAGCTAATAGAATTGATTACGTGGCTATGGTGTTCTGACGTGATCTAATCATCCTCATTGTAACTGCTCCATTATTGAAGAGACTTTCTCACCATTGTAATAACCTGCCTTTCCACACAAAGCAACGTCATACAAATGATGATCAAATCGATATTTCACTTTCCTCTGTGCATCGCTCCTTTTCCATCCCTGCTTGCAAGAACGTTTAGGTTTATTATTGTCACATGAACTGAGGTACAGTAAAAAGCTTACAAATCAGAAAATACTATACACAAATACGATCACGTCAAACACAAGTACAACAAACAGGTAGAGCAAAGATTAAAATACCAGGGTGCAGAATGCCGTACCTCAGCACTGTAAATGATTGTTGTACAGCTGGAAATAGTGATGGACACACAATGCCGTATGATGTTGCAGTTGTCGAAGTGAGGCCACACTTGAAGTATTGTGTGCAGTCTAGGTCACCCTGTTATTGGAACAACATCATTAAGCTGGAAAGATTACAAAGACTGACGGGAATGTTGCCAAGAATTGAGGGCCTGCGTTATACAGTTGGGCAGGCTACGGCTTTATTCTCTGCTGTGTAGGAGATTGAAGGGTGCTTTTGTAGAGGTGCATAAAATCACATGGAGCTGGAAAAAGGAGATTGCACGGAGCCTTTTACCCTGTGTAAGGAAATCAAAAGCTAGGGGCAAACATAAGTTTAAGAGGGAAAGAATTTAGAAAGGTTTAGAAAGAAAATTAGAAAGAATTTAGAAAGTTTCAACTTCTTCACCCAAGGGGTAGTGCATATATGGAATGAGGTGTCAATGAGAGTGTAGATATTATGTTTACTGCACAGAGAAAGTGGTTGAGGCAAGTCCAATAACATTTAAAATACACTTGGATGTGTACATGTATACAAGGTTTTGAGAGATATAGGCCAAACATGGTTTTAGTTTTTTTTAGTTTAGTTTATTCACGTGTACAGAGGTACAGTGAAAAGTTTTTTGTTGTGTGCAGAAAGACATGATTACAATGAAGTAATCCACAGTGTACAGATACATGATAAAGGGAATAATGTTTAGTGCAAGGTAAAGTCCGATTAAAGATAGTCCGAGGGTCTCCAATAAGGTAGGTAGTAGCTCAGGACTGCTCCAGCTTGAATGGGCATCTCGTTCAATATGGATGAGTTGGGTTGAATGACCTTTGTCTGTGCCATGTTATGCTTTAACATGATGACTCCATTGAACTGAGTGGATATCTTTTTGGCCAGAGCTTTAGTTGTTGAGGTTTTACTTTGAATTTATTGGGGTAATTAAAATTATTTCAAGTATAATTAAAAGTTGTGAAATTGATGCAAACATTGAGTTTGGCTGCAGGGAACTTCAGTGGTTGAGCTAATTACCAAGAAAAATGAGCAGAACGCTGATTTTTGAAACTGGCACAAGGCATGACAGCAATTGCTGCCAAAGAACGCTGGTGGTTTGGCAAAGAAGGTGCATAATATTTGGGTCTCGCAAAGCCCAAATGCGTCTTCAAGTTGAAACAAAAACTGTAGCTCTTGGAAATCTGAAATGGAAACAGGAAATGTTGGAACACTCTGCAGTTTAGGCAGCATCTGCTGAGAGGCAGAGTCAATACCTTAGCGTGGCACTGTGGTGTCGCGGTAGAGCTACTGCCTTGCAGTGTCGGTGACCTGGGTTCGATCCTGATTACGGGTGCTTGTCTGTACGGAGTTTGTACGTTCTCCCCGTGACCTGCGTGGGTTTCCTCCGAGATATTCGGATTCCTCCCACACCCCAAAGCCGTGCAGGTTTGTAGGTTAATTGGTTTGGTGTAAATGTAAAATTATCCCTGTGTGTGTAGGGAAGTGTTAATGTGTGGGGATCGCTGGTCAGCGCGGACTCGGTGGGCGAAGGGACTTTCCATGCTGTATCTCTAAAGTCTAAAGAGAATAATGGATATAAGGACACATGGTGCTGGAGTAACTCAGCAGGTCATGCAGCAACTCTGGAGAACATCAAGATTCAAGATTCACTTTAATTGTCACATGTACCAGTTAAGGTACAGTGAAATTTGAGTTACCATACAGCCATACTAAGTAAAAAAGCAAAATTACACACAGCACATAACATGGTAACTGAAGAAGGGTCTCAACCTTCCACAGTGTACAAATCTGAGGAAGGACATTATTGCCATAGACGGAGTGCAGAGAAGGTTCACCAGACTGATTCCTGGGATGTCAGGACTGTCTTATGAAGAAAGACTGGATAGACTTGGTTTATACTCTCTAGAATTTAGGAGATTGAGAGGGGATCTTATAGAAACTTACAACATTCTTAACGGGTTGGACAGGCTAGATGCAGGAAGATTGCTCCCGATGTTGGGGAAGTCCAGGACAAGGGGTCACAGCTTAAGGATAAGGGGGAAATCCTTTAAAACCGAGATGAGAAGAACTTTTTTCACACAGAGAGTGGTGAATCTCTGGAACTCTCTGCCACAGAGGGTAGTCGAGGCCAGTTCATTGGCTATATTTAAGAGGGAGTTAGATGTGGCCCTTGTGGCTAAAGGGATCAGAGTGTATGGAGAGAAGGCAGGTACGGGATACTGAGTTGGATGATCAGCCATGATCATATTGAATGGCGGTGCAGGCTCGAAGGGCCGAATGGCCTACTCCTGCACCTATATACTATGTTTCTATGTTTCTAACCTGAAACATCACCTATCCATGTTCTCCACAGATGCGGCCTGACCCTTTGAGTTACACCAACACTCTGCGTCCTTTGTAAACCCTACTTCGAAAATATTGGAAATACACAGTAGTATGGAAGCCACTTTGGGAAGAAAACTAGAGTCAGTGTTGCAGGGGATCACCTTCCATTGGACTGGGCAGTTCTGACCTAAACAGTAAAGGTTAGTTCCCTGAAACTGAGTCCAATGGCTACCTGTGGCTTGAAACAAGACGAGATGCTGTTCATTGAGTGAGCTACTGCTGTTCATTGATCGCCACCATCGACACTATGACATCCCATTAATCACCGTCAACACCCTGTCCTCTGGAGAAATCTCGTGTTTTTATCTGCTTGATGAATGGAAAAATGAAGTTTCCTGAGAAGGTGCAGCTGGGCAGTATAGTGGCACAACGGGTGGAGCTGC
The DNA here is from genome assembly GCA_038087875.1 of Malacoraja senta. Classification (NCBI taxonomy): domain Eukaryota; kingdom Metazoa; phylum Chordata; class Chondrichthyes; order Rajiformes; family Rajidae; genus Malacoraja; species Malacoraja senta. The sequence continues at coordinate 29,368 of JAXLNO010005116.1, forward strand.
TGCCTCACGGTGCCAGAGACCCTAGTTTGATCCTGACCTCGGGTGCGGAGTTTGCACCTTCTATCTGTGACCGCGTGGGTTTGTCCGGGTGCTCCACTTTCCTCCAACATCCCAAAGATGTGCGGGTCTGTCGGCTAATTGACCTCTGTAACTTGCCCCTAGTGTGTAGGGAGTGGATGCAAAAGTGGGATAACGTCGAACTAGTATGAACAGGTGATCGATTGTCGGGGCGGATTCAGTAGACCGAAGGGCTTGTTTTCATGTTGTGTCGCCAAACTAAAACTAAAGATGCTGGTTAATACACACAAGGACACCAAGTTATGGAGTAACTCAGCAGGTCAGGCAATATCTCTGGAGAACATGTTTAGGTGACATTTGGGTCGAGAAGGATCTCGATCTGAAACATCACTTATCTGTTCTCCAGAGATGCTGCCTGACCTGCCAAGTTATTTCAGCACCGTGTCCTAAAACAATGAATGAACTTGGATATGGATGCTAGTCTGATGTCTAAAGTCTAAGTGCATTGATTCTAATTGGGAAAATCATAGAAATATATGATGTTTCTTACATATGGAGTTTAGGATTTTAAAAAACAGCACAATGAAAGGGTTACTTAGTTTGTACAATCATTTTTTATATCATGGGAAGAAGCCATTTTAGTAACTGAAAACAAGAGGATTAAGACTGTCTGGATGTATGCAAGATGAATAGGTGATGAGTTGAGGAAATGTGTAGGAAGGAACTGTAGATGCTGGTTTAAACCGACGATAGACACAAAATGCTGGAGTAACTCAGCAGGACAGGCAGCATCTCTGGAGAGAAGGAATGGGTGACGTTTCGTGTCGAGACCCTTCTTCAGACCCACGTTTCGGGTCGAGACCCTTCTTCAGTCTGAAGAAGGGTCTTGACCCGAAATGTCACCCATTCCTTCTCTCCAGAGATGCTGCCTGTCCCACTGAGTTGCTGCTGCATTTTGTGTCTATCTTAGGTGATGAGTTGATATCGGCTGCAGTGAGTTTCTTGAAGGACTTCTTGTTGGACTGAAGTTGGATTGTATAAGTGCTATGTTGCAGGTGTTAAGTGTCCAATGTCCGGTGTGGTGTACAGTGTGTGGATCTATTCATTCTACTGGAAGTATGCTGTCCATCATATTGGTCTCAGCTGTTGGACCCATGTCAAGTGTGCATAAATGGTGGTCTCACTGTGCAAGCTATCCAGACTTTAGTCACCTTTCCTTTGCATCTATTTTTCAATTATAATTCCCCATCTACAGCAGTAGAGATAAAGCGTAGAAATGAGCCCTTTGGCCCACCGAGTTCATGCCGACCAACAATCACCCGGGTGCTAGTTCTATGTTATCCCAGTTTTGCGCCCTACACACTAGGGGCAATTTACAGAAGCCAATTAACCTACAAACCAGCATGTCTTTGGGATGTGGGAGGAAACCGGAGCACCCGGAGAAACCCCTTGAGGTCACAGGGAGAATGTACAAGACCATTATCAAACAAAATCTGACACCATAAAAGGATATATGGAGCCAAATGAAGCGTAGGTGGGGTTTGTGTGTTAAGGGGGAAGGGATGGATTTTAAGAGGCATCTTTCTGGAGGAATAAGTTTCAATTCCAAACAGATTATAACCTGGCAAATAATCACCCAGAGCATCACCATATCATGTATCTGCACAATGCAGACCTATTATATTGACCAATTTTTTGAGTATTAACTCTATCGGAAGGTATTTTCTCAATTTTATTTCTTCTGGTGTATGAATAATGTAGCCTTTATTGCATTCTCAATGATAAAGTCTTTTTAATGTTTTTATTTTCCTGTGGTTCTATAATATAAATGGCCTTGAATTAGGAAAAGAACAATGATTTCAAACATTCTTTCTTTTCTTCTTGAGGATATAGTGCATTAGTCTTGTTACTTCGCAATGGACAGAAGATATGGTTACTCTCAGATGGAGTGTGTGACTGTGGTAGCTCTTAGGGCTAATGGAATCAAGGGACATGGGGAGAAAGCAGGAACTGGGTACAGATTTTGGATGATCAGCTATGATCATATTGAATGGTGGTACTGGCTCGGAGAGTCAAATTGCCTACTCCTGCTACAGTATTTTCTATGTGTCTATGTTACCCAGCGCATCTAACTTTGTTGAGTGTACAGGGATCGGACAACTGTATGGAAAAGTATTCAATATCATTGATAGACAAAATGCTGGAATAAATCAGCGGGTCAGGCAGCATCTGTGGAGAAACCGGATGGGTGACACATCCTATTCCTTTTCTCCTGAGATGCCGGCTGACCCCCTAAGTTACTCCAGCTTTTTCTGTCCATCATCAGCGTAAACCAGCATCTGCAGTTCCTTCCTATACAATATCAATGCCATGTTCATTAGAGAATAAAAAGCACAATTCCAATTTATAGAATGCAAGGGGAACATTGATTGTACTTTTAATATTGTTTTTTCTCACCTTATTATAAACCAAATAGTCTCAAAATGTAATATTGATGGATCTAATTTTGGATGCAATTGATCTTTTCAAATCGATAGTTACAAATTACAACTTTACTTTGCCCTCTAATCTTCAACAGTACAGATGCTTGAAAACTGGTCAGAGTGTATATGGTATAGATATTATTTGCAGGTAAAATAACAACATTGAATAGACACTTGGACAAGTACTCGGATGGGAAAGGTTTTGAGGGATGTCAACCAAATGCAGCCCAGCTAAGATGGGAAAATTTGGTCAGCATGGACGAGTTGGGTCGAAGGGCCTGTTTCTGCGCTGTTAGACTTAATCTACAACTCCAGGATTAAGAGTGTTTTGTCATAGTGTCAAGAGTGTCTTATCGTGTATCTAGATGTACATGTGAGTGACTCAATTGTTGTCTTTCCGCTGACTGGTCAGCATGCAACAAAAAGCTTCTCACTGTACCTCGGAACACGTGACAATTAACTGAACTGATATGTCCAGAACGGAACAATGTAATTCTTACTTGCAGGAACACAACAGATATATAAACACAATACTCAATAGATAAGAAAATAAACAAAAAAAAATCTATGACCATTTGTTAAGTACTATCATTTTTGGAAGATATTATCTCAACTTTTTATGTTCTGTGGGGCATGAATGTTGCTGCTTTAATGGCATGCTTGAGGATGAGGTCTATGCAATATTCTTATTTCTGTGATGCTATGATATAAATATTTTCTCATGTTAGAAAAAGCACAATGATTTTTTTAAAATTATATTTTTTCTTGAGGGTACGGTAGATTAGTCTTCAAACGTGGCCTTCATAACAAGAGGAGTTGAGTATAGGAGCAAAGAGGTCCTACTGACGTTGTATACGGCCCTAGTGAGACCACACCTGGAGTATTGTGTGCTGTTTTGGACCCCTAATTTGAGGAAGAACATTATTTTCTATTGAGGGAGTGCAGCATAGATTCAAAAGGTTAATTCCCGGGATGGTGGGACTGTCTTATGCTGAGAGAATGGTGTGGCTGGGCTAGTATACTTTAGGATGAGACTCACAACTCTCTGTTAAAAAGTGTTTTCTCATCTCTGTTCTAAATGGCTTACCCCTTATTCTTAAACAGTGGCCTCTGGTTCTGGACTCCCCCAACATTGGGAACATGTTTCCTGCCTCTCGCGTGTCGAAACCCTTAATAATCTTATATGTTTCAATAAGATCCCCTCTCATCCTAAAGTATACAAGCCCAGCCGCTCCATTCTCTCAGCATAAGACAGTCCCGCCACCCCGGGAATTATGTATAACTAAAGTCATTTATGTTCAAAAGTAGGCCAGAGAAAATGAAACAACAGGTATAAATGGATCTGAGTAGGCAAAACCACAAAACACATGATTGAATGTAGCCATTATCCCAAAAAGTGGGACAGGATTGTGAGTAACAAACTCTTGTTAAATGGGTGATGTATAACAACTGCGAGCAAGAGATTTTAAACTTGCCACATTCATTTTTTTTTGTTCGGTATGAAGAAAGTTCATGTAAGGTGTTAACAAGCATTATCAGAGAGCAGGTATGATGAGCTTGAGTGGTTTCTTCCTGTGCTATCATCTCCATGATCATACATAAACAGTGGCAGAAAATTAACAACAACATGTGAAGGTATGATGGAAATTCTGGACTGTTTTTACGAGCCCAGAACCTGACCTTAACATAGAACATAATACAGCATGGCAACAGGCCCTTCAGCTGAATCAGCTGGTCTACCTCATTGGAGACACTACGTCTATCTTTTATCGGACTTGACTGGAACGTTATTCCCTTTATCCTGTATTTGTGCACTGTGGATGGCTTATTATAATCATGTACAGTCTTTTCACTGACTGGATAGCACGCAACAGAAATGCTTTTCACTGCACTTTGGCACGTGACAATAAGCAAAACTATCAAAAATGTTTCTTTAAACACGGTGTGGAACGGCACTGCCAGGGGGGGCAGTGGTTTACCAGAATGCTGCCTGGATTACAGGGTTTCAGATACAGAGAGAGGTTGGATAGACTTGGATTCTTTTTTCTGGAACATTGGAAGTTAGGGGGAGACTTGATAGAAGTGTATAGAATTATGATAGACATGGATAGGTAGACAGTCAGAACCTTTGTTCCAGGGTGGAATGGTCCAACACTGGAGGGCGTAGCAAAATTGAGAGGGGGAAAGTTTAATGGAGATGTGCGGGACTAGTCTGCTGGCATGTTTTATGTACATATAAGTGTTGGGGATTGGAACATATTGTAAGGGGTGGTGGTGGAGGCAGATATGATAATGGAATTTAGGATAGGCACATGGAAGTGCAGGGCATAGAAGATTATGGATCATGTACAGAGATGAAATTATTTTATCTTGGCATCATGCTTGGCACAAACATTGCGGGCTGAAGGGTCTGTACTGTGCTATGTCCATGCCGATGATATAACAAATTAAACTAATCGCTTCTGCCCACACATGATCCATATTTCTCTGTTCCCTGCATATCCATGTGCTTATCCAAAAGCCTCTTAAATGCCACTATAATATCTGATTCCACCACGACCCCTGGCAGTGTGTTCCAGGCAAACGCCACCCTGTATCTAAAATAAAATTCTTCCCAGCACATCCCCTTTAAAGCTTGACCCTGACACCTTGAAGCTATGTCATCTGGTCTCTTTTGTTCTTGTACCAGGCATCCACCATTCTCTGGGTAATGAAAAACTCTACCCTCCCATCTTCTTTAAACTTCCCCCCTCTGATCTTGCACCTTTGACCTTTCATCTTTGACATTTCACCCTATGTGTGCCGTGGTAGGTTGGCTGTCTGGATCGGGACGTTTATAAGATAAATAGGGCATCTGTTACCAATTTTCCAGGGCACGGCCATTTGCTCTTTTAAAATATAGGCATCTCTTTCAATCTAGGCTGTTGGTAACTCTCCTAGGCCCTAATCTGTCTGCTGGCAGAATGAGGACATGGGTGGTTTTCTGTCCTCCCAGTACCAGAGTGCTTTTTTTCTTGCTTATAACTCTTGGGCCCCATATTATCCTTGACTTCTTGCCACACAGATCTGCTCAGCAGACTGGCTGGTCCCACCCCATGTGGCACAATCATTGAAAATTGTGATCTGTCCACATTTCGTGTGGCTAATCTTCAGCAAGTATGAACACTAACTTGCTTTAATCAGTAAGATCCCTTCTGAGCCGATCTAGCCATTGAGAAGATATCCAACTAAATTGTACATCTTGGCATCATGCTTGGCACAAAGATAGTTGGCCGAAGGTCCTGTTCTGTGCTCTACTGGTCTATGTCCATGCCGAAGACTATGCCAATTTAATCTAATCTCCCCTCCCCGCACCTGATCCATGTCTGTCCATTCCCTGCATATCCATGCGCCTACCTAGAAGTCACTATCATATCTGATTCAACCTCTACTCCTGGCAGTGTGTCAATTCCCACAAGGAGCAGCACTAACATCCACCGTCTCTCCCACCCTCATTGCCTTCCTGGTTGTCCCCAGGCCCAGACCACCAGGACTGCCACCCTCCTCTCTCCAGCTCAATTCAACAGATCACTTTAGATAATTTGTCCACGCTGAAATCACTGAAGCATTTGTGCTCATTGTGTCCTGAAGTGATGCTAGCGAGGGAATTGGATGATCTAGGAGTCATAAATAGCACAATTAATATACAATGTTAGTCTTAGCTGGAAATTTTCACTGAATACATTTCTTCTTCATTGACTTCAATGATCTTGCAACATATTGCACTTCATTCTTGGATTTGTAAGCAATTGCACAATTTCCTTTTAAAACAATAAACTGGTTCTGCTTTTACAATAGCATGGCACAGCTGGCACAGCTGTTGCCTCACAGCACCAAAGACCCATGTTCAATCCTGACCTGGGGTGCTGTCTGCATAGTGTTCGTATGTTCTTCCTGTGACCGCGTGGGTTTCCTCCAGGTGCTCCAGTTTCCTCCCACATCCCAAAGACGTGCGGGTTTGTAGTTTAATTGGCCTCTGTAAAATTTCTCCTAACATTTCAGGAGTGCGATAACTTAGAACTTGTGTGAACGGGTGGTCAGTGTGGACTCGGTGCGCCGAAGGGCATGTTTCCATCCTTAAACTAAATCAAGCTAATAAATGTAGACTAACTTATAATTGACATTCCTTGCTCTAACTGCCCTTCATCTAAAGACTTTGTCCTCACTCCCACTTAATTTATTTGTAACAATATTCAGTCTGTGTTAGACACAAAAAGCTGGAGTTACTCAGTGGGTCAGACAGCATCTCTGCAGAAAAGTACAAGGCGACATTTCGGGTCGAGACCTTTCTTCACTCAAATTCAGTCCAGCATCTGCAGTCCCATCCCACACATTCAGTCTGTTTTACTGTGTTTGTGATAGGAAAATTCAACTTATCCCTGTTTACCTGAACATAACCAGAATAATATCAAATATTTCTATTAGATTATTCTTAAACCTTTTAGATCCAGTGAGAAAAGCTCCCAATTCTCAAAGCCTGCAGCTTTTCACTTTTTTCAATTTCTATTTTCGATTCACAATCTTGGACGTATTCATGAATATATCAGCTTCAAAGTTCAGATTATTTATACAATGGGGATAAACAGAAGATTGGCTCCAGCATAAACTCCTCAATAACATTATTCAACACATCTTTCCAATTCTTAGAAAAATACTGTTTTCAATCCATTGTTTGTGTACTTGGGCCATCTTTCTGACCATGTGATAGTCATACAATGCTGCAGTAACTCAGCGGGTCGGGCAGCATCTCTGGAGAAAAAGAATAGGTGACATTTTGGGCCAGAGCCCTTCTTCAGACTGAGAGTAGCGTGGATATTCCAATTATGTGAGATCCTGCAAATCCTCCAACTGCTTTTTATTAAAATGCTTTTGAATAATACATACACATGCAAAAGGTATAGAAGTGTAGAAACGCACACCACCATATTCAGGGACAGTTTCTTCCCAGCTGTTATCAGACAACGGAATCATCCTACCACAACCAGGGAGCAGTGCTGGGCTACTATCTACCTCTTTGGTGACCCTCGGACTATCCTTGATCGGACTTTGCTGGCTTTGCCTTGCACTAAACGTTATTCCCTTATCATGTATCTATACACTGTAAATGGATCGATTGTAATCCTGTATTGTCTTTCTGCTGATTGGTCAGCACGCAACAAAAACATTTCACTGTACCTCGGTACACGTGACAACAAACTAAATTGGACATGCCAATTTGGAAACTGCAATATTTCTTTAAATAATTCCGCTCACTTGGTCAGGCATGACTTGCTTACCTATCTAGATTGTGGATTTTCATAGTTTAATTATTTACCTTGCCCTATAATTGTTGCCCAACAACCAAAATCAAGCATAGGAAGACAGTGCTGGAATAACACAGTGGGTGAGGAACAATGTCTCTGGAGAACATGGATAGTACTTTAGTACGTCAGAGATATTGTGTGGAAACAGGCCCTTCAGCCCACCGAGTCCGTGCTGACCAGCGATTACCCCTTACACTTGCACTATCCTGCACAATAGGGACAACTTACAATTTTACTGAAGCCAATTAACCTTCAAACTTGTATGTCTTTGGAGTGTGGGAGGATACCAGAGCACCTGAGGGAAAACCCACGTGGTCACAGGGAGAATGTACAAACTCCATACAAACAGCACCCACAGTCAGGATTGAACCCAGGACTCTGGCGCTGTGAGGCAGCAACTCTACAACTGTGCATCGGTGATACTTTAGGTTGGGACCCTTCTTCAGACCCGAAACATCACATATCCATTCTCTCCAGAGATGCCGCCTGACCTGCTGATTTACTCCAGCACTTGGATGCTGGAAATCTGAAATGGAAAACAAAAAATATATGCTGGAAATGCTCAGCAGATCTGGCCAGACCTGCGTGGAATTTGCAATAATTTTTTTATTTTTATTTTATGGAGAAAGATCTTTCCTTTAAAAGATGACTATTTGATGAAAATTGGATTAATTGAATTTGTTCAGACTATGTTGATTTGCAAGGTTTGCTGTGTGCAATCATGCTACATTGTCACAAACTATCTTTATTGGTGACCAACTGCACTGAAGTGACAGCCAAGCCACATCAATGCTTCTAGTTCCTCAGGAGACTCTGAAAACTCCTGCAGACTTCCACAGATGCACCATGGAAAGCATACTGTCAGATTGCATCCTGCAAGAAGTGGCAGAGAGTTGTAGACCTAGCCCAGTCCATCAGAATCCCAACCATTGACTCCATCTACCCTTCACACTGCTTTGGAAAAGCAGCTGACGTAATCAAAGACCTTTTCTAACCTGACCATTCTTTCTCCCAGCTCACATCGGGCAGAGGATACAGAAGCTTTGAAAGTACATTCCGCCAGGTTTAGGAATAGCTCGTTCCCCACTCCTATCAGGCTCCAGACAGTCCTTCCATAAGCTAGGGTACTGGCTGATTCACCTCCACCTCAAGGGACAAGAGTTGAGAGTTTTAAAATGTCATATGTACCAACAATGGAACAATGGACATCTTAACTGCAGCATAACAGACCTGTAAATGCAATTAATAACCATAATAGCATGTGAGACCAAAGTCCTTACAACAACCAAGGACATTGCATAGAAGTTCATAGTTGCTGAGGTTAGTGTTCAAGAGTCTGATGGTTGCTGGGAAGGGGAAATTGCAAATATTATTAAGTTTTATTTTATATCTTGTCTCCTTCCTATGTCACGAGTCTTGTCGAACCCCATGCCTAATTTTGGCCTTGGTTCTTAAATAATGGTGTTGGGGCTTTTTGTCTTTAGACTTATGGACATTTATGTGGAAAGCAGAGAACCGGGTTCGATCCTGACCACGGGTGCTGTTTGTACGGATTTTACGTTCTCCCAGTGACATCGTGTGTTTTCTCCAGGTGCTCCAGTTCCCTCCCACACTCCAAAGAGTACAGGTTTGTAGGCTATCTAGCTTCAGTTAAATTGTCACTAGTGTGTAGGGTCATGCTAGTGTATGTTGTGATCGCTATTCAGCATGGACTCGGTGGGTCGAAGGGCCTTTTTTAGCATTGTATCTCTAAAATCTAAAAGTCTAGATGCTAAAGGACCCGCTAAGTCACTCCAGCACTTTGTGTTCTATGCAGGATTCCAGCATCTGCAGTTCCTGGTGTCTTTGTTTCCAATGATGTACTTTAGGATTGATTTTTTTTTTTTTATCTTGAATTTCTTTAATTTATCCAAATAAAAAAAAACTACAAATACATTGGACTTTATAAGCTGTTGTTTTCAAAATGTTTTGACTCTTATTTTTTTCTTTTTCTCAGGAATGCTGTGCATCATGTTGAACCTTTGAGTCTGATAACTGATGACAGGACATCCTATTTCTGCCTCTTTTGGAACTATTTCAGTGTGAGCGAAAGGGCTAACAAGCTTGGTTCAGGAGGCACGTAAACTAGTTCATAAATCTCAGGAGAATTTCTACCAACTGATGCAAAGCAGAAACACAACAGGAAACTAGAAGAGCTACAATAAACACTGCAAGTGCTCTTGACAAGTGAACATTTAAAATAAAACTACAAACCTCAGCAATGCTTAATAGAATATGCAGCAAAAAATAAGTGAGCCTATTTCAACTCCTCCACAGATGTCTTTTGAAGAGTTTGATGGGCAAATTCTTCCTTTTGTTCGGTGCTTTCTAAGCGGATACGAAATAATTGCATAGACCCCAAACTCCACAGCAACTCGAAGACAATATATATTTTTTCCTTGCAGCATTATGCCAGAAATGATTATTCCATGACAATGGCGTGTAAAAGAGATCTCTATTTTTGGTCTGAATGTTTATCGTTGTTTTTATTTCTGTTTAGTTTTCAATGGCTTGTCCCAGTTATCGGCAAGCCGAAAGGACCTTCACGTCCCCATATGAATTCCATTAGGATTGATGGGGACATAGCCCTGGGGGGGCTTTTCCCCGTGCATTCACGGAGTGGGTCTGGTGCTAACTGTGGACAGCTGAAGAAAGAGAAAGGGATTCACAGGTTGGAAGCGATGCTGTTTGCCTTGGACAGGATCAACAACGATCAGGATCTTCTTCCCAACATAACACTGGGTGCTCGAATCCTTGACACGTGTTCCAGGGACACCCACGCCTTGGAGCAGTCTTTGACCTTTGTCCAAGCTCTGATTGAGAAAGACAGCACAGATGTGAAGTGCATGAGCGGAGGACCACCAATCATTACCAAGCCAGAGCGAGTGGTGGGAGTTATAGGTGCATCAGCAAGTTCTGTATCCATAATGGTGGCCAACATATTGCGTCTTTTTAAGGTAAGTCTTTCTTATTGAAGTATATATATATATTTGTTGTTAATGGGGCAATGCCAATCAAATTATAGATCTACAGGGTTTTATTGAAGAAAAAGTATCTTTTGATATTTTTCAGATTTTTGTATGAAAACAGATTGTATTTCTGTATAATGCAATTATGTTTTACCTGGAGAAATGTTACAATATTGTACAACATTAATGACTTCCCAAAAATATACATTACTTAAATTAACCGATTTTTATTATTGTTGAACTGCAGAAATTAGATTGACTAATTCTTGCCCCACACACCTCCTTTAAACTCTTCCCAATTCTCTGACTAATTCTTTATAAAGCAAGTTGTGGAACTTATGTTGCCAAATCAGAATTTATCCCTTCATCATTAGTTATCTGAGAACTTTGGGGAACAGGTTTTACTCTTTCTCCTCTGAGAACTCTAGAGAGCAAGTTTTGCGTGCAAGTTCTATATTTATAAAGCTTTGCAAAGAAGGGATGGATGGTCAAGTCACTGCATTAAGCCTTTCAGTCGAGTGGGGATGAGCATTGTCTACTCAATTTCCATCAAGCACCACCCTCTAATTCAAACACATTGATTCAATAATAATCAAAATAGAATCAACAAGCACTTTTTCCACAAACTATGAAGATCGTATATGGAACCAAGTCGAACGTAAACAGGTGAATTTGTATGGCGTTATCACAATTTTGATAGATTATTGAGCAGTGATTGATTTGACCTTTCCATTCCTCTGCCTTCCAGCCACTTTAGAGTCATCTTGTAACGAGGGTGTAGATTCAAACTTTGGAATATGTCTCCTGTATTGTGTTATAGTGTGAAGAATTGTATTTCAAAACATTGAAAAAATGATTTACTATATAGTATATTCTGGAAAGTATTGTTTTGGTACTGTCTGATATTTAATGTAATCTTGGAAGAAGCAGCACTAATATGACGTGGCTGCATTTCAGTGTCAAAACAGGAGTGTTTCAATGTATTTTAGTACATAGCAGTTTAAATCCATGCAAATAAAAAGTTGAGTCTGTCAAGCTATATAATCATATCAGCCATGATCATATTGAATGGCGGTGCAGGCTCGAAGGGCCGAATGGCCTACTCCTGCACCTATTTTCTATGTATCTATTTTCTATGTATCTATAAATTGAATTCTATGCTTATAATGTTGAACAAATGTGGATTGTTTTCTCTTGAGCATCAGAGATTGAGAGACGCAAATTATGAGAGGCATTGATAGGGTCAGAATCTTTTTCCCCAGGATGGAAATGCCAAAGACTAGAGGGAATAGCTTTAAGATGAGTGGGGCAGAGTTTAAAGAAGATGTGTGGGCAAAGCATTTGGCCCATACAAAGTGTGGTGGGTGCTTGGAATGTGCTGCTGGAGGTCGTGAAGGAGGTGGATATGATGGTGACATTTAAGAAGCTTTTGGATAGGCCCATGGATATGGAGAGATTGGAGGGATATGGATCACAGGCAGGCATATGAGATTAGTTTATCTTGGCATCATGGTCGGCACAGACATTGTGGGCTGAAGGGACTCTTCCTGTGCTGTACTGTTCTATGTTCTATAAGCAAAGAAATCTTAACCTGGAAATAGCGAACATTCAGAAGCATGGGTGTGTAGGTTCAGCAGTCGGCTGCCTGGGCCAAGATTAATTGCTGAGACAATGATGGCAGTGGTTTTGATACAGGGTGATAAAGGGGATCATGATGGTCATGAAGAAAAGGTTTGAAAGAGTATGGACCTGTGGAAATTAATGTCAGCTCGCTTCCAAGACCTTGACCAGCCCACCTTTTCATTTCATTTTCAGTGTGAAGGGAATTTTTTTTCAACTGTCCAATCTCACCCGCTGCTCAGGATAATCTTACCACAGCTACCAAAGAAAGAGTAATAATAGTTGGTTAATTCCTCAGTCACATATGTGGCAAAATTGCATCTCATTTGGGTGGTCTCCCTGTAATGTCCAGTGATTAATTTTGAGTGCAAACCACATCTTAATCTTGCATGATTATGATGCACAATGGCAAACCTGATCTGTTTAATACCAAATACGTATGTATCTTGTTTCCTTAATGCATTGATTGTCTGAAGTCACCATTCCCCCAATAAATAAGAAACAGAAAGCTTGCAATGATTCCAGACCTGTGTCTCAGCATTGTTCATGATCCATTTGTCAAAATACCAGCCTAAATTTGCTCTCAAAATTCTCGGGTGGCACAGCGGCAATGTTGCTGCCTTACAATGCCAGAGATCCCAGTTCGATCCTGACGATGGGTGCTGTCTGCACAGAGTTTGTATGTTCTCCTCAAGACCACGTGGGTTTCCTCCAACATTCCAAAGACCTACGGGTTTGTACGTTAATTGACTTCTGTAGAATTGTAAGTTGTGTCTCATGTGTAGGATAATGCTAGTGTACGGGGTGATCGCTGGTCAGCATGGACTCGGTGGGGCGAAAGCCTTGTTTCTGCACTGTATCTCTAAAGTCTCGAAATTCACTCTCAATTCATATCAGTAATCAAAGACGTTTCTGAGTACGTCAGGCAATTAGATTCTGGCACTTCATGCAAGCTGAATAAAATATTTGCATCAGTGACTTCTCAGAAGAAATGAGAGTTATTTAGCACAGCATTCATTTAATGTGACTTTTCATGTGCTGATCTTTCATCTCGGACTCATCCAATTTTCTCTACTGTCAAGTTGCTGACATAATAGGGTGCCAAGGGTTACCGGGAGAAGGCAGCAGAATGGGGTTCTGAGGGAAAAATAGATCAGTCGTGATTGAATGGCGGAGCAGACTCTCTGAGCCAAATGGCACAATTCTGCTCCTATATCTCATGGTCGTATGGTGTAATAGCATAGCAGGAATTTGTATAAGAAACATGCATAGAACTGATTTAATCTAAGCATCTCCTGTGTGTTCCTCGGCTTTACAGGGAGTTAAGAGTTACCTGAAAGGAATCAGGAGGGAAAAATAACAAGGTTGTATCTATCAGTAATTGAGGACTGAGGGCACAGTGGCAAAGGGGGAGAGTCGCTGTATTATTGAGCTGGAAACCCAGGTTCAATCCTGACCACATGCGCTGTCTGTTTGCACTCTCTCCCTGTGACCGTGTGGATTTTCCCCGGGAGCTCCAGTTTCCTCCCGCGTTCCAAAGACCTGCAGGTTAATTGGCTTCTGTAAATTGTCCCTAGTGTGTAGGATAGAACTAGTGTAAGGGGGATCGCTGGTTGGCATGGGCCAAATGGGCCTGCATCTCTAAAACTAAAACTAAAAGATGAAGGCAGCCCATTTTATATTTGGGATGGTTACTAAATTTTGTGGGGAAGTCACAATTTAGAGTATGAGAGAACGGAAGCATCATAACTGTGCAGAGTTCTGGAAGTGGGTCAAGTAATTAATGGAGTTGAAAAGAAAAGCACTACAGTATAATAAGGCGTTGAATTTGATTGTTTAAAAAAAAAACCCTGGAAGGTATCTCATAAATCACCTGAAGAGTCTGCAGGAAAGTTTCTGTGTGAAAGTACTCAACTTGAAAGTTCATGGAAGCAAGAAATATTCAGGGTGAAAAAGAAATTAAAAAAATGAAAATGCACAGTGGATAATGATATTTATTTTATTGCCAAGTGCGCAATAGTTTGAATAAGATTCACTCAGACTAATAAGGTTACAATTTTATACTTGACATGATTTAGTGACCATCCCCAAAGGCTGCGTTTAACAACCATTTTGCCTTTCCTTGAACTAATTTGCAATAGTATTTGGTTTCACATAATTAATTTTGAATGCTGCATTATATTAGAGCTGTGCAAATAAAGAATATCACAGAAATCCATATCAATGAGATTTTATTATATTTAAATTGATTAAAAATGATGACCTGATTTGGTTACATAAACAGAGCAATTGATCATTGACACTCTTTAAACATGAATAATCGGGACAAATGTTGGAAGATTGACACATAATCTTAAGATAATTGTCACTTAGATTTTCATGGGAATGAATTTTCATCCAGAAATATGGAATGTCTATTAAAATACTTTATATTGAGAGCTTTCTGCTGTGATTTAAAAAAAAAATACCAAGAGCTTCCTACAAGGTGAAACTGAGTAGCTCAAATGACAGCGATGAGTTTAGTTTAGAGATACTACATGGAAACAGGCCCTTCTGCCCACCGAGTCCATGCTGACCAGCGACCACCCCATACAATAACACTATCCTGCACACTAGGGACAACTTACAATGTTTACTGAAGCCATTTAACCTACATACCTGTACGTCTTTGGAGTTTGTGAGGAAACCGGAGCACCCGGGGAAAACCCACGCGGTCGCTGGGAGAATGTACAGGACACCACTTGTAGTCAGGATGGAACCCGGGTCTCTGGCGCTGTAAGGCAGCAACTCTACCACTGCACCACCGTACCACCCACCCAGCCTTCAGACTGAAGAAGGGTCCCGACCCAAAACATCATCCATATTTTATTCCCCAGAGATGTGGCCTGACCCGTTGAGTTACTCCAGCACATTGCTGTGCTTCTATGCTCGCATTCCTACCGACCTCAGTCTCCGAGGCCAATCTTTCCGTGAACCCTCAGTGTCTTAGCTCTGATGATGTACCCGACCACATTCTCAAAACCTGCATGCCCCTACTGGCTAGGGTTCTTTGCAGACATAGGCAACCTTTCATTATGATGTTCTGAGGTTCCCACCTGCTTCAGAAGGACATCTGCAAGACTGGAAGAGCAAGGGACTTGTGTCAATGAGAACCAGTAGCACTCATGTCCAGTTGATGAAGTACTTCAAGAGGTTGATTATGACACAAATCAACACATGCCTCAGCAAAGATCTGGACCAACTCCAATTCACCTTTTGCCACATTATGCAATGCTGTGGACAGGCCATCAATCAGGGAAGGATGCAATCCTGCTGGCTCTCCACTCTCTGCTGGACCACTGAATGGAGTGAATTGTAGTGGGTCCAGATCATTGCCGAGGCAAGAGGCCGAGCACGTGGACTGGTGGACTGGACGTAGTCTACAGTGGTGGAGCAGCGCTGGAGAACACCATGACTACACTAAGCCAGGCCAACCCTGCAACGCCGCCAGGACAACGGGCCTTCATTGTCAGGTCAAGAACCCTGCATTTCCAACAACTGGGACTTGAAAATGGCACCAAACCGCCGACTCTGTGTACTGTGTCAGTGTACTACTGCTATTCACTTGTACTGTATCTGAGATGCTTATCTAAGATGTGTCTAAGTGCTTATGTATAGTGATAATTGTACTGAACTGTATACAAAGATGAATTTCACTGTACCTCGGTACATGTGACAAAATACCATACCATGCTGGTTTACAAAATAAGAAACACAGTACTGGAGTAACTGAGTGGGTCAAGCAGCATCTGTGGAGAACATGGATAGGTGACGTTTTGAGTCGGGACACTTGAAATTGATTGTGTTGTGGGGGTGGAAGGGGAGAAATCTGGAGGATAGCAGAGACAAGACATAGAAACAATACCAGCGCAACAATATAGGTGCAAGAGTAGGCCCGTTGGCCCTTCGAACCAGCACCGCTATTCAATATGATCATGGCTGATCATCCAAAATCAGTACACCGTTCCTGCTTTCTCCCTATATCCCTTGATTCCGTTAGGCCTAAGAGCTATATCTAACTCTCTCTTAAATACCTCAGCTTGGCGAGTGATAGAAGGATACAGGTGATGGGAGCAGGGGTTTTGAAAGGCAGATGGTTAGACAAAGACCAGAGATGAAAAGCAAAAGGTATGAGATAAGGATAGAAGAGATGAATTGTAAAGCCAGAGAAAGGAATGTAAGGGGAAGGGGAGAAATGGGTGCCAGTTCAGTAAATCAACATTAGCAAGACCAAGGAGCTTACTATTGACTTTCGGCAGTGAAAGCGGAGGGACCATGTATCTATCTGTCTTTACTGGTGGGATGGCAGCAGTGTCAAGGTTTTGGATGTTCACATCTTTGATCTATTCTGGGCCCCCGCTCATTGATCTAATCACAAAAAAAAAGCGTGCCAATGTCTTTGTTTCCTCAGAGGTCTGAGGAGATTTGGTATGTCGCCAAATATTCCATAAAACTTCCACAAGTGTGCGGTGGAAAGCACCAAGGCTTCGTTCAGAAATTCAGAAACTTGAGAATGAATGAGGCTGCGGGAAGTGGTGGACAACATCCGGTCCATCACAAGCACTGACCCCTCCACCCCTGTGAAGGGATCTGCAGGAAGCACTGCCTCAAGAAGGCAGTTAATATTATCAAAGATCCACACCACCCTGGCCATGCTCTCATCTCACTGCTACTTTTGGGAAGAAGGTACAGGAGCCTAAGAACTGTTACCCCCAGGTACAAGAATAACAATTTCTTACTATACAATACAATACAATACAATACAATTTATTTGTCATTCGGACCCCGTTGAGGTCCAAACGAAATGTCGTTTCTGCAGCCATACATTACAAAACGAAAAAGACCCGAGACACAACACAATTTACACATACATCCATCACAGCGCTGTGATGGAAGGTAAAAAAAAAAAAAACTTATCTCTCCACTGCACTCCCCCCCGCCGATGTCAGAGTCAAAGTCAAAGCCCCCAGCGGGCGATGGTGATTATCCCGCGGCCATTAAAGCCACGCCGGGCGATGCTAGGTCGCGCCCCGGGTCTTGGTGTTAGAGCCCCGGCGCGCGCTCGCACAGTCCCGCGGCCATTCCAAGCCGCGCGGGGCGGTGATGTAAAGCCCCGCTCCAGGTGCTCTTCAACCCCGCAACTCGGGCGGGAGAAGTCGCCGCTGCGGAAGCCCCGAAAAGCGGTCTCCCACCAGGGACCCGCGGGCTTCCTGTGTTGCCGTCCGCCAGACACGCGGCCGTAGCCTCCGAATCTCCGGGGGTCGGGTCGCAGCAGCTCTCCACCACAGCTCCACCCGCTCCGGACTCGGCCAGCCCCGTGATGGTGAGTAGTACGCAGCTCCACAACTGGAGCCCTAGGTCGTTCCTGCTGGAGGCCGCTCCACGTTGCCCAGCCCCAACGACAACGGAGAACCGACAAAGAAAAGGTCGGGTCTCCCGTGCAGGGGAAAGATTTTAAAGTTCTTTGTGTTTTACACTAACAATGTCTAGTTTACTTAGAATAATTGAATGTATTGTGTCTATTTACTGTTATTACGGCTAATATGCCTGTAAATTTGCATTAAGTAAGAATTTCATTGTTCAGATTTGCACCCGATGCATTTGACAAATATGTTCATAGGTTCTAGGCCATTCGGCCCATCAAATCTACTCCATCATTCAATCATGGCTGATCTATCTTTCCCTCCTAACCTCATTCTCCTGCCGTCGCCCAATAAACCCCGACACCTTTACGAATCAAGAATCTGCCAAACTCCAGATTAAAAATATCCATTGACTTGACCTCCACAGGCGTCTGTTGTACTTAACTAAAAACTTGAACTGATATTACACTTTAATGGCAAAGCATGACATTTTGCAGCGCTAATTTATAAATAACTTGCACACCAACCCACTGTTTTTTAAATAAGCAGAGCTGTTTGCATCTAGGTTGAACAAGGAATAAATATTCACAGGAGGAGCAAGGAACTGCTGATGCAGATGTTTATAACAAAAGACACAGTGCTGGCGTAACTCAGTGGGCCAGGCAGCGTCTCTGGAGAACATGGACAGGTGACACATCGGATAAAAGTTCTGGATGTGTAGGTAGAGACTGCAGATGCAGGTTTATACCAGAGACAGGCACAAAGCGCTGGAGTAACTCAGCATGTCAGGCAGCACCCTTGGATAAATGGTCATGTTCATTCCACATTGAGCTTTGCTCTCCTCTCCTTTTAATTTGAGGCGACAGGGAAAAGTGGAGAGGTTTCTCATTCTATATCATTGACAAATGTTAAAATTATCCGTATGGAATTGGAAAACAATTTTAATCAATTAATGAGATCCAAGTTTTTGGCAAAGCTGCGGAATGAATAAAGCTCATACCTATGAGAATCAGCATCAAATCTACCTTTATTCAACAGAAGCAATTTGCTTGAGACCAGAATTTTCATAGTTCAACACATCAGGATATCCCCACAATCAATAACAACACTTCCTGCACTACTGCTCACAGTGTGAAGTGTCTGTAATTGGCTCAGTACCAATGCTCGGAAGTATTTTGCTGACTGCTGCTTCAGAATAATGATTTCCTTTCCTTACAAATACATTCTGGTTGCTGCAAATGTGATCTTTGTTTAAAGACATTTTTGACTTTCAGCATTTTGCATGTAAAGTGAATGGTGTTCACAAAATGTTTTTTTTTTAAAGAGTAGGCGGCTTTTGTTTGTACCTAATGTTTTGTGTTTAACAAAACATTAAAGCATTGTTCTGTGGAGTTGCTGGCAGGTTGAATGACAATCCCTACAAGCAGCCTCCTTGGATTGAGCCCTTGAAGTCAGGAGTTAGTTGTTCAGCATCTGCCACTTTCCTTGTTGCAGTCATGGACATGTTTAAAGAGGTCTGGAAAGCATGAAGCTGTCCTATAAAGATGGCAAAAGCCAGCAGAAATCAATCCCGAAATAAATAAAAAATAAAAATAACAAGGGTGTATAGCCTTAAGGTGAGAGGAGGTTGTGGGGAGAACTGAGAACAGTATATATAATTGAGAGGCATAGGCAAGGTAGATGATCTGAAACTCTTTCCAAAAATGGAAAATATAAAAACTAGAGGGCATCGCTTTAAAGAGAGAGGGTCAAAGTTTAAAGGAGATGGGCGGGGATAGTATCATTTTACTTTAAAACCCAGAGGGTTTTGAGTAACTGGAATGCATTGCTTAGGGGTGGTAGTGGAGGCAGATACGATAGTGGCATTTTAGAGATGGCACAGTGGCGCAGCGGTGGTGTTGCCGTCTTACAGCGTCAAACACCCAGGTTTCATTCTGACTGCGGGTGCTGTCTGTACAGAGTTTGCACGTTCTCCCTGTGACCTGTGTGCGTTTTCTCCCACGTTCCAAAGACATGTAGGTATGTAGGTTAATTTTACTTCTGCAAATTGTCACTTGTGTGTTGAATAGAACTAGTGTGCGGATGATGGCCGATCGATGTGGACTCAATGGGCTAACGGGCCTGTTTCCACGCTGTATCTCTAAACTAAACTATAATGACTTTTCAAGTTCAAGTTTATTGTCACATGCACCAATTAAGGTAGAGTGATATTTGAGTTAACATACAGCCATACCAAGTGAAAACAAAAATACACATAAAATAATAGGACATAAAATAAAGTTCAACATAAACATCCACCACAGTGGAATCAACATTCCTCACTGTGATGGAAGGCAATAGAGTTCAGGCATCTTCCTCATTGATCACCCGTGGTCGGGGGCTTGAACCCTCCACACTTGCCACTGCCGACGGTCCGCTCTTCAAGCCCTCTCGTCTGGATGATCGAAACTTCCGGCGTCGGGAAGGATCGGAACACTCCCGAGTCAGCCTCTTCTTACCAGAGACCGCTGCTTCACGGTGTTAAAGTCCACAGGCCCAGTGGTCGGAGCTCCTTCACTGGCGATCCTCGGCAAAATTCCCATGCTCCATGTTGGTAAATCCGCGGCTTGAAGCTTCGGGCCGGACTCCAGGAAAAGCCGCACCACTCCACATTGTTAGGCCGTAGGGGGGGACGAAGATGCGACACGGAGAGAAATCGCATCTCCATCGAGGTAAGAGTCTGTAAACAGCTGTTCCTGGGTATCAAGCTCCAACATAGCAGTGCTGAAATGATATAAAGTTGCACAATGAATTATATTGTGGATCCTCTCAATGTAGATGAGCACGGAATCTGGGGCAGGACAATGTGGCGTGGGTGAGTGAATAGGACTTTTAATGTAATCCTCGCTCTGCAAGATAGAGTGATTGAACAGTAAGAAGAATATCCTATATTTGTTTTAGACGATGCCTTACTGCACTAGCTTAACATGAAATGAAATTATAATGGGGCGATAGGGACAGGAAATAACAGTACACATTTCACATTTTAATTATGGATCCAACAGTTCTGTAAGGTGAAAAGATATAAAATGTTACACTTGTCTTCGTTGGTCAGGACAATGAGTATTGCGATCGTATTGGTTTGTAGGTTAATGGGCCTCTGTAAATAGTTCCTTGTGTATAGGAAGTGGGTGTGTGGGATAACACAGAATTAGAGTGAATAGGTGAGCGATGGTTGGCATGGGTTTGTAGGCCTAAGGGGCCTGTTTCCATACTGTATCACTAATTGAAACTAAACCAAACCAAACCTCTTCTACAGTCCTAAGCTTGTCAAGATATGGAAGTCCTATCTTGGTTTCTCCTCATACCATTGCTTTAGGGAGATTAGACTATCAACCTATATTTCATAATTTACATCACTCCCTTAGCCTCTTTTCTGAACGGGTTTAGCGGTAAATTATCAATGTTTTGAGCAGTGGGTCCTCTCTTCCAACCAAGCATCAGATACTTTCAGCAAACAAAGCAGTTTAAACAGTTATATTTTTAAATGAAGCACATTCAAATCTGAGGAGTAATTTCTACAAGGGTTATGATCTACAAATGATTCCAGCTCCTCTACATCGGTGAGACCAAGTGTAGGCTTGGCGATCGCTTCGCCCAACACCTCCGCTCGGTTCGCAATAACCAACCTGATCTCCCGGTGGCTCAGCACTTCAACTCCCCCTCCCATTCCGAATCTGACTTTTCTGTCCTGGGCCTCCTCCATGGCCAGAGTGAGGCCCACCGTAAATTGGACGAGCAGCACCTCATATTTCGCTTGGGTAGTTTACACCCCAGTGGTATGAACATTGACTTCTCCAATTTCAGGTAGTCCTTGCTTTCTCCTCCTCTTCCCAGCTCTCCCTCAGCCCACTGTCTTTCTCAGCCTCTTCCTTTCTTCTCCCCCCACCCACACATCAGTCTGAAGAAGGGTCTAGACACGAAACATTGCATATTTCCTTCGCACCATAGATGCTGCCTCACCCGCTGAGTTTCTCCAGCATTTTTGTCTACCTTCGATTTTCCAGCATCTGCAGTTCCTTCCAAAACAAGTACAATATTTGGAATAGTGGAAAAAACCCCAATGCATTGCAAATTAACAGGTTGCTGTTACAGACAGAGGCCGATATTCTGTCTTTTATCTGCAACTCCGAACCATCCTCACTGTCTTGTTATATTTAGACTGATTTTCTATTAGTTTACATCATCTGTATGTGATGTTTAGCCACTACATTAACCCAACTAAGTGGATAGCGTGTGGGAAGGAACTGCAGATGCTGGTTCAAACTGAAGATAGACACAAAAAAAATGGAGTAACTCAGAGGGATAGGTAGCATCTCTGGAGAGAAGGAATGGGTGATGTTTCGGGTCTGAAGAAGAGTCTCGACCCAAAACGTCACCCATTCCTTCGCTGCAGAGATGCTGCCTG
Organism: Malacoraja senta; assembly: GCA_038087875.1. NCBI lineage: Eukaryota > Metazoa > Chordata > Chondrichthyes > Rajiformes > Rajidae > Malacoraja > Malacoraja senta. The sequence goes on from JAXLNO010005116.1 coordinate 51,688, forward strand.
TTCCGCTAAATTATTCCAGCTTTTTGTGTCTAAGTGGATCGTATGATTTAATTAAGTTAATGTGGCCCTTATTTTTATTTTACTAATCTCACAAGTGTAGAGTTTAGAGATACAGCGTGGAAATAGGCTCACCGAGTACGTGCCAACCAGCGATCATCAATACAGTTGTTCTATCCTACACTCTAAGAACAATTTGTAGAAGCCAATTAACCTACAAATCTGCACGTCTTTGGGATGTTGGAGGAAACCGGAGAAAACCCACACGGTCACAGGGAGAACATACAGAATACATACAGACAGCATCTGTAGTCAGGATCGAACCAGGGTCTCTGGCGCAGTAAGTCAGCAACTCTACCGCCGTGCCGAGCACAGTAATGTTGAAAAGTTTACAAGAACGGGAATAGCCCCTTCGGCCCACAATGTCCATGCCAGACATGACGCCAAATTGAACTAATCACCTCTGCCTGCACATGATCCACTCACTCCATTCCTTTCATATCCATGTGCCTATCTAAAATCCTCTTAAACACCGTTATTGTATCTGCCTCCACCACCACTCCTGGCAACACATTCTAGGCACCAACCTCCCTCGGTATAATAAAAACTCGCCCTGCACATCTCCTTTAAACGTTGCCCCTCTCAACTTAAAGCTATGCCCTCTAGTATTTGACTTTCCATCCTGAGAAAACAAATGTTCTGTCTACTCTATCTATGCTGCTTATTATTTGATAAATGAAGGATAGTAAAAAATATTTAAATTATAGCATTACATGATAGCAAACATGATTAAACAAGGTGAAATTCATTACAAGATGATTACAATTCAAGATGATACAATTCATTACAAGAGAGTCTGATTTTATTTAATTTAACTCTCTCCAGGTCTCTGCATTTGGACAAGTGTTCCGCAGTGTTTCCGAGCACAGTCCTCTGGCACTATGAGCAGCTGGTTCAGAAGAACCCCGACCATAAAATTCCCTGTCATGGTGGCACAGTGGTGCAGCAGAACAGTTGCTGCCTTACAGCACCAGAAACCCGGGTTTGATCCTGACAATGGGTGCTGTCTGTACGGAGTTTGCACATTCTTCTTGTGACTGCATGGGTTTTCTCTGGGTCCTCCGGTTTTCTCCCACATTCCAAAGGCTTGCCAGTTTGTTGGTTAACTGGTTTCCATAAATTGCCCCAGGTGTGTAGTATAGAACTAGTGTATGAATGATTGCTGGTCGACATGGACTCGATGGGCTGAACGGCCTGTTTCCACGCTGCATCTTTAACTTAAGTCAGCAGGAAAACCCTTCTGTAGTTACAATCGGTCCTATCTCTTTTTCTGGAGGTACAGCATGGATACAGGCGCTTCGGCCCACGGAGTCCATGTAAACCATTCACATTAGTTCCATGTTATCCCACTTTCTCATCAACTCCCTGCACACTCAGGGCCACTTGCAGAGGCCAATTAGTTGCAAACATGCAAGTCTTTGGGATGTGGGAGGAAACTTGAGCACCCAGGAGAAACCCGCTCGGAAACGGAGAACGTGCAAACTCCACAGAATCAGCATCCGTGGTCAGGATTGAACCCGGATATCTGGCATTGTGAGCCAGCCGCTCTGCCAACCGTGCCACAATGTTGTTGTTCAGGAAAAAGTTGTCAAATATGTTACACGGTCAATATTTCAATTTGGATTTAAAGGGGCAAATGCAGATGAACTTTTGGCACCGATGCTCTTGTTATCGGAACTGGAGATTCACTGTCAACCTGTATTTAATTTGATGAATTGGATTGAGTGGATTGCTTTGGGGGTAGCACAGGTTTGATGGGATGAATGGTCTTTGCCTGTGTGATAACAAATGTGAGATTAATGAACTCATTGAAATCTGCTGGATAATGAAAGGCCTAGATAGAGTGGATGTGGAGAGGATGTTTCCACTAGTGGGAGAGTCTAGGATCTGAGGGCACATCCTCAGAATAAAAGGATGTACCTTTAGAATGGAGATGAGGAGGAATTTCTTTAGCCAGACGGTGGTGAATCTGTGGAATACATTGCCACAGATGGCGGTGGAGGCCAAGACTGGATATTTTTAAAGTGCAAATTGATAGGTTCTTAATCAGGAAGGGTGTCAAAGATTATGGGGAGAAGGCAGGAGAATGGGTTTGAGAAAGAAAAATAGATCAACCATGATTGAATGGTGGAGTAGCCTCGATGGGATGAATGGGCTAAATCTGCTCCTATGTCTTATGGTTTTATGGCCTAATGTACCATACCTTTGTCGTATTCATATGTGAGATGTGGGCATTGCTGGCGGGGCCAGGATTTATTGCCCTTGAGAGCGTGGTGATAAATTGCTGCCTTTGGCAGCGTGTTTTATGAAGGTAATGCAGAGAAATGCATGACCTTGACTCAATAAGATCTTTCCAAGTCAAGGCGGCATGTGGATCCAAGGTGAGTTTACAATTAGTGGTATTCTGACAAACTTCCTGCCCTTGTTCTTGTTTTAGTTTAGTTTTTAATTTAGTTTAGTTTAAAGATGCATCGTGGCAACAGGCCCTTCGGCCCACCAAGCCCCTACCGACCATTCACACTAGTCCCATGTAAACCCAGTTTCGCATCCTCCACACTGGGAACAACTCACAGAAGCCAGTTAACCTGCAAACATGCACGTCTTTGTAACGTTGGAGGAAACAAGAGCATCCGGAGAAAACCCACATGATCATTGGGAGAATATATAAACTGCACAGACAGCACCTGTAGTCAGGATCGAACCCGGGTCTCTGGCGCTGTGAGGTAGCAACTCTCCCTCACGCCACTGTGCTGCCCTTCTTGGCAGTAGAGATTAAAGAGGTTTCCCTCAGTTTCTTGGGCTTCTTATGAAGGATAGCTACTACAACTGTTGTATGTCGGGACCCTTCTTCAGACCCGAAACGAAACAACCTGAAAGTTCTTCCAGCACTTTGTGTTTTGCACACAATGCCAGCATCTGCAGTTCTTTGTGTCTCCCACCTTAAGGTATAGTGAAGAGTTAAGCATGCTGATGTTGGACAGACTCGGTGAGGATGGTGGGTATCCCGCCTTGGACTATGTTGGTGAACCAGCTGGATTTTAATGACATTCTGGTGATTTCATGGGCACCATTACCCTTTATAGACTAAGTAAAGTTCCAAATGACTCAATAAATTTAATTTATAATTCCCCAGCTGTTAATCTCTGATTTGTCCCTGGACGTCCATGTGTCTGATGCTCGTACACATGGAGGCTACTGAGTATGTTGGTGTACGTACCATTCATGTTCTGATGGCATCTTCACAATTCTAGTGGGCATGTGTCATAAATGATAGAAGCAGAATGAGGCCATTCAGCCCATCACGGCTACTCCATCATTCAATCATGGCTGATCTATCCTTCCCTCTCAACCCCATTCTCCTGCCTTCTCCCTTAATCCCTGACACTCTTACTAATTAAGAACATGTCAATCTCCGCCTAAAAAATAGCCATTGACGGCCTCCGCACACGTCTGCGGCACCTAATTAAACACTTGAACTGACATTACTCTTTCATGGCAAAGCATGACACTTTGCAGCATTAATTTATAAATAACTTCTACATTGACCCACTGATTTTGAAATACTCTGCCATTCAATCATGGCTGATCTATCTTTACCTCTCAATCCCATTCCCCTGCCTTCTCCCTGTCACGTCTGAACGTTGCTGGTCTTTGCTCTGGGGTTGAGGCCAGGTTTAGTTTGGTTGGTACAAGGCAGCTTGAGCTTCCCTTGTCAGGGAGACTGAGCCACCTATGTTCCACCAGATAGATCCTCTTTTGAGGAGAGTTCTTTATTTTCGCTACAATCAACTCTGCATTCTCCATTTGCCTGCATGACTGACCCCATTCACCCACCAAAACCCTCTTATCTGATTGTCTGAGTTTAGTTTATTGTCACGTGTACCGAGGTGCAGTGAAAAGTCTTTGTTGCGTGCTAATCAGTCAGCGGAAAGACAATACGTGATTACAATCGAGCCGTCCACAGTGTACAGGTACATGATAATGGGAATAATGGGAATAATGCTTCGTGCAAGATAAAGGCAGTAATGTATGATCAAAGATAGTAAGGGGGTCTCCGATGTGTCAACTCAGCAGTCTTCCTCGACTTCCACGAGATTGATCCCTGGGATGGAGGGACTGTCATATGAGGAAAGATTGAAAAGACTAGGCTTGTATCCACTGGAGTTTAGAAGGATGAGGGGGATCTTATGGAAACGTATACAATTATAAAAGGACTGGACAAGCTAGATGCAGGAAAAATGTTCCCAATGTTGGGTGAGTCCAGAACCAGGGCCCACAGTCTTAGAATAAAGGGGAGGTCATTTAAGACTGAGGTGCAGTGGACGCCAAGTCACTGGATGGATTTAAGAGAGAGTTAGATAGAGCTCTAGGGGCTAGTGGAGTCAAGGGATATGGGGAGAAGGCAGGCACGGGTTATTGAGAGGGGACGATCAGCCATGATCACAATGAATGGCGGTGCTGGCTCGAAGGGCCGAATGGCCTCCTCCACCTATTTTCTATGTTTCTGTTTCCTCTGAACAGCATCTTCCCTGTACCTCTGCACCCAAGCCATACCCATCTCCCCCAACCACACCTACCTCCCCTCCACACTCATACCCATCTTCCTCATTCATTTCCAATTCTCCACAAATAGCCCTTCCCTCCCCTCCCCTTCATGGCCCCACCCCCATCTCTCCTCCTCGCTCGCCCTCCCTGTCTCCTCCCCTCACCCCACCCCCCGTCTCCCCTCCTCTCACCACCCCATCTCCCCTCCTCACCCCACCCCCTCCCCTCCTTGCCCCTCCTGTCTCCCCTCTTCATCCAAACCACCCCTGACTTCACTCCTCACCCCATCCCACCATCTCCTCTCCTCACCACATCTCCCTGCTGCCTCCTCTCACCCCACCCCCTTCTCCCCTCACCCCATCCCCTTCTCCCCTCCTCCCCTCTCCCCCATCTTCTCTCCTCACCCACCCCCCCCCTCCCCCCCAACCCCATCACCCCTCCATACATCACTCCATCTGCAACATGGACAATCACCTGAAACCCAGGACATGATTGGTGCCAGATGTTCAATCAGGCAATTTGTTGGTCTGAAGAAGGGTCCTGACCTGATACATCACCTATCGACGTTCTCCAGAGATGCTGCCTGGCCCGTTGAGTTCCTCCAGCACTTTGTGTTTCTTTTTTTGTAAACTAGCATCAACAGTTCCTTGTTTCTAATTTGTCATCTTGGTTTAATACAAAGAATTAAGGGTAAACCACACACTGTGAACCCGGAGTCATTTATAATCTGAACTAGATAACAATATCACATTTTCTTTCAAAAAGAACATTAGTGAACCAGATGGACGTTTATGACAATCTGTTGGTTTTGTAATACTGATACGAAATGTTTATTCCAAGTTTTATTTAATTAACTTAATTTAAATTCCCAGCTGTGATGGGAATTGAAATGATGTCGCAAGTAGCAAGTCTAATTAATCCGAACCTCTGAATTACATTAGTCCAGTACATAAGGACTAATCTGCCACATCTTCAGGGTGATGGGGAGAATTCTTTGGGTGGCATGGTGGCGCAGTGGTTGAGTTGCTGCCTTAGTGCCAGAGATCCGGTTTCGATCCTGGCTACGGGTGTCGTCTGTATGGAGTTTGTACGTTCTCCCCGTGACCTACGAGGGTTTTTTCTCGGATGCCCAGGATAGAAAGGTCAATGTGGGAATGGGAGTGGGAGCTGAAGTGTTAAGCAACGGGGAGATCGTGTCCTGTCAAAGGGTCTCCTCCACTGTCTGCATCTGGCCCAATGCAAATTGGGGGAACAGCACCTCATATTTCGCTTGGGCAGCTTACAACCCAGCAGTATGAACATTGAGTTCACTAACTTCAAGTAACACTTGCTTTCACTCTCTCTCCATCCCTCCCCTGCCCTAGTTCTCACGGTCCTTCTGATTAATTTTACTGATTGTATGCCTCCTTGTCACCTTCCATTCAGCTAACAATGAACCATTTTACATTTCGTTTATCATCGTCTGCTTTGAACTGTCGTTTTCACACCTTACCCCTCCATATCTCTAGACTCCCTCTCCTCTGACTCTCAGTCTGAAGAAGGGTCTCGATCCAAAATATCATCCATTCCTTCTCTCCAGACACGGTGGGCCAAAGGCCCTGCTTCAGTGCTGTATCTCTAAAGTCTAATAGTCTCATTTTAGAAAGGAGATGAGAAGGAGTTTTTTTTAGTCAGAAGGTGGTGAATCTGTGGAATTCATTGCCACAGACGGCAAGTCATTGGGCTTTGTTTAAAGCGGAGATGAGCAGATTCTTGATTAGTAAGGATCTCAAAGGTTATGGGGAGAAGGCAGGAGAATGGAGTTGAGAGGGAAAGGTAGATCGGCCATGATTGCATGGTGGAGTAGACTCGATGGGCCGAATGGCCTAATTCTGCTCCCATGAAGTTCCAGTCTAGTTTCCATACCATCTTTTTTCAGAACTACTAAAATGATGCCAGGTGAATGGGAGAATTTAAAATTCCTGCATTATATTGTTCTTGGTAGGCACAGTTAACCGCATGTATTCTTCTTTTGCCGAACTCAGCTGTTAAGATCACAAGGTGTAATTGATGTAATTAATCACAGCCTCGTGCAATTGCAGGACATTTGCTCTTTGACACATCCGGAGGTCTATCCGAGAATAATTGTTTTTCTGGAGCTTTGCAGCTGCTTTTAAATACCTGGCTGCTCCGAGGTCGGGCAAACCACTGGGGAATTGAGAATTGTGGATGTAGCCTAGACCATCACACAAACCAACCTCCCTTCGCTCAACTCCTTCGCTCAGTCCGCCTGGATCTTCTTGATCTCCCAGTTGCCAAACACATTCATTCCCTTTCCCATTCCCACACTGACCTTTCTGGCCTGGGCCTCCTCCATTGTCAGAGTGAGGCCAAATGCAAATTGGAGGAACAGCATCTCTTATTTCGCTTGGGCAGCTTTCAACCCAGTGGTATGAATACTGATTTCTCGAACTTCAAGTAACCCCGGCATTTCCTCTATCTGAATCCCTCTCCCACCCCAAATCATACCAACTGCAAAGTTGTCTTGTTGAGTCTCATTGTCTGTGCTCGTTCTAACCTAGCACACAGCTAACAATGGCCTGTTTCCTTTATCATTGTTACTTTTTTCCATATCTTTCATTCATTTGTTTATATCTCTCTACATCACCGTCTATCACTCTCGTTTCCCTTTCCCCTGACAGTCCGAAGAAGGGTCTTGACCCGAAAAGTCACCTATTGCTTTTCTCCAGAGATGTTGTCTGACCCGGCTGAGGTATTCCAGCTGTGTCTCCCTTCCATTGACTCCATTTATACCTCACAATGCCTCGGCAAAGACAGCTGCATAATCAAGGATGAGTCGCACTCTGGCCACTCCCTATTCTCACCTCTCCCAAGTGTGAAAACTCACATCTCCAGATTCAGGGACAGTTACTTCCCAGCTGTTTTCAGACAACTGAACTATCCTTCCACAACTAGACAGCAGTCCTGAACTACTATCTACCTCATTGGAGACCCTTGAACTTTCTTTGATCGGGATTTACTGTCTTTATCTTGCACTAAACGTTTTTCCCGTATCACTGTACCTCGGTACACATGACAATAAACAAAGCTAAACTAAATGATTGACTTTCTTTTTGGTCGTTGTTTCTGGAACAAAGTAAAATATCTAATATAATAAAATATATCTAATATAATAAAATATTTAATATAATAAAATTCTCTTGGAATCAAACAGACACCCAGTAATTGAGCACAAGTTGGAGGAAAAGAATGGATTCCAATATTGAGTTTCCATCTCATTAGCATTATCCTGACATTTTGAGCGAACAGGTTATGGTTTAAAATGATGACCGAGGCATTGCATTGAAAATGTTGTTGTGATCTTGTGCGTAACTTCAAGATGCTGCCTGCACACCATCCTCCCACTCCACCCTCCCCTCCCCTCCCCTCCCCTCCCCTGACCCAAATAATGGTGTGAATCTTGTGTTCAGACACCCTTGGATTGGTTAACAGGCTATCTTTAATCAGATTTTACTGATCATGCTCTAAGCGTTTTTCCATTTATCATGTATCTGTACGTTGTGGATGGCTTGATTGTAATTATGTATTATCTTACCGCTTACGCAACAAAAGCTTGCCACTGTACCTCGGTACATGTAACAAGAAACCAAACTGAACTAAAGAAAGGCAGCTGCAAGAAAATTGGATCATGGAAAAGTTAAAATTCATTTTCTTATAGCTACTGAATGTCATTATTTTTCTAATTGGCCTGGATACTTACTAATTTTTTGTTCCCTGTCAGCTCTAAGTCAGATGGCAGCTCTTTGTTTGGGCAGCAGGTATCCTGAAATAAAACAAAAAGTACTGGAAACACATGGTAAGTCAGGCAGCATCTGTGGAGAGGGAAACCGATTTAACATTTCAAGTTGGATGTGCTCGTTCACCCGCTGAGTGTTTCCAGCTTTTTCTATCTTTGTTTTCTTCTGTTCTGCATTTTTATTGCTTTTAATTGCCTTAAGATGTTCTATATTCAGGATTCAAATTGTGTTAAGGGTCTATACAGCAGGGCCTGTGGTCGGGCGACGCCGTGAGGCCTGTTGCTGGGCCCATGACTAATTGGAGAAGGGAAGCATTTTATTGCATTGACTAGGGAGGCATAGTGGCGCATTGGTGGAGTTGCTGCCTTACAGCGCCAGAGACGTTGGTTCGATCCTGACTACGGGTACTGTTTGTACGGAGTTTGTATGTGCTCCCTGTGACCGTATGGGTTTCCTCTGGGTACTCCGGTTTCCTCCCCACACCCCAAAGATGTACAGGCTTGTAGGTTAATTTGCTCCTGGTAAAAATTGTGAATTTTCTCTAATGTGTAGGATAGTGTTAGTGTCACTGGTCGGCATGGACTTGGTCGGCAGATTGGCCTGTTTCCAACCTGTATCTCTAAAGCCCAACGCCTAAAAGGGCCTAGATTGTTCTGCATAGAACCAGCATACTCTTGATGGGCTAAGTGTACTGTCTCTGTGCCTTACAAATTATTTCACTAATTGATTCTATTTATTAATGTATGGATATCTTGAGGATTGATGACTTTGCACAGTAGACATGTTAAACTGAGTTCTTTTGTCAATCTAATTCAAGAAAACTTGATTCAAACACTTGTTGCTGTTGAAATCAATTCTTTATTCTGACAGTGCTGGATAATTCTTTAAACCTTCCAACACAGAGCTGAAAGCTCCGGGGCAGGTCCAGAGAATTATATCTCCAATACAAAATCAAGGCATTATATAGGTATTAGACAATTATGGTACAGAAGGTGTGGCAAACTATTAACCAATCGTTATGGTTTACCACACATTAGCTTATTTGCATTAACCAATCAACTAAGTCCTTTCCAGTGATTGACAACATGTGATATCACATGATTTTCCCTTTTCTGGCCTCTTTACAACCCTTGCTTGCCTTGTGGTTTTCCTTACCCTCTTTGTTCAAAATCATTTTATTTCAATGAAGTACAACCACAGAAAAATAGAATCAACTCTCAAAATATAAAAGACACATCATACAGCAATCACACAATACATACACACAAAACATATTTTCACTTTTGGAAAATAAAGTTATTTCTAATACTTCAGATTTAAACAAAGTCTAATACTTACAATCCTAATTAAAAACACAATACACTTCACAAATAATTTCCCTACAACTACATAGTTAAAATACAGTTACTTATGGATTACAAAGATTAAATATGTTGCCCCATTCTTACAAAGTCGGTAAAGATTTAAGTTATTTCTAATCACACAATACCCAACCTCAAGCACACAAAGGCCATATACTTGTCACACTTGATAATTGATAATTGCTTCTTACCAAGCTCAGGTCTAGTTTCATTCTGACTTACAACCTCCCTGTTATCTCTAGAGGAGAGGAATGTAGGGGCCTCTTTACGACCCCTCACTAATAGCATTCCACACAGCAAATAGAAGATTACTATATGCAGACCCCAATCGTTTGGCTTAGATCAAAACAGTTACTTTCTCAGTTTTCTATAAACATAAGAAGTCACCCTTATACAGAGGTCACTTAACCATCACCTATGCCTTATCTCATCTCAACATAAGTACATTTAAACATAGCACAAACCAAATCACAGACTCTATTATCTAGCCTTGCTGTCTAATACCCAATATAAACAACCATAAACCCTCTTTGTGACACCCTAGAGCTCAGAGAGGTGTCACAAAGAAAGAACAAATGGTGCCTATGTCCTGGGAAGAGACCCCATTAACAACCTACACTCTAAACACCAAACTAAACCAAATACAACTTCTGACAGCGTTATAGTTGTTTCAAAGCAAACAACGCTACGCCTATTCAGACCAACGTTTCCATGTTATGATAAGCCATCTGTTCTCCTGTGTGTGTGTGCTTTGTACTTTATTTCTTTGTGGGGACATGTATTTCTGAAAACCCCAACCCCAAGCCCTCTTGCAAATTAACATAGGCTCCTCACATGAAAGTTATTATCCAAGCAATTCTATTATATAATATTTCCTCAGACACAGTAGATAACTGTGCAAAGTTGTCATATGAAATATGAGTAGGCAAATGGGAATAGATTGGATGGGGCTTCTTGGTCGGAAGGGGCTTCTTGGTTGGGCCAAAGGGCATGTTTCCATGCTGTATCACTCTATAACCCATGGAATTGGCTTAATTACCAAGTGCAGTGTATATGGGCATAGATGCAATCTTTATAGTTGTACTATCAATACTGAGAACCGGTGCCAGTAATCATGCCTTCATTAGAGATCTTTGAATCACATTAAGTGCTCCATTATTTCATTAACTCAGATATTTAACAGTTCTATTTTGCAATTGTTGGTTGCCAAAATGAAAGGCTGGGCATGATTCCATAGTCACTGCATCTTGTCATTTTGCATTGAACTCAATTAAAAATGATGACCTAGATCTTCCAATAAAATCTTGCTGCTCTACCATATTAGACCATATATGTTATTTAATTTGTTTCTGTTGATTTGAAGGGCATCTTTCGACTTAGCCTCATTGGCTAATTTCTTTGGTCTGTTTTAAATAATGTTATCAAAGATGCTCCCTTAATAGGTTAAATTCAATGACCACTAGGAAAATTGGTTAGGAAGACAATGGCAAGAATCTGGTGCTCAAGAGTACATGAATAGTGTTACAATTGGGTTTTAGATGGGATCACCCCTGAAATCTTAGTCTCCATGGTTCCTCATGGGAGGAATAGATTGCGTAGAGACATAACATTTCTTGCCCATAGTAGGAGAATCGCGAACCAGAGTACATAGGCTTAAGGTGAGGGGAGAAAGATTTAAGAGGAACCTGGGGGGTTACTTTTTCACCGAAGGGTGGTGGGTGTATGAAACGAGCTGCCGGAGGAGGTAGTTAAGGCAGGTACTATTCCAATGATTAAGAAACATTTAGACAGGTACATGGATAGGAGAGGTTTAGAGGGATATGGGCCAAACGCAAGCAGGTGGGAGTAGTGCAGATGGGACCTGTTGGTCGGTGTGGGCAAGTTGGGCTGAAGAGCCTGTTTCCATGCTGTATGACTCTATGACTCTATCTCTAAGGAGAAATAGGATTAGAAGTGCAAATGATTTATCGGACAAGTGTTTAGATCCATTTGAAGATAGACACAAAATGATGGAGTAAGTCAGCGAGACAGGCAGCATCTCTGGATAGGAATGGGTCCATTTGATCAGGTTTAACAAAATAAGTTTATAATAACTGACATTTTGTGGAATGAGAGAGTACTTGAATTATCCTTGACATTTTTTAAAGGTCTTGATGGATTGAATGCTGAGAGACTGTTTCTCCCAGTCTCTTGGTTGGGCTCAGTCTCAGACAATTTTAATGTAAGGAAGACACAAGAGACGGAAGATGCTGTAATCTTGAGCAAAACCATAAGTGCTGGAGGAACTTAGCAGGTCAGGCAGCATCTGGGTCAGGCGATGTTTCAGTCTGAAGAAGAGTCCTGACCTGAAACATCACCTGGACATTCCCTCCCCAGGTGCTGCCTGACCCGCTGAGTTCGTCCAGCAATTTGTGTTTTGCTCAGGTTAAGGGATCTGCCATTAGGACGGAAGTGATTAGAAACTACTTCACAGAAGATTGTAAGTCTTTTTCCAACAAGACTCTGGATTTCAAAGCAGCAATGCATTATGTGCAGAGTTATGCAACATGGAAATCCATTGGGAAAGTTAGAATTGAGCTTAAAGATCAATTATGATTTTATTGAGTGGTGGGGCAGGATAGAGAGGCCTCTCTTGCTCTGATTCCTTGGGTTCAACTGAGGAAGAGGTCAATGATTAGATCATTAATGTTCTAATCAATTGACAAAGCAATCTCAAAGGATGCTTGGCTTGCTCTTGGTCCAATGGATGATTTTAATTCACGTTGAAAGACTGTGTTCAAATCAGACAAGTGTTTTGATCAGAGATAGAAACATGGAGTAACTCAACGGGCCAGGCAGCATCTCTGGAGAGAAAAATAGTTGATTTTTTGTATCAGGATCCTTTTTCAGTTTGAAAGTAAGGGGGGGGGGGGGCTGTGAGGGGTGAGGAGATGAAGAGTTGGGGGCGAGAAAATACCAAGACCAATCGGGGCCAGCATCAAATGTCCTTGGGCAGGGCATTGCCTGTTGGTCTATTGTTGGCTAAGGAAGGTGGGATCTCAAGAGAAACAATGTGGAGACTGTGGAACTGTTATGTTCTGTCACCAACGTTACACCTCTTAGAAAATGATTTTAGTTTGTAACTTCTGTGTGCCATCAATATTTACTATTGATTTTTTCTTATGCACATGAATGTTAATGTATTTCCTTTTGTTAGTTTCCATTGAGGAGAAGTTAAGTTCAAATGATCCATTCTGAGTGTTCTGCCAAGAAGGATGTATGCAATGTTGACCGCTGTGAACTTGAGCGTTGCAATGAACTTCAGAGTTTTGAAACATGAAGCCTTTTACGGAAATGCCACATCTTCTCATTCTCTGCAAGAATAATGGCAGACATCTGGCCAGACACTCTTCTGGTTGGATTCTTCTGCATTTATTTATGGATAACCATAGAACATCACAGGAGCAGGCCCTTCAGCTCACAATGCCTGTGCTGAACATGATGCGAAGATAAGTTAATCTTATCTGCCTGCATGTGATCCATATCTTTCGATTCCCTGCCTATCTAAAAGCCTCCTAAATGCTACTGTTGTATCAGCCTCCACCACTCTTCCTGACAGGCTTCCATGACCATGTGTGTGTGTGTGTGTGTGTTTGGGGGGGTGGGGGGGTGGGACAACTTGGTTACTGCCTGAGATATCTCACTCTCTTACTAACTTTGCAACATTGATATTTTACTCTTTGGCCTGTAATTTGATTGGATTGAAGTACCTGCATTTATAGTTACTGGTTAAATTTGCTTCAGAAATTAAGTACCATTTTTAATGATGCACTAAGTATTTAGACTTGAAAATTATTTTAAACTACAGATAATAAGATTTTATCTCTTTTTCTGACTTTCTAATTCGGTTTTTAATTTCTTTACTTTAATTCCTGTACCCAATTTGATACTTAATACACTTTTCTAATTGACACATTGAGGGAAAATCTCAGAACCTCTCATTAACAATTCTTAAATCTGATTGATTACGGCAATATAGATTTTGTTGCTGCATTCACACTAGTACTCTCGACTGAACTGTGCCATTTCTTTCTTCAGTTGAATAACAAGTTACAATATAATAGCTCATAGATTTTAAGCTTACAACGGAAAATGTTTAGTTTAGTTTAGTTTAGAGATATAGCATGGAAACAGGCCCTTCAGCCCACTGACTCCATACCAAACTAACGATTCACACTAGTTCTATAAAATGATACATAGTGTCTGGATCTCTGACACTGCAGGGCAGCAACTCTACCGCTGCACCACTGTGCTGCCCTGCAACATTCCCTGATGGACATCTGGCTGTTCTGGGAGACCAACAAGTTGTGGGCAGACCAAATAACATCTTTATCTTAGTTTGTGGTCTGCCATAAATGGTCAGTCTCCCTATGTTTAGTGATGCAGCGTGGAAACAGGCCCTTTGGCGTATGGAGTCTGCAATACCCTGCACTCTAGTTCTATCCTACACTGAATTAGGATGTCAGGAAAAAAGACAGAAACAATTGTCATTAAAAATGACGGGTGGCATAGTGGTGGAGCTTACAGCGCCAAGGCCCGGGTTCGATCGCGAATAAGGGTGCTTGTCTGTATGGAGTTTGTACGTTCTCCCCGTGTCCTGCATGGGTTTTCTCAGAGATCCAGTGGTTTCTTCCCACACTCCGAAGACATACAGGTTTGTAGGTTATTTGGCTTGGTAAAAATGTAAGATTGTTCCTAATGTGTGTAGGGTGGTGTTAATGTGCGGGGATTGTTGTTTGGTGCGGACTCGGTGGGCTGAAGGGCCTGTTTCCGCGCTGTATCTCTAAACGAAACCAAAAAATATTTTCGGTGCTAAATGGTGGTAATCAACACTTGGTGCATCATTAAAAATCGTACCTAATGGGTAACTATAAATGTAACACTTCAATCCATTTGCATTACTGGCTAAAAGGCAAAATATCATTTGCATTGTCAATAAGAGAGTACCTTGGACAGTGACTTCAAGTTTTTATTATATACAGAGGGTGGTGGGTGTCTGGAACGCACTTCCAGGAGTGATGGTGGAGGCTGATATAATAGTGGCGTTTAAGAGGCTTTTAGATAGGCACGTGGTTTATGCAGGGAATGGATGGTTATGGATCACGTGCAGGCAGAAGGGCCCGTACCTGTGCTGTTGTTTTCCATGTTCCATTTTATCCATGCATAAACAGTCTGAGGAATCCAATCAGATAGTTTGGCTGAATATTTTCCACAATTTTTGCTGCAATTTATTTCTTTGAATTCAACATAGGTCAAAGAAAGACAAGGCATGACATATTTAAAACAGCTCCATGTTTCAAAACTCTGCGGCTCATTGCAACTCTCAAGTTCACAGTCATCAATATTGTCAATATTCTATACATCATCCTTACATAATTATATTTGTACATAATTTTCATGTGCATGTGTACTGTAGACTTGCAGACTTTAGAGATTCAGCCTGGAAACAGGCCCTTTGGCCCACCGAGTCCGTGCCGACCAGCAATTACCCGCGCACTAGCACTATCCTACACAGTAGGGACAATTTCCATTATCATCAAAGCCAATTAATCCATAAATTTGCATGTCTTTGGAGTGAAGGAGGAAACCGGAGCACCTGGAGAAAACCCACGGTCATGGGGAGAACGTACAAACTCTCTACAGACAGCACCCGTAGTCAGGATCAAACCCGGGTCCCTGTTGCTGTCAGGCTGCCACTGTGCCACCCCTTGTAGTAAGGAACAATATTCCTTCTTTCAGCTCCTTCAGTCTCTCTGCTTAAAATGCATAAAATTACCTGACATTGATGATGCTGTGTTACTAATCGGCTGATGTTTTGATACCTTAAATCAATTTTAAATGTGGCACAGTGGCACAGATGGTACAGTTGCTGCCTTATAATGCTAGAGACCTGTTTTAATTCTGACCTCTGGTGCTCCAGGTGCTCCCACCACACAATAGACAATAGACAATAGAAAATAGCCAATAGGTGATAGGTGCAGGAGTAGGCCATTCGGCCCCTCGTGGGTTTACAGGTTAATTGTCCTCTGTGAATTGCCCCTCGTGTGTAGGGAGTGGATGAGAAAGTGGGATAACATAGAACTAGTGTGAACGGGTGATCGATGGTCAACTTTGACTTGGTGGGCCAAACGGCCTGTTTCCCGTGACATCTTTCAATCAATCAATGAAAACGTGTAATCTATTTGCCGACTAGACACCACGCAACAAAAAGTTTAGTTAAACTAAAAGTTTAGTTAAACTATTTGCAAGGTAAACTTTTCTTAAGATAGACACAAAAAGCTGGAATAACTCAGCGGGACAGGCAGCATCTCTGGATGACATTTCGGGTCGAGACCCTTCAGACTAATGTTTTATATTGTGTCCTCGGTACACGAGTCAATAATAAACTGAACTAAACTATGTTAAACTTTTAATAACAATTATGATATTGTACACCTCTTTAAGATCACCACAGCCTCCTGCGCTCCATTGAATAAAGTGCTTATCTGCCCATCCTCTGTCTATAGCTCTGCCTCGAGTCCTAGCAACAACCTTGTAAATCTTCTCTGCACTCTTTCTAGCTCAATGACATCCTTCCTATAGCAGGGTGACCAAAAATGGACCCAGTACTCCAAATGCAGCCTCATAAACGTGTTGTACAATAGTAACATAACACCTCACCAAAATTGAGTATCCTGACTAATGAAGGCCAATGTACTGAAAGCCTTCTTTACCACCCTATCGGCCTGTGTTACCACTTTCAGATAACTATGCTCAAAGTGAATGGTTTTAAATAAAATTAAAGCTTAAGCTTACTGAAATCTCTTTAGTTTGAAACGCAGTGTAATGCATTGAGCAACTCAGTTTTGTTAATTAGATAGAAATGATAAAATGACATGCTTTAATTAAAAAAACCATTTTATTCAAAGAACAAATCATTAAGCACTGGGTCATCAGTAGTTAATTAGTGCAGCATCTAAATAAGATAATACTTTGTATTCCTTAAGTACATCATAATAATTCATCCTAACTAGTAGATTAATGTAGCAAACCCCTTACGCACATCCTAAATTGTGAGAAGCTTTAAAATAGAATTGCTATGGCTTATTAAAAACCTTTTTAAAGACTAAATGTGTGATGAATCATTTTGTGATACATTGTTATTGTAAGGAATTATTTCTTTTGATATTTCGATATGACTGTTGTCTCTGCCAGATTCTAGCAACTTGTGGACTAATTTGTAAATAAGAAAAAATCATTTTTAGTTAAGCTCACCCAACAGATTGGCAATGGCTCACTATGTCATACACTGAAAATATTGTTTGAGATCATTGCGATGGTGCGGAGGTCGGATGGGTGCCGGACGCGATGGGTGCCGGACGCGATGCCCAGAATAAAGAGGGACCTGGCATTGGGGGAGGGGGAGGAGCCCAATATGTGTCGGACTTTGTCGGAGCCCAATATGTGGCGATCTTTGCATATTTGTGTACACAGAACAAAGAGTCTCACTGTGCATGTCACGTGATAATAAAGTATCATTCCTCCATTCATTCATCAATTCATTCATCAAATAATTAGACAAGACAAACTAATTACACGGTGTCTTTGACAATCTAAGGCAGGGAAGAGCAGATCCACCACTGGGCCAAGACTTGCTTGGACTTGAGGGCCTGAGCTGTAGGGGGGTGTTGGGCAGACTAGAACTTTATTCCTTGGAGTGCAGTTGGCTCAGGGGTGATCTTATTGAGGTGTATAAAATCATGAGGGGAAGAGATAGAGTGAATGCACAGAAGGCAGAACAGGGGCACAGCGAGGCCGGCACAGTGGTGCAGCGTTAGAGTTGCTGCCTTACAGAGCCAGAGACCCAAGTTCAATCCAGACTATGGGTGCTGTCTGTACAGAGTTTGTTTGTTCTCCCTGTGACTGTGGGTTTTTTCCGGGTGCTCCAGTTTCCTCCTTTGACCTCCAAAGATGTGCAGGTTTGTAGGTTAATTGGCTTCAGGAAAAAGATTGTAAATTGTCCTTTGTGTGTAGGATAGTGCTAGTGGACGGGGATCGCTGGTCAGTGCGGACTCGGTGGGCGAAGGGCCTGTATCTTTAAAGTCTAAAGTCTTGTAGCCAGGGTGTAGAACATCAAAAACATATGGACATATATATTTAAGGTGAGATGGGCAAGATTTAATAGAAACCCGAGGGGCAACTTTTTCACTCGGTGGGTGGTGGGTTTATGGAACGAGCTGTCAGACGAGGTAGTTGAGGCAGGCACTATAGCAGCATTTAAAAGATACCTGGACAGTTACATGAATAGGGATGGAATGGATTGGATGTAATACTTATGGGCACATGTGACCAGGCACAGTGACATTCTTTGCTGTACCTCGGTGACTGCCAATCACCCCCCACCCCCCCCGGACACTCCTCCCACCAGGAAAAAATACTATGACTGTATGCATGTAAATAGATTTATTTACTGCTCATATTTATGTCGCTCTTCTCGGGAGATGCTAACTGCATTTCGTTGTCTCTGTACTGTACACTGCACAATGACAATAAAGTTGAATCTGAATCTGAATCTGCTGGCATATCCAGTGTATACAAATAGCAGCCACCTACGGCGCTGACAAAGTTACAAAGCAGGCCGGCTCCTCCTTTTGTTCTCCCCCCACCTTCCTCACGGCGGTCCACCCCACACCGGGTCCTCCATTGTACTTCCTCTTCTCCCCCCCCCCACACCAGGTCCTTCATTGTTGTGTGCCAAATGTGGGCAAATGGGACTAGCTAGGATCTGCATGAACAAGTTGGGCTGAAGGGTCTGTTTCGGCGCTGTGTGACTCTGTGACTCAAAGCCATACAAAAGAAAGCACCTTAAAATATCCTATTTAATTGTCACTTATATCTGCCATTTCATGTTCATCCTAAAACTGAGAATTCCACCCCATGTTTTATTGTTGCTGTGTGTGGAGACTATTACTTGGCTGTTTTCGTGCAAGTGAATAAATAATGAATGAACTGTATTTCTGAATTACAGTGATATAAGATTCTGAAAATGAAATAGAGAATATCTGCAGATAATAAAATTTGGCAATATCAGTGATTCAGATTTTAAACATCTTTTACTGAGGCATTTTGGCTAGACTGCTCTCTGGATAAGATGGCAATGCCTATTATTTCTAGTGCATCCAAGATAGTATTTTTTAGACAGTGGCCAACATTAGCACATTGATTTTCAAGTGAGTTGTCCAGGAAGAAGGATTCAAAATAATTTTGTTGTGGCAAAAGACTTCTACATTAATAATCTGCAAAAAAAAAATTATATGTAAGTAGGTTTTAAATATAGTATTTCTACAGATGTTAGTAAGTTACATAAGTGATAGGAATAGAATTAGGCTATTCGGCCCATCAAGTCTACTCTGCCATTCAATTGTGGCTGATCTATCTCTCCCTCCTAACCCGATTCTCCTGCCTTCTCCCCATAACCTCTGACACCTGTATTAATCAAAAATCTATCTATCTCTGCCTTAAAAATATCCACTGACTTGGCCTCAACAGCCTTCTGTGGCAAAGAATTCCACAGATTCACCACACTCTTTGACTAAAGACAGGTGATGTTTTTAGCCCAGATCCTTCTTCAGACTGAAGACTAAAGAAGGGTCTCGACCGGAAAGGTCACCTGTCCATGTTCTCTTGACCTGCTGAGTTACTCCAGCACTCTGTGTCCTTTTGTCCACCCATCATTTGCCGGGTTTTTTCCCACCTGCACCTCTCTCCCAACCACGTATCTCCCACCCCCACCTCTCTTCCAGCTTTCTCACCTCCTACTATAATCAACCTGAAGATAGGTACCAACCTAAAACATCACCCATCCATGTTCTGTAAGGATGCTGCCTGACCCGTTGAGTAGCTCCAGTAAGTTGTGTCATGTTTTGTGAACCTGCATCTGCAGTTCCTTGTTTCTACACTTTCACAACTGAAAGGGCAAACTACAATGGTGGAGCAATTAACTCTGACATTGCTCATGAGGTTAGAATTAAAAGAGAACGGATATCACTAATGGTTATAATGTTTGAGGTGAGCTAACAGAAATCAAGAGAGGCAGAATGTTGTCAAAATTGAAAACAGATAAACATTTTAAAATAGCGGTTGCTTAACTCTTGCAGTTAGCAAGCTCAAGATTGGTGAGTGAATATGAGTTTGGGCGCAAGCGTTGGAATTTTATTTGCTTTTGGGTTGGTTCAGAAACCCATTAGTTTTGGATAGTTTCCAAAGTTGAATGAATAATGTGATTAACCTGGATGGGAACAAAATGTAATCAACTTATTTTTGGTGGAATCAGGAAGTCTGACGTTTAGCTCCCTCTCTAAATCACCAGCAGCTCCAGCGAGAGTTTCATTACAGAAACAATTCAACAAGGTGCCAAAAGCTTACTGACTGAAATGTTTAAGAAATAGATGTTGGATGAAATCAACAGGACTTAAATCAGGAATTATAGGGGGACTATATGATGAATTCCTTGAAAAAGCTGTTGTGCTTACTCGTCCTCTGGGTTTGTCCATTGGGATTAAGGGTGACCTGGCTTCCATTCCAGGTCTGTTAGTTCTTAGGAGGCTAATAAAGCTGTTGCAGGAACTGCAAACACCCCCATAGATAGGGAAAAGGTGCTTAATGGCGTTGGTGTACAGTTGTAAGGGGATTTGCTCCTTCTACCATTTTCACAAAACATCTGCATGCTCTTGATATTCAGACTCAATTTTCAATACCATCCTGAATGCTGCTTCTCCATTTTGAATGCACATGGATCTGAGATTCCCTCTGGTGTCGCTGAGTGTTGCATGTCTTCAAGAAGGTGTTGAACACGTCCTCAAATCTTTTCCCTTCTCCTTGTTGTCTGATAATCTCCTTCTGCTATGGAGTGGTTAATCAATTTAGTACATCTTGTGTTGAGCATGTAAATGAATGATGTGATGTGGACGTTGGTCTTATTAGGGCTTGGCTTCTGCGTAGTTAGGTTCGGTGGCTACGCTTGCTCTCAACATCAGCGAGGTCAAGGAGCTGATTGTTGATTTCAGAAAAGGGAAGCTGAGGGTCTAAGAACATGACGTCATCATGGGTCAGTGGTGGAAAGAGTCAACAACTTCAAGTTCCTGGGCCTACATATCTCTTAAGATCTACCTTGGGAGCCATACATTGATGCAATCACAAAGTAAACCCATCAATGCCTTTTTGAGGAGATTTGGTATGTCGATACATACTCCTTGGAACTTCTGCAGGTGTACAGCAGAAAGCATATTGACTGGTTGCATAATGGCCTGGTTTTTCACCTCAAATGCCCAGAAATGAAGAAGGTTACAAAATATGGTAGGCACCACCTGTTCCATCACGCTTACTGACCTCCCCACCATCGATGGCATCTTTAGGAGGCGCTGCCTCAAAGAAGGCAGCCTGACCCGCTGAATTACTCCAACACTTTGTGCCTTTCCTTTTAATTTCAAAATTGATTACTGCTTTTATTTACATTGAAACAGGTTTTGCTTGAAGACTGCTTCTTTAGAATTGAATAGAAAAATATAGCATGGAAATAAGCCCTTTGGCCACGCTGACCATTGTCCACCCGTTCTATTTATCCCACTTTCTCAACCACTCCCTCCACACCAGGGGAAAGTTGCAGAGGACTATTAACCTACAAACCCACACGTCATTAAGATGTGGGAGGAAACCGGAGCACTCAGAGAAAACCCACAAGGTCACGGGGAGACTGAGCAAACTCCTGCACAGACAGCACCCGAGATCAGGATCAAATTTGGGTCACTAGCACTGTGAGGCAGCAGCTTTAACACTTGCACCACTGTGCAGCCCTACTATCATAAAATCATAAGGCATGGAAGCAGAATTAGCCCATTCAGCCCATCAAGTCTACGCCACCATTCAATCATGGCTGATCTATCTTTCCCTCTCAACCCGTACTCTCCTGCCTTCTCCCCATAACCCCTGATACCGGTACTAATCAAGAATCTATCGATCTCTGATTTAAAAATATCCATTAACTTGGCCTCTACAGCTTTCTGTGGCAATGAATTCCACAGATTCGCCACCCACTGACAAAATAAATTCCTCCTCATCTCCTTTCTAAAGGTTCATCCTTTTGTTCTGAGGCTATGGACTATGGTCCCAGACTCTCCCACTAGTGGAAACATCCTCTCCCCATCCACTCTATCCAGGCCTTTCACTATTTGGTAGGTTGACAGTGGACCATTCTCTTGCTAATACTGGGTGCAAGGCCAATCCTCATGTACACTTCAGTGAGTGAGTGATGGCTTGGTGCTTGGTCTCTAAGCATGGGCAGAATTGCTAGTATTTCCTGCACAAAGATGGGTGATTAACAGGGCGAGGGTGACCTTGGTTCTCCAGTGCGTCAAACAGTTTCCCATTAGTTCTGAAGGTCAGCTCCACTCCCACAGGATGTTTGTTGAAGGTGACAAGCAACATTGCTTATTCTTTGTGTAGAAAGGAACTGCAGATGCTGGTTTACACCGAAGATAATAGAAACTCCATACAGACAGCACCCATAGTCAGGGTTGAACCCAGGTCTCTGGCGCTGTAAGGCAGCAACTCTATTGCTATGCCACTGTGCCACCCTGAAGCAGGTGACTATCTATGCCACGTATACATGTAACCAGTGAGGAGGTTACCAGTTGGTTAAGGGGTGGCAAGGTTTGAACAGCATAAGCTGTCTTATGGTTTTGGAGCACAGATATTCCTCATACATTATGTTTCATGGTATGAGCTAATGTATCAGAGAAAAGCATAGCAATGGCAAACACAGCCCAAGGTCTGGAATGTATTTTAAACCACCAATGTCATGGGTTCTAACTTTGTTGTGTTGAATAGCAGAACATTTCCACAGAACATTTCAAATGAATTATTCAATGTGAATCATTGCATTACCCTGCTGAAAGGGATTAAGTACATCGACAGATATGTTTTTGTTAACACCATGTTACCAATAAATATGTTCCAATAAAACAGTTTGCACCAGCTCAGAACATTTCCATCTGAATAGTATCTGTAAAGAAACAAACACTGTGTAGACCAATATAAGTTTGTCTGATGTTATGGGGAAAAGTTGGATAGGCAGGCAGGTTTTCCTTTGGAGCAAAGCTTGTTGAGGTGTACAAGATCACGTGGGACATGGTTAAAGTGATCGCTCACAGTCCTCGATAATCTGTTCAAGTTAGTTCTGTGTTATCTCTCTTTCGCATTGACACCCTACACACGAGGGGTAATTTACAGAGGCCAATTGACCTACATACCTGCACTTCTTTGAGATGTGGGAAGAAACCAGCTCACCTGGAGGAAACCCACACGCTGACAGGAAGAACGTGAAAGCTCCACACAGACAGCACCCAAAGTTGGGTTCATAAATTCATGTTCTAGGAGCTGAATTAAGCCATTTGACCCATCTACTCTGGCATTCAATCATGGCTGATCTATCGTTCCCTCTCAAACACATTCTCCTACCTTCTCCCCATAACCCCTGACATCCTTACAGATCTGTAAAATCTCCGCCTTTAAATTATCTAGTGACTTGGCCTCCACAGCTGTCTGTGGCAATGTATTCCACAGATTCACCACCGTCTAACTAAAGACATTTCTCCTCATCTTTTATTCTGAGATTATGGCCTCTGGTCCTAGACACTTCCATGAGTGGAAACATGCTTTTCACATCCACTCTATCCAGGCCTTTCACTAATTTTCAATAAGGTCCCCCCTCATCTTTCAAAACTCCAGCAAGTACAGGCCCAGTGCCTTCAAACGCTTATCGTATGTTAACCCAATTATTCCTGGGATTATTCTTGTAAACCTCCACTGGACCTTCTCCAACGCCAGCACATCCTTCCTCTGATAAGGGGCCCACAAGTGCTCACAATCCAATCTATTCCTCTCATGACTATGTACAGCTCTAAAATCACCCCTGATCCTCTTGCACTCCAAGGAATAGAGTCCCAGCCTGCTCAACCTCTCCCTATAGCTCAGGCCTTCGAGTCCTGGCAACATCCTCATAAATCTTCTCTGTACCCTTTTCAGCTTGACAACATCTTTCCTATAACATAGTGCCCAAAACTGAGCACAACACTCTAAATGTGACCTAACCAACGTCTCATATAACTCTTATGGTTTAAATGACTGGTTAATCAATTATGGTTAATCTCTTGATAATATTGAAATCAAATGATTGTAACAGATGGATGATTATTAATTTGGGTTTACTATGAAGGACATCTTCGTCTTAACTTCTGGTCAATAGATCACTAAAATAGGATGTGGATTCAATGGAAGACAAAATTTACATGGATTAGCAATGTATACTCAAAGTCATACAACATGAAAACAGGCCCTTCGGCCCGACGTCCATGGTAACGAAGGCCCCATTTATGCTAGTCTCACATTCCAGCCTTTGGTCCATTTCCCTCTAAACTTTGCCTTGCCATGCACCTGTCTAAATTCTTTTAAATGTTGTTATAGTTTAGTTTAGAGATACAGCATGGAAACAGGCCCTTTGGCCCATCGAGTCCACCTCGACCATTGATTCCCCCGTTCTCACTAGGTTGATGCTATCCCAATATCGCATCTACTCCCTACACATTAGAGGCAATTTACGGAGGCCAACTTACCGACAAAGCCGCAAGTCTTGAGGTGTGGGAGGAATCCGGACTGCCCGGAGGAAACCCACGTGGTCACAGGGAAAACGTACAAACTCCACACAGACAGCACCTCTGGCAGCTCGTTCCATGTATCTATCTCTTCTACCTTCGTGTAATCCTTGACTACTCCGTGGAAGTTGGGAGGAAGATTGCCCAAAACCTTCATTTCACTTCCATAACCACCCCATTTCCACCAAGCAAAATGAGATAAAATCTACTGCAAGATCTCATTTACTTTGGGGAAGAAGTTATTTATGCATGAATTTTTAATCATAGCTATAGTGCGAACAGGACAAACCTGATAATTAATGGTGTTGAGGTAATGCCCGGATATCAAAATGACTTCTGGCTCCAAAATAATATTTGATCTGTTGATGTGCCAAAATTAGCTTTATCATATTAAAGTATAAAAAGGCAAAAAGTTACTCCAGTATTTTGGTCTACCTGTTGGCCTTCACAGCATTGTGTGGCAAAGAATTCCATGGATTTGCCATCCCCAGCTAACATAATTCCTCCTCATCTCCATTCTAAAGGTACCTCCTTTTATTTTGAGGCTGTGCCCTCTGGGCCTAGACTCTGGTCCTAGACTGTCCCCCATGTGGCTGCATGAGGCCGTCTTCTTCACTGAGCATAGAAGTCCCTGACTATCCATGGGAAGCCCGTATACGTTTTTGACCCGGTGTCAGACTGCAGCCTACAGCTAATCGAAGGGGTGGTCTGGGGAAAGTGACTGTGAGGCATTGGTGAGAATGCTGCCGTAGATGTTTTAGTTTCAGAGATACCGTGTGGTAACAGGCCCATCGGCCCACCGAGTCCGCGATCACCCATACACTAGTTCCTCACCATCTTGTTGTCTGATTGCTATTTGTAGGTCACCAACTAATTGGCTGAAGTATTCTCCTTCAGAATACTAATGAATGCACTTCAAAGTCAGTTATTTAAAAATAACTATTTTAACGGTAAGATGCTTGAAATGCCCTAAATTCATGAAAGTGGAATATAAAATGCAGATTTCTATTTAATTATTCTATTAAGGTATATTTGGAATTTGGGGAAAGAATTCTGGAAGCTTTCTACAACCTTTAGAACATAAAGCTTTTGAGAGATATATTTAGACTTTAGGGATATAGTGTGGAAACAGGCCCTCCAGTCCACTGAGTCCTTGCCGACCAGCAATCAGCCCGTACACCAGTTCTATCCTACACATTAGGGACTATTAACAGAAGCCAATTAACCTACTACTACCCAAATAGTGAAAGGCTGGGATAGAGTGGATGTGGTGAAGATGTTTCCACTAGTGGGAGAGTCTAGGAGTAGAGGTCATAGCCTCAGAATTGAAGGATGCACCTTTTGGAAGGAGATGAGGAGGAATGTCTTTAGTCAGAGGGTGGTGAACCTTTGGAATTCTTTGCCATGGAAGGCTGTGGAGGCCAATGGATATTTTTTAGGCAGAGATAGACAAATTCTTGATTAGTACGGGAGTCAGGGGTTATGTGGAGAAGACAGGAGAATGGGGTTAGGGTGGAGAGATAAATCAGCCATGATTGAATGGCTGATGGGCCATCTGCGACTTGATGGGCCGAATGGTCTAATTCTGCCCCTATCACTTATGACCTTGTGACCTAACCTGTACGTCTTGGGAATGTGGGAGAAAACCAGAGCACCCAGAGAAAACCTACCCGGTCACAGGGAAAACGTACAAACTCCTGAAAGACGGCACCCATAGTCAAGATCGAACCTAGTTCTCTGGCACTGCAAGGTAGCAACTCTATCACTACGGCATTGTGCCACCCTTAAAGGCCTGTCTCACGGGTCTGCGGTCATTGGCGGCGAAACGGGAAGAATCTACCGCTCCTGGGCCGCCATAGACTGCGCACTCGGTCAAACGCACAATTCCGGGGCCGTGCGGCGTTGTTCCCAACACCGCACGGTGCTAAAATAAAACCAACACTGTTCAAAAATATGTCCCTACTGGACAGCCTCCGCCAGTGAGGCACGAGTGCGGCACGGCCGCCGCCACAGCCACCGCTACAGCGCCGCGATCAGGACGGCCGCCGCCACAGCCCCGCAGATCCAAAATGACGTCATCGCAGTCGGCCCGCCCTTTTTTTTTACTTACCGCAAGCACGTGGGACCAGCCGTATTTAAATCACTCGGCCCCCGCGCAGCACCCGTGCAGCGCTCCCGTGGCATAGGCTCGGCACTCTCGCCGTTGCCGTGCGGTCCACTCTACAGGCGAAGCCGCGCTTCACCGACGATGACCGCAACACCGTAAGACAGAGCCTTTTAAAGTCTAAAGTCTTTTGTCGGTGCCAGAAATGTGGCAACAGTTGTGCACTGCCTAGGTGAGGTCTGCTAAATGATTGTATTGGGTTGTGTGCAAAACAAAGCATTTCACTGTAACTAGGTACAAGTGACAATAAAGTAGCATTTGATTTGATTTGATTTGATTTGATTTCTTTTTATTTCGAACGAACGATTATAAAAAGAAAAGAAAAGATGAAAATGAATAATAAATAAAGGAAAATTATATATATACATATATATATACATAAATACATACACACATACATATACATGTACATATATACATACATACATATACACATATACACACACATATACATAACATATATGTACATACATAAATTAAAAAATCAAAAGCCAATTTCAACATAATACACATTAGATTCGTTCGAAAAGGGATAGGAAGAAGCCTATGCTTGTCAAGTCCTACCCCCATTCTTCACCATTAACAAATGCAAAATTCAATAAAATAAACTAAACAGACAATTCAATTAAAACTACTCCAATCAAGCTATTAAGAAAAAAGAACAAAAAAAGAAAAGATCAAAAAGAACAAGCACCATTAACATCTGTGAGATTTATATTCTCCTTCCTCATTACTGTACTTTTCAAAGATATATCTTTTGTACATTTTTTAAAATTGCATTATATTCATACTTTGTTTAATCGTTTCATCAAGACCATTCCACAAAACCACCCCACACATGGAAATACACATACTTTTTAAATTGGTCCGAGCATAATGCTGTTTCAAGTTTAGTTTCCCTCTAAAGTTATAACCCCCGTCTCTGTCTCTGAACAGTTTTTGTATGTTTACAGGTAGCAGTTTATTTTTTGCTTTATAAATTATTTGTGGAGCCTTAAATTCTACCAGATCCTTAATCTTTAAGGTGTGTAATTTTAAATACAGTATATTGGTGTGTTCATGATATCCTACATTGTTTACTATACGAATAGCTCTTTTTTGTAGTGTGCTTAGTGATTGTAAGGTGGTTTTGTAGGTGTTGCCCCATACTTCCACACAGTAATTTAATTACGGTAACACAAGTGAGCTGTACAGAATATACAGTGCTCTCTCATTCAAAACATGCCTTGCTTTCCCCATCACTCCAATACTCCGTGCTACTTTTGCTCTCACATGTTTTATATGGGGTTTCCAGCAGATTTTGTGATCAAGAATCACACCCAGAAATTTATTTTCATACACTCTTTCTATTTCAACATTATTTATCATTACTTTTACTTGTGTATTTATTTTGCGTTTTCCAAACAGCATAAGTTTGATTTTGTTTAAATTTAATGATAATTTATTCAAATCAAACCATGTTTTTAGTTTACTCATTTCTGCTGTGACCACCTCCAAAAGCTGCTGCAAATTGTCCCCATCACAGAAAATATGTGTCATCTGCAAATAACACAAATTTCAAGAGGTTTGACACCCTACAAATATCATTAATATACAAAATAAATAATTTGGGGCCCAAAACCAACCCCTGTGGGACTCCACAAGTTATTTCCAAGCATGTTGATTTGCAGTCCCCTATTTTACATGGAAATACACCAGTTTTGAAAGATAAATTGCAAATATGTTAAGGGTTTTACAATTACACCAATGACTACCTTGATTAAAGCCATATCAATGTCATTCCAGTCTGTGACCTTTTATTCTTACAATTACTAACAATGTCAATAATCTCCTTTTCATCAGCTGCTTTAAAAAACATTGAGTTTGGGTTGCTGTCTAACAAATCCACAACCTTCCCCTCTCCTTCTGACTGTGGATTATCGATTTCTTCTGCCAGTTTTGGTCCCACACTTACAAAAAATGTGTTAAACCCATTAACCACATCATTCATATCGCTTACAGTTGTATGATTGTCTTCAAAATACTGAGGGTAGTTTATATTCATTGATCCATTCCTGATAATATTATTTAACACATTCCATATGCCCTTAATATTATTTTTATTATCATTTAATATTAATCATTGAATCATTAAAGAAATCTATTATGACATACATGTTCTGATGTTACTGTTTTTCATGATAAATTAACTTCTAATTGGATGGTTAATTAGACTTGATATCAAAATAGTTAAATGAGGATTTAAAATACACAAAACTTTATGCCCATTGGCAGTCATTACTTTGCTTGAAGCCAGTATCACAATAACCTTGGTGCAGTTTGGAAAGTGAACTGATGTGGTGTCTAATGTAGACCAGAAAACAGATGCATCTCAATCCTTGCCTCTTTCTGAACATTCTTCAGATAACTTTTAAATGAATTTCATTCAATTACTTCACAAACAACCACATTTAATTGATTTTTTTTGAGAAAATGCAAGATCTCCATTTGAATAAAACGAATACATTTTACCAGTGCAAAGTGCAGGAGTAACTCAGCCAGTGAGACAGCATCTCTGGAGGACATGTAGAGGTAATGTGATCGTCCAGAGATGCTGCCTGACCCTTTACTTTACTCCACTACTTTGTGCTTTTTTTTGTTGTAAACCAGCATCTGCAGTTTCGTGTATCTCTATTTTATAGTGTTTGTTTCCACGTTAATGAGTGTCGGTGAAACACTCGTTAACATGGGCTGCAGTTCGTCGAGCTACTGCCTCACAGTGCCAGAGACCTGTGTTTGGTCTTGACCTCAGGTGCTGTCTGTGTGGAGTTTGCTCATTTTCCCTGTGTCCATGTGGCTTTCATCCAGGTGCTCTGGTTTTCTCCCACATCCCAAAGACACACGGGTTTGTTAGTTGAGGGGCTGTCCCACTGCGGCGACCTAATCCGTGAGTTCTGGCAAGTTTGCCCTCGACTCATACTCGCAGCATAGTCGACACGAGGTCCTAGGAGGTCTTTGTAACTCTCCTTCATGCTCGAGAGTAGTCCCTGCGTACTCGTGGCCTCAGCGAGTAAAAAAAGGTCGCCATGGAAAAAAATCTATACTTTTTTTACTCGTAGGTTTAGTCAAAGTAGGTCGTAGTATGTCGGCATGTTAGTCGTAGGTAATCGAGGGTAGTCGAAGGTAATCAAAGGTAGTTGAAGGTAGTCGTAGATAGTCTTCAACATAGTCGAAGGAGGTCTTCAAGAACCATTTTATCAAACTCTCCTAAACTCGCCAATTAGGACGACGCAGTGGGACAGCCCCTTTAATTGGCTTCTGTAAATTGCCCCTAGTGTGTTGGGAGTGAGTGAAAGTGGGATAACGTCGAACTAGTGTGAATACATAGATACATAGATACATAGAAAATAGGTGCAGGAGTAGGCCATTCGGCCCTTCGAGCCTGCACCACCATTCAATATGATCATGGCTGATCATCCAACTCAGTATCCCGTACCTGCCTTCTCTCCATACCCCCTGATCCCCTTAGCCACAAGGGCCACATCTAACTCCCTCTTAAATATAGCCAATGAACTGGCCTCAACTACCCTCTGTGGCAGAGAGTTCCAGAGATTCACCACTCTCTGTGTGAAAACGTTTTTCCTCATCTCGGTCTTAAAGGATTTTCCCCTTATCCTTAAGCTGTGACCCCTTGTCCTGGACTTCCCCATCATCGGGAACAATCTTCCTGCATCTAGTCTGTCCAACCCCATAAGAATTTTGTACGTTTCTATAAGATCCCCTCTCAATCTCCTAAATTCTAGCGAGTATAAGCCAAGTCTATCCAATCTTTCTTCATATGAAAGTCCTGACATCCCAGGAATCAGTCTGGTGAACCTTCTCTGCACTCCCTCTATGGCTATAATGTCCTTCCTCAGATTTGGAGACCAAAACTGTACGCAATACTCCAGGTGTGGTCTCACCAAGACCCTGTACAACTGCAGTAGAACCTCCCTGCTCCTATACTCAAATCCTCTTGCTATGAAAGCCAACATACCATTCGCTTTCTTCACTGCCTGCTGCACCTGCATGCCTACTTTCAATGACTGGTGTACCATGACACCCAGGTCTCGCTGCATCTCCCCATTTCCTAATCGGCCACCATTTAGATAATAGTCTGCCTTCCCGTTTTTGCCACCAAAGTGGATAACCTCACATTTATCCACATTATACTGCATCTGCCAAACATTTGCCCACTCACCTAGCCTATCCAAGTCACCTTGCAGTCTCCTAGCATCCTCCTCACAGCTAACACTGCCCCCCAGCTTAGTGTCATCCGCAAACTTGGAGATGTTGCTTTCAATTCCCTCATCCAGTTCATTAATATAAATTGTAAATAGCTGGGGTCCCAGCACTGAGCCTTGCGGTACCCCACTAGTCACTGCCTGCCATTGTGAAAAGGACCCGTTTACTCCTACTCTTTGCTTCCTGTTTGCCAGCCAGTTCTCTATCCACATCAATACTGAACCCCCAATACCGTGTGATTTAAGTTTGTATACTAATCTCTTATGTGGTACCTTGTCGAAAGCCTTCTGAAAGTCCAGATACAACACATCCACTGGTTCTCCCCTATCCACTCTACTCGTTACATCCTCGAAAAATTCTATAAGATTCGTCAGACACGATTTACCTTTCGTAAATCCATGCTGACTTTGTCCAATGATTTCACCACTTTCCAAATGTGCTGCTATCCCATCTTTAATAACTGACTCTAGCAGTTTCCCCACTACCGATGTTAGACTAACTGGTCTGTAATTCCCCATTTTCTCTCTCCCTCCCTTCTTAAAAAGTGGGGTTACGTTTGCTACCCTCCAATCCTCAGGAACTACTCCAGAATCTAAAGAGTTTTGAAAAATTATCACTAATGCATCCACTATTTCTGGAGCTACTTCCTTAAGTACTCTGGGATGCAGCCTATCTGGCCCTGGTGATTTATCGGCCTTTAATCCATTCAATTTACCCAACACCACTTCCCGACTAACATGGATTTCACTCAGTTCCTCCATCTCCTTTGACCCGCGGCCCCCTGCTATTTCCGGCAGATTATTTATGTCTTCCTTCGTGAAGACGGAACCAAAGTAGTTATTCAATTGGTCCGCCATATCCTTGTTCCCCATGATCAATTCACCTGTTTCTGACTGCAAGGGACCTACATTTGTTTTAACTAATCTCTTTCTCTTCACATATCTATAAAAACTTTTGCAGTCAGTTTTTATGTTCCCTGCCAGTTTCCTTTCATAATTTATTTTCCCTTTCCTAATTAAGCCCTTTGTCCTCCTCTGCTGGTCTCTGAATTTCTCCCAGTCCTCTGGTATGCTGCTTTTTCTGGCTAATTTGTACGCATCATCTTTTGCTTTGATACTATCCCTGATTTCCCTTCTTATCCACGGATGCACTACCTTCCCTGATTTATTCTTTTGCCAAACTGGGATGAACAATTTTTGTAGTTCATCCATGCAGTCTTTAAATGCCTTCCATTGCATATCCACCGTCAACCCTTTTAGAACTAATTGCCAGTCAATCTTGGCCAATTCACGTCTCATACCCTCAAAGTTACCTTTCTTTAAGTTCAGAACCGTTGTTTCTGAATTAACAATGTCACTCTCCATCCTAATGAAGAACTCAACCATATTATGGTCACTCTTGCCCAAGGGGGCACACACAACAAGACTGCTAACTAACCCTTCCTCATTACTCAATACCCAGTCTAGAATAGCCTGCTCTCTCGTTGGTTCCTCTACATGTTGGTTTAGATAACTATCCCGCAAACATTCCAAGAAATCCTCTTCCTCAGCACCCCTGCCAATTTGATTCACCCAATCTATATGTAGATTGAAGTCACCCATTATAACTGTTTTGCCTTTGTTGCACGCATTTCTAATTTCCTGTTCCTCATCTCGGTCTTAAAGGATTTTCCCCTTATCCTTAAGCTGTGACCCCTTGTCCTGGACTTCCCCATCATCGGGAACAATCTTCCTGCATCTAGCCTGTCCAACCCCATAAGAATTTTGTACGTTTCTATAAGATTCCCTCTCAATCTCCTAAATTCTAGCGAGTATAAGCCAAGTCTATCCAGTCTTTCTTCATATGAAAGTCCTGACATCCCAGGAATCAGTCTGGTGCACCTGCTCTGCACTCCCTCTATGGCTATAATGTCCTTCCTCAGATTTGGAGACCAAAACTGTACGCAATACTCCAGGTGTGGTCTCACCAAGACCCTGTACAACTGCAGTAGAACCTCCCTGCTCCTATACTCAAATCCTCTTGCTATGAAAGCCAACATACCATTCGCTTTCTTCACTGCCTGCTGCACCTGCATGCCTACTTTCAAT
Source organism: Malacoraja senta (assembly GCA_038087875.1). Taxonomy (NCBI): domain Eukaryota; kingdom Metazoa; phylum Chordata; class Chondrichthyes; order Rajiformes; family Rajidae; genus Malacoraja; species Malacoraja senta. The sequence goes on from JAXLNO010005116.1 coordinate 84,688, forward strand.
GACTGGTGTACCATGACACCCAGGTCTCGCTGCATCTCCCCATTTCCTAATCGGCCACCATTTAGATAATAGTCTGCCTTCCCGTTTTTGCCACCAAAGTGGATAACCTCACATTTATCCACATTATACTGCATCTGCCAAACATTTGCCCACACACCTAGCCTATCCAAGTCACCTTGCAGTCTCCTAGCATCCTCCTCACAGCTAACACTGCCCCCCAGCTTAGTGTCATCCGCAAACTTGGAGATGTTGCTTTCAATTCCCTCATCCAGTTCATTAATATAAATTGTAAATAGCTGGGGTCCCAGCACTGAGCCTTGCGGTACCCCACTAGTCACTGCCTGCCATTGTGAAAAGGACCCGTTTACTCCTACTCTTTGCTTCATGTTTGCCAGCCAGTTCTCTATCCACATCAATACTGAACCCTCAATACCGTGTGATTTAAGTTTGTATACTAATCTCTTATGTGGTACCTTGTCGAAAGCCTTCTGAAAGTCCAGATACAACACATCCACTGGTTCTCCCCTATCCACTCTACTCGTTACATCCTCGAAAAATTCTATAAGATTCGTCAGACACGATTTACCTTTCGTAAATCAATGCTGACTTTGTCCAATGATTTCACCACTTTCCAAATGTGCTGCTATCCCATCTTTAATAACTGACTCTAGCAGTTTCCCCACTACCGATGTTAGACTAACTGGTCTGTAATTCCCCGTTTTCTCTCTCCCTCCCTTCTTAAAAAGTGGGGTTACGTTTGCTACCCTCCAATCCTCAGGAACTACTCCAGAATCTAAAGAGTTTTGAAAAAATTATCACTAATGCATCCACTATTTCTGGAGCTACTTCCTTAAGTACTCTGGGATGCAGCCTATCTGGCCCTGGTGATTTATCGGCCTTTAATCCATTCAATTTACCCAACACCACTTCCCGACTAACATGGATTTCACTCAGTTCCTCCATCTCCTTTGACCCGCGGCCCCCTGCTATTTCCGGCAGATTATTTATGTCTTCCTTAGTGAAGACGGAACCAAAGTAGTTATTCAATTGGTCCGCCATAACCTTGTTCCCCATGATCAATTCACCTGTTTCTGACTGCAAGGGACCTACATTTGTTTTAACTAATCTCTTTCTCTTCACATATCTATAAAAACTTTTGCAGTCAGTTTTTATGTTCCCTGCCAGTTTCCTTTCATAATCTATTTTCCCTTTCCTAATTAAGCCCTTTGTCCTCCTCTGCTGGTCTCTGAATTTCTCCCAGTCCTCTGGTATGCTGCTTTTTCTGGCTAATTTGTACGCATCATCTTTTGCTTTGATACTATCCCTGATTTCCCTTGTTATCCACGGATGCACTACCTTCCCTGATTTATTCTTTTGCCAAACTGGGATGAACAATTTTTGTAGTTCATCCATGCAGTCTTTAAATGCCTTCCATTGCATATCCACCGTCAACCCTTTTAGAACTAATTGCCAGTCAATCTTGGCCAATTCACGTCTCATACCCTCAAAGTTACCTTTCTTTAAGTTCAGAACCGTTGTTTCTGAATTAACAATGTCACTCTCCATCCTAATGAAGAACTCAACCATATTATGGTCACTCTTGCCCAAGGGGGCACGCACAACAAGACTGCTAACTAACCCTTCCTCATTACTCAATACCCAGTCTAGAATAGCCTGCTCTCTCGTTGGTTCCTCTACATGTTGGTTTAGATAACTATCCCGCAGACATTCCAAGAAATCCTCTTCCTCAGCACCCCTGCCAATTTGATTCACCCAATCTATATGTAGATTGAAGTCACCCATTATAACTGTTTTGCCTTTGTTGCACGCATTTCTAATTTCCTGTTTGATGCCATCCCGAACTTCACTACTACTGCTAGGTGACCTGTACACAACACCCACCAGCGTTTTCTGCCCCTTAGTGTTTCGCAGCTCTACCCATACCGATTCCACATACTCCAAGCTAATGTCCTTCCTTTCCACTGCGTTAATCTCCTCTCTAACCAGCAACGCTACCCCACCTCCTTTTCCTTTCTCTCTATCCCTCCTGAATATTGAATATTCGAATGATCGATGGTCAGTGAGAACTCGGAGGGCTGAAGGGCCTGTTTCGATGCTGTACTTCTAAACTAAACCAAACTAAACGTTAATGACAACAATTATTTTGCTACAGCATTAAGATTTAAGAATAACAGTGAGTGTGGATTTTATCATTTGATCAGGTAGATGAGCTGAGACAGTTAATGAAAGAATTAATTTCACAAACAAATGCTATGGGATTTCTTTTAATAGGCGAACAAAATACACATCAAGCTAGGTTAATTCTGAGTATAGAGGGAGGAAATTTCTTTGCAACACACTGAGGCATGTCAAAATACTCCAATTTCATCCACTTTTTTGAAGTTGCTTGATGGACAGCTAACAAAAGGTTTTTTTTCAGCCATGCAAATGTTATTGACGCATTGACAATGTTTTTGGGCAAGAAAGTTCACAGTGAATGGCAGGGCTGTGGACAATGTTGCAGAGCAGAGGGATCTGGGTATGCAGGTACACAGTTCCTTGAAAGTAGCACAGTTAGATAGTGTCGGCAAGAAGTCTTTCTTGGGAATCTGAGGGGTATCTTTTTCACACAGAGGGTGGTGGGAATGTGGAATGAGCTGCCAGAGGCAGGTACTATAACAACATGTAAAAGACATTTGGACACGTACATGGACAGGAATGGTTTAGAGGGATATTAGCCAAATGCGAGCTGGTGGGGCTAGTGTGAATGAGATAGCTTGGTCAGCATGGGCAAGTTGGGTCGAAGGGCCTGTTCCTAAGTTATAGGAGCATGATTAAACCATTCAGTCCATCATCTACTCTGCCATTCAATTATGGCTGATCTATATTTCCTTCTCAACTCCATTTCCCTGCCTTCTCGCTGTAAACAACGACATCCGTACTAATCAACTGTTTCCATGCTGTATGACTCTATATTCATATATATTCAAGAGCCTTTTTTGAAAAGAGAGCAGTAATTTTGCATTAACGTAGGGTAAATGGTTTGCCTTTAAGTCATGGGACTGAATGTTGATACATGTTCCAAAATAATGTTCAGAAAGTATTTCACTCTTGGCAGTGTTACTCAATGATTAACAGGGGATTTACTCAGTTACCTGTCAACTGTAATCCTTCAATTGAACCTTAAAACACATGATTGTATCATTTAGTTTATTGTTGAAAGCAGAACCCTGTCCTGCTGCATTTTCAAGATTACGTCAACGTGGACAACACCCAACAGATTAATTTTGTGAGTAATAATGTTTTTGGTCACTCTAAACTGATTTAAAAAATGTATATGTGCATTCGTTAAACCTGGTTTGAATTGATAGGAAGGACTCATTGCAGATACTGAAGATAGACACAAAATGCAGGAATAACTCAGCAGATCAGGCAGCATCTCTGGAGAAGAGGTGTCGGGTCGGAATCCTTCTTCACACCCTCTGAAGTCTGAAGAAGTCTGAACTCTGAAGAAGGGTCCTGACCCGAAATGTCACCTATTCCTTTTGGATGCTGCGGACCTACTGATTTACTCCAGCATTTTGTGTCTTGTGTCTCATCTTCTTGCTTTGAATTTTAAGGTTTAAGGTGAGGTTTAAGATCACTACAATCAGTGGATTTAAAAATATATATTTTTAAGGCAGAGATAGACAAATTCTTGATTAAAACATGTGTCAAAGTTTATGGGGCGAAGGTAGGAAAATGGGATTAGGAGGCAGAGATTGAATGGCGGAGTCGACTTGATGATCCGAATGGCCTCATTCTACTGCTATAACTTGTGAATCTCCCAGAGTGAAATTTTGGTTTATGATTATAAAGTACCTTCTCTCTGTGGAGTGGCTGCATATAAGGAAGGATATACTCCCCTGGGAGGTGTTGTAGTATAGATTTACTAGATTGTATCTCGGAATATACAGGCTGTCTCATGAGCTTCTGATTGTGATTGGCCTTTGAGAAGAACAGAGAGGTTTTTATTGACATGGAGTCTTGGAAAGTCGTAGTCATACAGTGTGGAAACAGGCCTTTCGGCCCAACCTGCACACGCCGACCAACGTGCTCCAAACTACACTAGTCCCACTTGCCCACATATGACCCATACCCCTCGAAACCTATCCTATCCATGTACTTGTTCAAATATCTCTTTAACGTAGAGATGGACAGACTTTTCTGACTGGGGATTGGGGGGTCAAGAGGTCATCATTAAAAAACATTCCTTTACTTTAAGAGTTATAACTCCTTGGGAATTCTCTTCCCAAGGTGCTGTGTGTGCTGTGGATACAATGAACTGCAGATGTTAGTATTAAGGTGATTGTGGGAAAGATTAATTAAGAATAAGGTGGCAGTGGCACAGCGCCGGAGACCCGGGTTTGATCCTGACTACGGATGCTGTCTGTACGGAGTTTGTACATTCTCCTTGTGACCATGTGGGTTTCCTCTGTGTGCGCCGGTTTCCTCCCAAACTCCAAAGACGTGCAGGTTTGTATAGTCGAAACAAAATGCTGCAACAGGTGATGTTTTGGGGCGAGACCCTTCTTTGGAGTGTGGGAGGAAACCGGAGCACCCGGAGGAAACCCACACGGTCACAAGGAGAATGTAGAAACGTCACCTATTCCTTTTCTCCAGAGATGCCGTCTGGCCCGCTGTAACTCCAGCATTTTGTGTCTATCTATGGTGTTAACCAGCATCTGCAGATCCTCCTTGAACAATTTGGCTTCTTCCTCAATTTGTCTTTATGTTGGAATTCCAAGTATCTGTAACGGTTCAGGGTAACAAATCTGAATGTGCAAATATTGCACATGATCCCGATGTTAAACACAACATACACACACACACACACATCATAACCTTCTTACGTCTAAGCTGTGCAGTGAATAAATCTTATAATTGTACTCTCCTGTCAAAGGACAGTATAACTAGAATCATTTCTAGGAGGGCAAGATTATAGCTTTCACTTAGTGAACCATGCAATCACACCCTTCTATCAATAAGTACTATAATCATGTCCTTGCAACAATGACTGTTATCATCTTTTTGTTTGGTCGATGTCCCTGGGTAATTTAGTAATATGTACGGTGAATATTATATCCTCTGTATGGAAGAACTACTTCTGGACCACACTGCCTTAGGGACTCTGCGTAAGTACTATCTGGAGGTTCTTCTGCACGCTTTGAGACAATTGTCCAAAAAAACCTCCTAATGTAGTTAATAAGAAGGATCACGACCTGAAATGTCATCTATTCATATTCTCCAGAGATGATGCCTGATCTGTTGAGTAACTGCAGCATGTTGTGTCTATATTCGGTGTAAACAAGCATCTGTAGCTCCTCCCTGAACAATTTGGCTTATTCCTCAATTTGTCTTGTTGTTGCAATTCCAAGTATCAATAACAGTTCAGAGTAACAAATCTGAATGTGCCTGATCAGAACATTGTGTCTTTTTTTCTAATGTGGTGGGTTCCCAAGACAGTGAACATATTTTGCAAGCAAAATGGTGGAGAACATTAGTGCCCACCATTTGGGGTTGGGATCTGTAGAGTTGACCAGTGTATTATCAATAAGTGGGATCAGATTTGTAAGTGGAATCAGCGGCAGGGATGTTATGTAGATGTGATCGAAGGCTGGACTACTGTGGTGGCAAAGACTAGAGATGAAAAGGAGACAAAAGGGTGTTGGATAAGGAGAGAAGAGTAGTGAAAAGTAAAGTTAGTGGGGAAGGGGACAGGGTGAGAATGGGGTGGGGGGGGAAGGGTTGGGATAGTGGGAGAATGTGGGAGCACCCAGGTGGGGGGTGGGGACAATGGGGCGGCACGGTGGCGCAGAGGAAGAGTTGCTGTCTTACAGCACCAGAGACCTGGGTTTGATCCTGACCACTGGTGCCGTCATTACAGAGTTTGTACCTTCTCCCTGTGGCTGCATGGCTCTGGTTTCCTCCCATACTCCAAAGACATACAGGTTTGTGGGTTAATTGCCTTTGGTGAAATTGTAAATTGTCCCTAGAGTGTAGGGTAATGCTAGGATATGAGTGTGATCGCTGGTCTACACGGGCCGAAGAGGCCGATTCTGCGCTGTATCTCTAAGGTAAAGAAAGATTGAGGGGGGAAGGTGAGGCTGGTGGGAGAGGGGGGAAAGTGGGCTGTTACTTACAACTGGAGAATTCAACGTTCATACCGTTGGGTTGAAAACTACCCCAGTCCTTCCTGGGTTATGATTGTTCCTGGGCTCCATTTTCCTGAAGTCAAATGCCTGAAATTAGTTGCTACAGAAAGTTTGAATTGGATGTGAAGTTGCTGGAAACTCATCCATGTTATTTAAATGGTGGCCAGATCTCATTTTTTGCTTGGCCCAAAATGATTTAATGCGACAGATGTTGGAGTCTAGATTATCTTGTCCGTAAATTGGAGGCGACAAACCTTTATCCCGTTGATTGACTGAAAAAGATGTGAAGTGGATTTAATACACTTGTGGGCTCAGTGCTGCATCTCTAAACATGTTTTCATACCAGCATGGATTACAGGCTTAAATAAACTGAATTAGGATTGGCACCAATTTAGATTCCATTTGCATTGTTGCTTTCAAATAACATTGCCAAACAATCAAACCAAATCATAGTAATTAAACTAAAAAAGGCAAATTGGCTGAACGTTTACAACTGTTTCATAGCTAGATGCCAGTGTGGGTTGGGAGAAGGATGTAGAGAGGATTTATGGGATCATAAGACATGGGTGGCATGGTGGAGCAGCAGTAGAGTTGCTGCCTTACAGCGTCAGAGACCTGGGTTTGATACTGACTATGGGTGCTGTCTGTGCGTAGTTTGTACGTTCTCCCTGTGACCTGTGTGGGTTTTCTCTGGGATCTCGGTTTTGTCCCACACTCCAAAGACACACAGGTTTGTAGGTTAATTGGCTTGGTACAATTGTGAATTTTTCCTTTTGTTTGTGGGATAGCGTTAGTGTGTGGGGATCACTGGTGGCCGCAGACTCGGTGGGCTGAAGGGCCTGTTTCCCTAAACTAAACTAAACATAGGGGCAGAATTAAGCATTGGGTTCATTGAGTCTGCTCCGCTATTCGACATGCCCAATCTATTTTTCCATCTCATCCTTCTGCCTTCTTGATGGCCTTACTAATCAAGAACTTATCAATTTCCTCTTTAAAAATACATAGTGACTTGGCCTCCACTGACATCCTTGGCAATGAATTCCACAGATTCACCATCCTCTGGCTAAAGAAATTCCTCCTCATCTCCATTCTGAAGGCACATCATTTTATTCTGAGGATGCATCCTCTGGTCCTATTGGAAACATTACATCCACCATCTAGGATTTAGAAGTCCCACTTGGGCGTTATTTGTGCGTCATTTACGCGCAATCATTTACACGTTATGTGCCTGTCGTGACGCGCGCATGGGTGCATTATGCGCGCATGGCGTGTGGTGAGATGCGCAAATGACGCCCAAGTGGGACAGGCCCTTAAACGACAAGTATATTATGTGGAAACATTTGCGAGATTATCCAATTTGATGGAGAAAAAATAAAAAAGTGGAATACTTTTTTAAATCGTGAGTGAATAAGAAATGTTGGTGGTCAGAAAGACTCAAAATTAAAGTAATTTTTTTCCCCCCCTCTATCTCGGCACATGTGACAACACATGTACCAATAACCTGGAGTGCAAGCTGGCTTTGTTGAAGTGTAGATGTAATCATCATAGAACAGTACAGCGCACAGACAGATCCTTTGGCCCACAATGCCTGTGCCAAACATGATGCTAAGCTACAACTAATCCCATCTACCTGCACATGACCCACACCCCTCCATTCCCTGCACATCCATGTGGCAATTATTTTATATTCTAGAAACAGTTTGCAAACAAGCCCTTCAGCCCACTGTGTCGACGCTGAGCAACAATCACCCGTACACTACACACTCGGGACAATTTTACAGAAGCCAACTAACCTACAACCTGTATATCTTTAGAATGTGGGAGGAAACTGGAGTACCCGGAGAAAACCCATGCGGTCCCAGGGAGAATGTACAAACTCCGCACAGACGGCACCCATAGTCAGGATCGAACCCGGGTGTCTGGCGCTGTAAGGCAGCAAATCTACCGCTGCACCACTGTGTCGCTGTATTTAAAAGCCTCTTCAATGTTGCTATTGTATCTGCTTCCTACACCATCCCTGGCAGCGAATTCCAGGCACACCATGCTTTATGTGGAAAATAAAGACTAGTCCAATGCCTGGTCAATTATAAAGAGACCTGGTTTGTTTGCCTACCTGGATCATCACCTTTAAACTTTGTCCTTTTCACCTTAAAGCTATGCACAAAAGGAATCTTTGATTCTCGATGACTGTTGAATTTGGCTAAAACCTCTAATGCAGTGTTGAGCCCAGAACGATGAGAAGTGGCACAGAGTAGCAGCACTAAGAACCCGGAATCTTTGCCTGTCGAGGAATCTTACAAAGGTCCTGATGCTGATTTTCATGCGCAAGGTGGTTAACGTAAAGTTATATTTGAGGCCGCAAGAGGTTATTTAATTCAGAGAGGACAACAAATATATTTTGTGTGATAAAAAGGTAATCTGATAAAAGATGCTGGTTTATACCAAAGATAGACACAAATGGCTGAAGTAACTCAGCGGGTCAGGCAGCATCTCTGGAGAACATGGACAGGTGACGTTTTGGTTTGGGACCCTTACAATCAGAATGAAAACGGGTTCCAACCTTAAACCGTCACCTATCTACATTCTCCAAAGAATATATTTTGTGTGTTGGTCATTTAAACGACACTGTCTCTGTAAAAGAAGATGGTGCAGTTAGCAAATGTGAACTTACATTTATCAGACCAGTAAGGTTGAATATCATACTGGACAAAACAATTGCACTACTATTGAAATTTTACTGCAGCATTTTCTGGACGGGTGCAAACATATAGAGAACTGACCTTAGGCCAGCACAGTGGCGCATAGGTGGAGTTGCTGCCTGACAGCACTAGATACCCAGGTTCAATCCTGGCAACGGGTGCTGTCTGTAGGACGTTTGTACGTTCTCCCTATGAATTATCTCCAGGAGCTCTGGTTTCCTCTCACACCCCAAAGATGTACAGGTTTGTAGGTTAATTGGCTTTGGTAAGTTGAGAAGTTGTCCCTAGTGTGTAGGATATTGCTAGTGTACGGGGTGATCGCTGTTCGATGTGGACTTGGTGGGCTGTTTTGAGCCCCATATTTGAGGAAGGATGTGCTGGCGTTGGAGAGGGTCCAGAGAAGGTTTACAAGAATGATCCCAGGAAAGATTGGGTTAACATATGATGAACGTTTGATGGCAGTGGCTCTTTACTCGCTGGAGTTTAGGAGGATGAGGGGGAACCTCATTGAAACTTACCAAATAGCAAAAGACCTGGCTTGAGTGACCTGGCTTGAATCTTACACTCAAATGAAAGAAACTATAGTTGTTGGTGTGCTCCTGTGTTGCACCTTTCACCATTGGAGTTGTTGTCAAGAGAATCAGCAATGTGTGACACGCCAATAATAAAGGCATCAATATTACAGAAGTATGGAATAAATTTATGCAGAACAAACATTGTCCTCGAGGTATCCAATCTTCTGAGAGAGATTTCCACTTTTTCTGTGCAAGTTTGACATGCATGGATTTTCAGCAGGAGCAGGCATGTGGGCGTAAGATTAAAGAGAGCGACATGTAACTGTTTAAAAGGAGGAGTGGGAGTGTAATTGTGAGATGGAAAATCCAACAGTGGGAGTAAAGACGATTACGAAAGTGGGAGTACAACCAAAGGAAATCAAAAGACTGAGGAGAGCCGAAGCTTGAACCAGAAGATTGGTACTCACAAAAGGGAAAAAAAATCCTGTGTAGCGCTGAAAATCTACCCGGACTCACGGTTAATTAATCAACGGGTACTGAGAATGGAAGAGGCAGCAAACAGCACGGCTGTTGTTAAAGGAAAGTAACACCAAGAGGGGGAAATAGCTGACTGATACTTTAGTCACATTTAACACAGAAGCACAGCATGCAATGCTTTCATGAAGGCTAAAAATTGTTGTAGTGCGAATTTTTATCGATAGTTGTAGTGTTAATGTATGTTGGAGTAGTCATTCTAGTATTTAGTTTAGTTTAGAGATACAGCATGGAAACAGACCCTTGGTCCATTGAGTCCACGCCGACCATAGATCACCTGTTCACACGATCTCACTTTCTCATCCACTTTCTACATAACTGAGGCAGTTTTACAGAGAACAATTAACCCACAAACCTGCACGTTCTTTGGGATGTGGGAGGAAACTGGAGCACCCGGAGGAAACCCATGTGGTCACAGGGAGAATGGGCAAATTCCACGCAGAGAGCACTCGAGGTCAGCATTGAACATGGGTCTCTGACACTGTGAGGCATTGGCTCTACCAGCTGCACCATTGCACTGGTCTCATGATCTAAAACACCTCTCTAAGCTCACCCCCTTATCCTCCTGCATTCCAAGGAATAAAGGCCTAGCCTGCTCAACCTGTCCCTGTAGCTCAGCCCCTCGAGTCTTGGCAACATCCTCGTAAATCTTTTCTGTACCCTTTCCAGCTTGACAAAATGTTTCCTGTAGCAGGGTGTCCAAAACTGAACACAATACTGGGACTGCTGCTCTGCGCTGTGCTTTTCTGTGTTCTAACCAGCGTTTTTGTAGCACCCACCCTGAGAGAAGATTGCATTTTAAAGTTTGTGCTACGTTCATGCAGTTTTTGAAGTAATGTGCTGACTCTCCGCGATTAGTAGTCTTTGCACATCATATCTGTAAGAAAATCCCTCTCCCTTATCCCTGCATGTAAACACTTCCATGCACTGTGCCATTTTAGCATGCAATTCTAAACACTTTATGGATTACTAGCCCATTGACTTTTAAAGGCAGGCATTTAATCAATTCGGTAAAAATGGATTATTTTACAGAGTGGGTTCCTGTACAGTCTCTCCATCATGATCGGCGGATCACTTAAAAATGCATTAAATAATTCTGGAGCTGAAGCACTGCGTGTCGGAGGCCATCATTAATGATGCACGGTCTGCAAACTCCTCTTGCGGGTATAAATGGCACCACATAAGTCTCAAGCCTGAAGCTGCCTCATTAAAATTGGTTTTCTCTAACAACATAGCTCCTTTCCTTCCAAGTCATCCCTCTTACAGAGGCTGGAAAGCAATTCCCATCCACCATGGACATCGTGGGTAACACCACATTCGTTAGAAACCCATAGTCAGATGGTGCATCACACCAAATGTTCAATAAATAAGATTATGACATAGGGAGTTTGGTTTGCTGTGAGAAATCTGCCCTAATTCCTCCCCAAAGTATTTAAATGTTTTAGATTACTCATTGAATTTTGGCAACCATAAAACAGAGAATGTAGAAAAATACAGCACGGGAGAAGGCCTTTCGGCCCACAATGTCTGTGCCGATCATGAAGCCAATGCCAACACATGCCTACTTGCATATCCTTCCATATCCCTCCATTCCCTGCATATCCATGTACCTGTCTACAAGTTTCTCAAATACCCCTATCGTATCTGCCTCCAATGAAATATTTCTCAAATGAAATATTCCTTGCTTTCTCTGGGGCGAGGATGTGGGTGAGAGTTTCATAAACTTCAGGACCATTTTCAGTTAATAGGATGCTTTTTTCGTTCCTTGGTGGCCTTGTTTTGTGCTCTTACCTGCAATTGATTATCATCCTGTTTCTTCAGCTTCAATAATGTAATTTGCAATAAAAAACATTTCCATTTGCTCATAGTACGAGATAAATGTTTCACAGTTCTTGTCGAAACTTCCTAGTCGGCCTATGTATCCCAAGGATGCCATCTTGCCCCGTAGACACAACACAAAGGTAGCTTGACAAACTCCAGACGATTTGTACAGCTGCTGTTTTAAACTACAGTCCCATGCATAGAAGGATCTGCAGCCTATAGTGTCCAGTTCGCAAACAACTGCGACAAAGCTTCGTATTTGCAGTTTAAAATGTTAAACAATACTGCATATTGCAAAACAGTCCTGCACTGTATTTAAAGGTTGAGTTCACAAACTCTATCCGATCCTCGTCGCCATTGTAAGATATCATGGCTTCAGCATGTAGATAGAAACAAGCACAGGTTTTCAGTACACGCTGTTGCCAGTGTGGGTCTTCTATATTTTACAAAAGTACACTGCGCATACTCACACATTTTCACGAGACTGATAAGATATTGAATATATCTCATGACACACATCATACCATCCCAGTACTCAGTTCTTAAAGTTACAGTTACCATTATATACACTACAATTTACATCCTGGGAAAAATGCCAGGACATTACTGCTGAAGTTGCTCAGGGTGTTGTTCTGTGCTCAATCATCAAGTGCTTCATAGATGACCTTCAACAGTGGAGATGTTTGACGATAGCACACAATTTTATTTGGACATCCTCGACAAATGAACCTCTGCATGCCACAAGCCCTGGACAATTTTCAACATGGGCAAGTATTATTTGTGTCACAAAAGTACCAAGCAAAGATAGTCTGATGACTTATTCTTGACATTTAGCGGCATTAACATCACCTAGACCCCTACTTATAACATTATGGTGCTTCCATTATTGACTCGAGCCTCAAATGGGCCAAGATACCTAAATACTAGGGATACAAGAGACTGGAGATGCTGGTACTCGGGGCAACAATCTATCTGCTCGATGTGGTAGTGCAGCATCTGCAGAGGGAGAAGGAATTGTGGAACCAGAGAGCAGTCCTGAATTACAATCTACCTCATCGGGGACTCGTGGGCTATCTTTGACCAAACTTTCCTGGCTTTACCTTGCAGTAAACGTTATTCCCTTATCATGTACCTCCACGCTGTGGATGACGCGATCGTAATCATGTATTGTCTTTCTAACAAAAGCTTTTTACTGTACCTTGGTACACGTGACAATAAACTAAACTGAATGTTTCAGGTCGAAACCCTTATTAGGTGTCCATGTCTCCAGAAGAAACCATTTTACAGGAAGTTTAGTTGAGAGATACAGCGCGAAAATAGGCCCTTCGGCCCACCAAGTCCGTGCCGACCAGAAATCACCCCGTACACTAGCACTATCCTGCACACTAGGGACAATTTATAATCTTTACCGAAGCCAATCAACCAACAAACCTGTACGTATTTGGAGTGTGGGAGGAAACCATGCCGTCACAGAGAGAATGTACAAACTCCGTACAGACAGGCCCACTAGTCAGGATCGAACCCGGGTCTCAGGTGCTGTAAGGCAGATCTCTATCGTTGCACCACTGTGCCATCTGCTTTTGGAGGAGATTTGAAAGCAGATGCTGAGGAAAGTCGATAGGATTTAAGGCAAAAAGAGAAAATGCTCTAAATACTCAACAGGTTAGGCAGCATCTCTGGGGAGAGGACAGTCTACGTTTTGGGGCGTAGCAATTGTGTGCAGATCCGGTCCCTCCATTACTGGAAGGATGTGCAGCCTTTGGAGAGGGTGCAAAAGAGATTTACCAGAATGCACCCTGAATTAGAGGGTAATAATTATGTAGGGTTCATGGGCAAAAAGCGCATCCAGGAGAAACACAACATCCAGAAACGATCATATGACAAGTCAAGCAAACCGCTGAAACCGCTGCTGCGGGGCCAAGTCGTCCGCTTGCAAACTACTTTGGGACATTCCCGTCTAGGTTGCGTTGTTGGCCCGTCTAAGGAACCCCGCTCCTACCTTGTCGACGTCGATGGCGCCCTGTACCGACGGAGCCGCCAACACTTGCTGTCTGTAAAGGAACCACGTCCACCACCAGCCGATCCCTTTGCTCCACCTTTGATGTTCCAGCCGTCTGCTGCTGTGCCCAGCACTAGTCCCAGCATGTCCCGTTCTCCGCAGCGACCGGCGGCTCTGTCTAACAACATCACTACTCTTCCAGCATGCTCTCCCTATCGGTCGCCTCAAGTCTCCCCTGCTGCTTTCTCACTTGTTAGAGTTAGAACAGCATTTGTGTCTATCTTTAACAGTTCTGGCCTTTATGCAGCATTCCATTCTTTTCTTTAACTTAACCACCTTTTACTCTCTCAAAGTATTCAGACTTACGGTTTTAGAGTGGCACAGAAGGTGCTGCAGTGGCACAGCTGGTAGGGTTGCCTTCTCACAGCACCAGAAGTCCAGGTTTGATTCTGACGATGGGCAATGTCTGTGTGGAGTTTGCACGTTCTCCCGGTGATCGCGTGGGTTACCTCTGGGTGCTCCCGTTTCCTCCCACATCTCAAAGATGTGCGGGTTTGTAGGTTAATTGGCCCTCTGTAAATTGCCCCTATTGTGTAGGGAGTGGATGAGAAAGTGGGATAAAATAGAACTAGTGTGAGCGGGTGATCAACGTGGACTCAGTGGGCCGAAGGGCCTCTTTCCATGCTGTATCTCTAAACTAAACTAAACTAAGATCATTAATCTGGGCGAGTAACATAACTACCATTCTAATGTAACAGAAACAGAAAATGTTGAAAGCACTCAGCAGTTCTGGCAGTGTCTGTGTAAAGAGAAACAGAGTTGACATTTCACGATGAAGATCTTTATTCAAACCAGTAAATGTACAATTTCAATTTACCAAATGTAAGGTTATGAAAGTATTTTTAGATGGGCAATTACTGTGTTGGGGTGGGGGGGGGAGGGGGGAAACAAACAAACATTTGGTCTATCACAATATGGGTGGCACAATACGGAGCTGGTAGAGGTGCTGCCTCACATCACCAGAGATACAAGTTTGATCTTGACCTCTGGTGCCGTCTGTGTGGAGTCTGCACGATCTCCCTGTGACCATTTTGGGTTTCCTCCTAAGGATTTGTGTGTTTATTGTTAAAATTGTCCTTAGAGTGGAGGAAATGCATGGGATCACAGGGAGAACATGCAAACTTCAAACAGGCAGTAAAAGTGGGATACTATAGAAATATTATGAAGGGGGTGATTGGTGGTCAACATGGATTTGGTGGGTGTCGAAAGGCCTGTCTCCATGCTGTATATTTCAATAGATTAATAATTCTCCATTAACTCAACTGCTGATTTTGAAATTGCTGACGATTCATCTTAAAGTACCAAAAACAATAAAAGAATATAAACTATGGTTCTCTACTTTGGCTCCATTATGCATGAACTTCTTACTTGACTGACAAGTAATATTGATCTCAGAAATATCATTTTCTTCACTGTAAAATAAATCATGATATTTATCATTTAATTTCCTATTAATATTTGTTTCTGAATCAATCGCTTGAATTTAAAAAAAAAATTATTGGTATGTGATCTGATCATATCTTAACAATTTTCAGGATCTGAACCCTAAGTTTAGGTTCATTATAAACCACAATATTTTCTCCAATCTGTTTATTGGTAGAATGTATGATGGCACTAGGCCTGTACTCGCTGGAGTTTAGAAGGATGAGGGGGATTTCATTGAAACTTATTGAATGATGAAAGGGCGAGATAGAGTGGATGTGGAAGGGATGTTTCCACTAGTGGGACTGTCTAGGACCAGAGAGCACAGCCTCAGCATAAAAGGACGTACCTTTAGAATGGAGATGTGGAGGAATTTATTTCACCAGAGAGTGGTGATTCTGTGGAAGTCGTTGCCACAGATGGCTGTGGAGGCCATCATTGGGAATTTTAAAGTGGAAATTGATAGGTTCTTGATTAGTAAGGGCATCAAAAGTTACGCGGAGAAGGCAGGAGAATGGGGTTGTGAGGGAAAGATAGATCAGCCATGATTTATGGTGGAGTAGACTTGATGGGCCGAAAGGTCTAATTCTGCTCCAATGTCTTATGACCTTATGATCTGTGAACCAGCATTCACAGTTCCTTGTTTCTACAATAATATAATTGTTCCAGTTTTGGTGCATGTGAAAATTATCTCTCTCGACACTTGACTTGTCTCTTGAAATAACATTATTCAACAGAATTATTGATGCTTTATTCAACCTAACCCAATGAAATGAGTGTGAATGCCATATTAAAGCGAGAATACGAATGATTCTTCATTTTCTGACTGATTTATTAAAATGTCACCCTGGTGATCGTGTTTCATTAAATAATTCAAGCCAAGAATCAAAGAAAGTTAACAAAAATGGATCAGCATCCCCTGCAAGGACACCGTTAAATTAAAAAAAAAGACAAAGTACTGGAATAACTTAGTGGGTCAGGCAGCATCCATAGAGAACATGGATAGGAGATGTTTCAGGTCCCGATCCGAAACGTCACCAGTCTGAAGAAGGGTCCCGACTCGAAACGTCACTTATCCATGTTCTCCAGGGATGCTGCCTGACCCCCTGAGTTACTCCAGCACTTTGTGTCTTTTTGTGAATCAGCATTTACAGTTCCTTGTTTCTACACAGTTAAATAAACTGTCTATAGGGAAATGTAATATTATAGAAGTTATTAAATAGGCCTTTAAACAAAATGCTCCCAGATTCACTGTACTTCAGTCTTCTAAGGCAATTAATTTCCGAGCAATTATGTTTAATCATGAGATTTTAATATATACCTAGACCAAGTGGGACCCATTGGGCCCCGTTCCCCAATGCAATATTCCACCACTCACCCATTGCCCCCAACTGCGCAGGCGCAGCTGACGGGTTCCCTGTTGGGACATAATTATGAATGAGAATGGAAGAATTTGAATACATTTTTTTTTTTTTAATGGCTATTTTTTAATGTAAATGAGAGTTGGGATCCCATTGTGACGTCGAACGCTGTTGATGGGCAGGGCAAGTAGGAACGTGGTTTAAAGTGTTTTTTGTAACATTTAAAATGTCAATAACTTGTAAAATATAACATCAATCCGAATAAAACTTGCTTCTTTTACATCCCAGGACAATGGTGAGTAAGGTGGGCCAGAAATTGTAGCGCTATCGTGTACCATTTTGGCGGGGTTTTTGAATATCGCGCACATGAGGCACGCATAAATACAAACAAACAAGATAAGGGTTTTAGTAATATATAGATAGATAGACATATTGCAGTTGGAGTTGTGAAAAGATTGATTGTTGTTAATTTGCAAAGATTAATTAATTTGAATAAAGATTAAAATTTTGGACCAATGAAATGATGACCTTGCTGCATTTAGTTTAGAGATACATTGCAGAAACAGGCTCTTCGGCCCACCGAATGCCGAAGGTGCCGACAAGCGATCCCCGCACATTAACACAATCCGACACACACTAGGGAAAATTTACACTTATACCAAGTCAATTTACCTACAAATCTGTACGTCTTTGGGGTGTGGGAGGAAACCGAAGGTCTCGGCCAAAACCCACGCAGGTCACGGGGAGAACATGCAAACTCCATACAGACAGCACCCGTAGTCGGGATCAGAACCTGGTGCTGCAAGCGTTGTAAGGCAGCAACTCTACCACTGCTCCACTGTGTTGTGTTGACAGGATTAGAGAATTGTAAAATATTGACCCGGTGAAGAAGATTCAATGTGGATTTTGCTGCCAAAGCTCACATTATGTGCATGAAGTGAGCCAACATTATAGAAAGATGGCTCTGGCCTTAGAATGAGGACAGTATGTTGTAGATGGGATTATTTTGTAAGGAGCTGCTCTGTCAGGAATCTGGGGTCATAATTACTGGCAAATTATGATCTTTCCAATCGATGCTATATAAAACTGATAGCAATTGGGGTGGCACAGTGGCATAGGTGCTGCCTCACAGTGCCAGAGACCCATCCTTTATCCTGCCCTTGGGTGTTCTCTATGTGGAGTTTGCACGTTCTCCCTATGACCGCATGGGTCTCATCTGCTTCTGGGTTTTCTCACACAATTCATCGACATGTAGGTTTGTAGATTAATTAATTGGCCTC
This sequence comes from Malacoraja senta, assembly GCA_038087875.1. NCBI lineage: Eukaryota > Metazoa > Chordata > Chondrichthyes > Rajiformes > Rajidae > Malacoraja > Malacoraja senta. The sequence goes on from JAXLNO010005116.1 coordinate 102,573, forward strand.
TGCAAACTGCCCTAAGTATGTAGGGAATGGATGAGAAAGTGGGATAACATTGAACTAGTGTGAACAGGTGATCCATGGTTGGTGTGGATTTGGTGGGAAGAAGTTTCGATGCTGCATCTCTGAACTAAACCAAACTTTTGGATTTAGGTTTATTCATGAGCCAGTTTCACTCTAATGGGGGGGGGGAGGGTGGGGAGGAGGGGGGGGGTGGTTGGGGTGACTTAGTACGGGAGACAAGTGTACTGACTGTGTGGGCAGACACTTTGGTAGTGATTGCCCATGGGGTTCACTGTCGAGGACTTCATAATGCAGGAAGCATTATAAACAGTGGAGCGATTAACCCTGGAAAGGGGGGAGACTTCTCTCTGAGTTGGACCCATTTCCAGGAATTTTCTTGAGGTTATTAACGACAGATAAATGGATGGGAAGGGTTTAGAGGGCTATGGGCCACATGCAGGCAAATAGGACTACCCCAAGACGCCAACTTGGACGGCACGGCCTATCTGGGCCGAAGGACCTGTTTCCGTGTGGTACAGCACCATGACTAAAGCCTATCCAGTGGGATTGACATGTTTTGTATTTTTCCTTTCTAAAGATGCAGTGTATTTTGGTGACTATTGCACACTGCAGACCAGAAGCGCTTTCAATACCCAGAGAGAAGGGATGGGCGGGTTAGGTGAGCAGGAGAGTGGGGTTGTTTGCAGTTGCAGAGGGAGGGGGCAAGGGCGGTACAGTTCCCAGTCTCAGCTCCTGTTCTACCGAGCATGTGGACGTGGACGGGTGGCTTGGTTGGCGGCAGCCCATGGTGTGGCAGAGCCGGCGTGCCCGCTGACTCCCATCGCCCCCCCCGGTCCGGGGCCGTGCTGGGAGAGAGCCCCCGAGCATCTGCCCCGGGGCAACGGGCACTGACCTGCTGGCATCGCCGACGTGAAGACAGTGCAAAGCCCCCGCGCCCGGTGCAATGGGCGGGGAGCTGGAGAGGGGAGGGAAGGGGTCACACACATGGCCGGGAAGCAGAGGGGTGGGGGTGGGGGTGGCGACAGACAGGGCCAACAATGAGATGGAGAAAGACAGAAACACCGACGTGTAAAGGAGACCTACAATAGTTCATGATCTCTCTCGCGTTATGGCGGGTGATTGTCGCCTGCCCGCTGTTTCTGACACTAAAGCCTTGGGATCGTTGCCCTTCGTGTTGGCGGGGAGGGGGGTATTGTGCTGTTTGATCGCCCCCTGCTATCCCAGGGACAGGGAGACACAGTGGCTTTTGAGACTGGTGGGCAATCACTACCAAAGTGTCTGCCCACACAGTCAGTACACCTCTCCTACACTTGTCTAACGCACTAAGATCATCCCGCAGAGAATGATCCCAGCCTAACCCAAGAGCCTTGTCACCCCAGACAGATTAATGACGCCCGCGCATCCCCCCCCCCCAACCTCCCTCTACCTCAACTCACGCCTGGGCACCAAAGCAGCTCAGGAGGCGAACCCTGAGCTCCGTCTCCCAACAATCTGATGTGTAACTGATGTGAAAGAACAGCGGCTGCGGCCCGCCGGCACCCGGCATGGACTTCTCACACCCTCACACACGAAAAGTGTGTGAGAATAAACAAAAACAAGGAATAAAACCAAAGCCCGGCTTGAAAGGCATCTAAAAATATATTCCGCTTAGAACGAGCAGGCGCGGAGACATCCGTCCACATTCAAAGATTTCATCCCCCGTCTCCCCACAGTGTGTAGACCTGGCAGTAAATTCAATTAAAATATAGCAAACCTCCGCTCGCTGGTCTTCTAACTACGTGATGTGTGTTTCAAACAAATCATAAGTATAACTGCTCTGGCACTGGACGGTGCGCATTTTCCCTTTGTAGGTCAAATCAATAGATGCGGCCGCGCTGAATTCTATCTTTAACTCAAAGCCGCAGGATGGAGATGTCTTCTTTAACACTGTTGCTTATTAAAACAGACCTTCATTCATGGTTGGGTCAAGAGTAACTCGGGAGAGGAACTTGGTAAAAGGGCTGTCTCACTGTGCGAGTTGACCCACGAGTGACCCCAAGTGAAAGACTCGTGGTTGCTTACGATACTACAAGTTTATGATCCCGAGTTTAACCGAGTTCCCACGGGTATGTCTAAGTTTCCCGTTTACTTCTCATTTCTGCGATGTTCCAAGTTCGTCTCCCGAGTGTACCAAGTTCCTCTCCCGTTAATCTTGAGGCAACAATGTATATCGAAGTGTTTAAAAATCATCACATGTTAAAAAAACTAAGTGGTGATGGGTGGTGTAAAAGATTGTGATTATGGTCATGTTAAGAATTAAAAGTCATAAAATCAATGTGTGAAATGTGATTCTTATTTTTCAAAGTCTCTCATAGGAAACAATGAGCGTATAGAGCCCAGGGAGAGGGGGAGAAAGGGACGTACACTCACAGAGGCAGAGTCTCTCAGCCTGTGTGAGAGGGAGGGAGGGAGAGAGAGACACACACACAAGGTGGATGTGAAATCTCACCTACCTGTTTCAGTGACAGGCACCCGCAGCCAGTGAATGAAGCCACCCCCATCTGTCTCCCCCTCCTCTCCCTCCACTCTCCACACTCTCTCCTCCACCCCACCCCCCTCACCCCCCTCCCCCAATTTGGAAATGTCATCCCATCACCCATTCCTTCTCTCCAGAGATGCTGCCTGCCCTCTGAGTTAAAGAGTTCCCACTTGCAGCAGCAAAACAGGCCAGTAAACACAATACTCATAGATAATATACTAAACAAAGAAAATATATATTAAAAAATCCAGTATTATTGCAAAAATCCCAAAGTCCCTAGTGCAAACAAGGCAGTTTGCAGTTCATAGTTTAGTTAGCATTTGTTGCGTTCAAAAGCCCGATGGTTGTTGGGAAGAAGCTGTTCTTGAACCTGGAGGTCATGGTTTTCAGATTCTTATACCTTCTGCTCAGCAGGAATGAAATGAGAGCATGGCCAGGGTAGTGTGGGTCCATGACAATGCTGGCTGCTTTTTTGAGGCAGCACCTCCTATAGAACCCTTTGATTCAGTAAAGTTCAGTAAAGAGATCGGGAATCTGGCATCATGGCTTGACAATAAAACCCAGCCTTTAACATCCGCATAATGAAAGAGTTGGTGTTGTCCTACGGAACAGGGGTGCAGGAGAGGTGAACACAACCCTGTCTTCTTCAACAGCACTGGTAGAGATGGCTTCTGGACGTGACTGGCAAACCTCAGATTAGGCTGCCATGAAGTGTCATAAAATGTTCTCACGCTGTTCCTCAATACTGGTTTGTCTTAAGGTTGTGAGCTCAGTCCCAAATACACAAAATTTATATATAAACTTAAAGCAATTTTTTCTTTTCTACCCACGCTGTCACCTTATCAATAACTTACTTAACTTAGTTAAGCAGAATTTGTCTTTAAAAAGTCTAAGTAACTGATATTTCTGTCCCTGATTATTGTTTCTAAAAAGAGTTCTCACGGTAGACTCACGAGTCACAAAGTTAAACGTACGGGCCACTACGTTCTTACAACGAGTTTAAAATGTTTCAAATTTTAACCTCAAGAGTACATTTTACTCGTGGAAAAGTTCAAACATGTTTGAACTTTTGCAAGAGTTAACAAGTTTCACGTGTACCTCCCGTTAGCACCAAGAGTCGCTAAGTTGCGTCCACGAGTTCCGACGTTCCCGCTACGTTAATTGTACGTGATTACCACGAGTTAAATTTGTTTTAAACTCGGGGTCACTCGTGGGTCAACTCGCACAGTGAGACAGACCTTTAACTCGGGAGACGAACTTGGAACATCGCAGAAATGACAAGTAAACGGCAAACGTAGTCATACCCGTGGGAACTCGGTTAAACTCTTGATCATACACTTGGAATCTCGTACACAACCACGAGTCTTTCAATCGGGGTACCTCGTGGGTCACCTCGCACCGTGAGACAGGGCTTTAACTCAGTGGGTCAGGCAGCATCTCTGGAGAAAATGAATAGATGATGTTTTAGGTCAAGACCCTTCTTCAGAACGAGAGTCAGGTGAAGGGGAATGAGAGATTTGGAAGATAAATAGAACAAATTAATGAAAGATATGCAAAAAGCAATGATGATCAAGGAAAGGTGGAGCCCACAATGGTCTATTGTAGGTTTTAGGGTAGGTGATAATGAGTTATGCAGACAGTGCATGCTGTCCCATCAACCACCCATGTGCACCATTCCTAGATCAGTCCCATTTCTTTTCCACCAATTCTTGTCAACTCATGTCTGATTCTACCACACAAGAACACACTCACTTTGGGTCAATTCACAATGGCTAATCAATGATACTTTATTCAATTCTAATTAATCATTTTTTTTCTAACTAATTATTTAATTGATTCTATTGATTCATTCTAATTAATGACCTGACCTAAGCACATGTCTGAGGGCGAAAACCAGAACAGCCAAAGGAAACTTGCACAATCACAAAGAGAGTTTGTAAATGTCACATGGACCGGTCCCAAAGTCAGAATTGAACCCATGTCTCTGGCAATGTGATATTCACCTGGCAGCAGGAGGTGTTGGATCAGGGGAAAACCATTGTCGCATGAGCTTGGGGGAAGTTTCTACCAAAGTTGGGGTTATTGTTGTGGATTTGCTATTGATTGTTTATTCAGTTCACCCCTACCCAATTGTGGACATTAGACGATCTCTGTAACTGGAACGGATGCACTACAATGCTGAGAACTATATTCTGCAGTCTGTAGCTTCCCCTTTGTTATATGTATGGTGTTATCTGATTTGATTGTATGGCATGCATAGCATGCAAAATAAAGCTTTTTACTCTACCTCAGTTCACACAGTAAACTTCGTACAGGCAGCTTTCCTTCATGTTATATGCTATCTTCTTTAACCATGTAGACTGGAACTCTTGCCTAATTTTGGTTGTGAAACATGTCACCTATCTAAATTTAAATCAAAGATTTTTTTTGCAGTGATCTGCTATTCTTACACTTCGTTGGCATTTTGAGGTGATTTACATTCTCCTGCGTGTGTTAACTGAGCTAAGTGACCCATTTAAAGTAAGCTGTGGTCAAGATGCTAAAATAAATCCGGGCATTTCTGTCACACCTTTAAAGTTTCTCCCACCCTGTTCCATAATAGGCTACCTAGCTCCACCTTGGTATGGTAGTTTTTGAAGATGTAATAAAGTGAATGTAGTGAGATGTTTTATTCCACTTTGTGCCATTAAACCAACCCTGCTAGATGCCTACCGCCGAAGCAGTCCCGACCTTTTTCATCCTTTTTTATCACTCATCCTTTTTTGCCAGAGATTTTGCAGAGGTCATTTAATCCACAAACCTGCCCATCTTTGGGAAATGAGAGGAAACCAGAGCACCCGGAGGAAACCCACGTGGTCACTGGGGGAATGTACATCTCCTCACAGACAGTACCCGAGATCAGGATCCAACCTAGGTCTCTGGTACTGTGAGACAGCAACTTTGCCAGCAGTACCACAGTACCAACCTCTGTGCCATTGTGCCAATCTAAACCCTTAAGTTGTGCCTGGGACAGACCTGGGGCCTGGTACTCACGCCGCCTGCATGCTGCTCGCTCTCTCCGCTCCCTTCACGTGGCGCAAACTCATCGGATAACTGGCGGAAGTGGGGGGGGGGGGGGGGGGTGTGCTATGGGAGCCTCGGTCCGCTGTAACCAGAAATTGTTTTTTAGAAGTCCGTTATTGTGAGGGTTCACTGTATCTAACGATATTTATTAGAACAAAAGGCAGATTAGTAACTTGAAGGCGCATACCCCAGAGGGTCAAACTTTGTAAAGCAAAGATTTGAAAATCAAGGAATATCCATATTTGTACTTATATTTGGAACACTATCAACAACGTGGCCTAAAGATTCATAGAAATTTGACGTCATTCAGGTTTGCTATAGTACACAGTGCAGTCACATCTCAAACTTTGATGACCTTTAACCATGCCTGAATAAGTTTTCACACATTATTTACGTCCTCAAATTCCAGAGCGTCAGATGCGTTTTGTGCAACTCTGCTTCCTCGGAGTTTTCCGACAAATGCAATTGACCTTTGCAGGTGCAGCAAAATAAGACATTTTTCTGTTGCTTTGAAGTTGTTTGAGCATTTAATGAAGAAGTATGTTCACTGACAGAGCATAATTATTCCACACTTCGACCTGTTCTGCCACTCAATAAGCCTCTGGTTGAACTTTTACCATGTCACCAATCTCCTGCACTAACCTCATATCCATTGATTCCATTTGTATCTTAAAACATTAACAATCTCACTGCAATTGACTGTCTGCACTATGTCATTGGCAGAATAAGGTGAGAGGAGAAAGATTTAATAGGAAACCAAGGAGCAACTTTTTTAGTCAGAGGGTGGTGGGTATATTGAACGAGAAGCCAGGGGAGGTAGTTGAAGCAGATACAATTACAACATTTAAAAGACACTTGGACGGGTACATGGATGGGAAAGTTTTAGAGGGAATATAATGAAAAGGAACTATCGATGCTGGTTTATACCAATGATGCACACAAAATGCTGGAGTAACTCGGCGGGCCAGGCAGCATCTTTGGAGAACATGGACTAATGATTTTTTGGGTTGGGGCTGAAGTCGAAAGAAGGGTCTTGACCTGAAACATCACTTGTCCATTTTCTCCAGAGATGCTGCCTGACCTGCTGAGTTACTCCAGCATTTTATGTCCATCCAAGGTTTAGAGGGACATGGACCAAATGCTGGCAAATGGCACTAGCTTAGAATATGGTTGGCATCTTGGTTGGCATGGACAAGTTGGGACAAAGGGCCTGTTTGACTCTAATAACAACACCTACACTGCAATTTGTTTCCTTCAGTGAATTTTGTACCACAGCATAATGTCATGTTGAAATTTAAAAGGTTTTTCCTGATTCAAGGTTCCTTGACATGCTGTGCCTAATGTGCATGGCTGATGGGTAAATGAACTGAAACTTTAATTTTCACACTGATGTGGATTTGATGCTTTGCTTGCTGACTCTTAAGCCCCCAAATGGGATGTGTTAAAATCATTATTTTAACAGCAGTATTGGATTACTGTCATATGTACTGAGATACAATGAAAAACATTTTCTTTACATGCTCACGGGGTAAAAAAAAATCCATACATGATTACAATAAAAAACAATACACAACAGGGTGTTGAAAGGGAAGAAAGTACTGATCAATGTTACAGTTAAAGAGAAAGTGTGGGTACAAAGTGCGGGGTCTGCAATAAGGTAGATTGGGATATCGGGAATACAAACCTTTTATTGTGAGAAATTTGTTTAGTCATCTGAAAACAGTGGGGAAGAAGCTTCTCTGAATCTGGTGGCATTTGTTTTCAGGTTTTTGCATCTTATGTCTAATGGGAGAGGGAATGACTATGGTGGGAATGGTCCTTGATTATGTTGGCTGCTTTCCGGAGGTAGAGTGAAATATAGAGCTCAGGACAGCTCTCTATTTGTTGATAGGGTGGTTCCGTTGCCTGATAACAGCTGGAAAGACACTGTCCCTGAATCTGGAGGTGTGCGTTTTCACACTTCTGTATCTCTTGCCCGATGGGAAAGAGGAGAAGAGAGAGTGACCGGGATGAGACTCGTCATTGATTATGTTGGTGGCTTTTCTGAGGCAGCGTGAAGTGTAAATGGAGTCAATGGAAGGGAGGTTGGTTTGTTTGATGGTCTGGGCTACATCCTCAATTCTCTGTAATTTCTTGGCGTTGGATGGAGCTCTTCGGAAAAGCTCTTTCTATGGCACATCTGTAGTTTATTTTAGATACAGCGTTGAAACAGGCCCTTCGGCCGCCGACAATCGATCACCTGTTTACACAAGTTGTATGTTATAACATTTCTCATCCACGTTCTACACTCTATTGGGAAATTTACAGAGGCCCTTTAAACTACAAACCCGCAAGTCTTTAGGAGGTGAAAGGAAACCAGAGCACGTGGTCATGGGGAGAACATGGAAACTCCACACAGACAGTAGCCAAGGTCATGTTTGAACCTGGGACTCAGTTGTTGTGAGGCAGCAGCTCTACCAGCTGCACCTCTGTGTCACCCAGATTGCTGAGTCCTAGATCCTGGCTTTATGTTAAAGAGATGTGAGGGTATTTTGACAACAGCAGAAGTATTGAACTAGTGCATATTGGTGTCCTACTTTTTGCTTGCCTGCAGGTCTTAATCCTTAAAACCTACTTGAAAATATTCTGTAGAACTTTTATGGCATAAATTTAGAGAGAGAAAAGAAAATGTCCAAAAAAGCCCCAGGAAACTCAAGTTCAATTGTCAAGGGGACTTTTGATGAAAATAATTGCTAGCAAGATTAGCAGATAAATTCTGTGCACCATTTCACGGCACCCTTATCGGCATGTGTACCCAATGTCAATCTCGCGACATCCAACAAATTAACCTATCATTAAAATAATGGACAGAGAAACATCATGTGAAAACATTAAGCATGAATCCAATCATGTGTCGATCTCCTGTTTCTGGCCTACTTTCTTTTTATAGGCACTGTTATGTCTTTAAACGTGGCAATGAATCACAAATGGGGTTGCTTTAGTTGAAGGTCCATAGACAATGGAGATCCTGGATAGTCAGCACTGAACTATAGAGACGTAATGCTGAGGCTCTATAAGGCTCTGGTCAGACCGCATTTGGAGTACTGTGAGCAATTTTGGGCCCCATATCTGAGGATGGATGTGCTGGCTCTGGAGGTCCAGAGGAGGTTTACAAGAATGATTCCAGGAATAAGTGGGTAAGCATATGATGAGCGTTTGAGAGCACTGGGCCTCCACTCGCTGGAGTTTAGAAGGTTGAGGGGGGACCTCCTTGAAACTTACAGAATAATGAAAGGCATAGATAGAGAGGATGTGGAAAGGATGTTTCCACTGGTGGGAGAGTCTAGGACCAGAGGTCAGAACATCAGAATTAAAGGCCGCTCTTTTCGAAAGGAGGTGAGGAAGAACTTCTTTAGTCAGAGGGTAGTTAATCTGTGGAACTCATTGGGCTGTGGCGGCCAAATCAGTGGTTATTTTTAAGGCAGAGATGGACAAATTCTTAATTAGAATGGGTGTCAAGAGTTATGGGGAGAAGGCAGGAAAATGGGATTAGGAGGCAGAGATCAGCCATGATTGAATGGCGGCGTGAACTCGATGGGCCAAATGGCCTCATTCTACTCCTATAACTTGCTTGAACTTGTGTGAACAATGGTAGGATGGCACAGTGGTGCAGCTGGTAGAGCTGCTGCCTCACAATGTTCTGTTGAAGGGTTCCGACCTGCGACGTCACCCATCCTTTTTCTCCCGAGATGCTGCCTGACCCGTTACTCCAGCACTTTGTGTCTGTTTGCAGTTGTAGACCTTGTGCCTACAATATGTTCATGCCTATGAAGACTGTAAATCCCAAGACGGGTGGATATAAAGCCCAGAGCTGACCCAATGAACGAGACTCATTTGCAGCACTAATTTTTTCCCTTACAATCCAATCGTACTTGCCTTTCATGCCTGCACCTAACAATCCCCTGGTGATACAACCCTTATACATAGTGGAGTAGCCTGATAACAGTGACAGGGCCACTGGGAGTGTACACCAGTGCTGTTTTTTAATGTGATGGCAAAAAGTTTAATACAAGTTTTTGAACTAGATTCTAATCCACAAATCTAAAAATTAGATTTTCAATTTTGAAGAATTTTTTATATTACAGAAAGATGACTAAATATTTTATAAATAAAATTTATTAATATAAGCTAATGAATAACCATCTCCTGGTCAAAGGCAACTTCCACTGTTTTTGATCAAAACCATTTATTTCAAAATATTTAAAATTGATATTAAATTAAGAAGCATTTGTTTTGATAAAACACCATTAAGTTTTGGTCAAAGCGAGATTAATTAAACTGGGGGAAAAAAAATCTAAGCAACTAACAAAAATACTAGAAAAAAAAAGATTGCTATAACAGACATTTGCAGTAGAAGACATTTCAACAGCTACATGGAATGGAAAGGTTTAGAGGTTTAGACTGTGCAAACCTTTCACACAGACAGCACCCGAGGTCAGGATCGAACCTGGGTCTCTAATGGTTTGAGGCAGCAGCTGTGCTACTGTGCTGCCCGAAAAATTCTAATTCCCCAGCTCTCATCTGTCAGGTTAATTGGTGGTCGCCAGGAGAACAGAGGAAATCCTACAAATGTTGTTCTTTGGAGCTCACAATAGAAAATCTCAATCTTTTGGAAATTTCAGAAATAATGTTATGGGGATGGGCCTGTTTTAATGCCACCCTGGTGCTTCTGGTGGAGCTTCTGCCTCACAGCGCTGGAGTCCCAGGTTTAATCCTGACCTTTTTATGCACACTTCCTCTGTGACTGCATGGGCTTCCTCCCACATCCCAATACGTGCGGGATTGTAGGTTAATTAGCCTCTGTAAATTGTCCGTAGTGCGTTGGGAGTGGATGTAAAATTGGGATAACATGGAACCCGTGTGAACGGGTGATCGATGGTGCGTGGTTGTGGTCAATGTGGGCCAATGGGCCTGTTTTCCCGCTGTATCTTTCAATCAATGCTTTTAAAATGCCGTGATATAATTTCTAGGAATTGCTCCTTCCATTCTGTTCAGGTCAGTAAATATGACGATAAAGATTGCATATAATCCCACAAATGGTAAGATGGTTGGTAAAAAGGTTGAAAGTTAGAGGCTGCAGGAAGTAGTGTGTCAAGTAAGAAACAATATTTTAAAGATATTTAGACAGTAACACTTAGAGTCACAGAGTCATACAGCACACAAACAGGCACTTTGGCCCAACTTGCCCATGCTAACCAAGATGCCCCATGTACGCTGGTCACATTTTTTTTTAGTTTGGCCCATATCCCTGTAAACCTTTCCTATGCATGTAACTGTCCAAATATCAGAAGGCTCTCGACCTGAAACATCACCTATTCCTTTTCTCCAGATGTGCTGCCTGACCCGCTGAGTTACTCCAGCTTTTTGCATTTAACTTCAGTGCAAACCAGCATCGTCAGTTCCTTTTTACGCAAGTATCTTTTAAATGTTGTCACAGCACCTGCCTCAACTCCCTCCCATGGCAGCTCGATCGATAGACCCACCACCTTCTGTGTGAAATGTTTTGCATTTGGCCCATATTCCTATAAACCTCTCCTATCCATGTACCGGTCCAAATGTCCTTTAATACCAGTCCTAATAACATAATTATGTGTATAGGATGTATTGCTATAAATAGTTGGAAGCCACACGGGATAACAATATTTGCAGTCAGTCACTCTTTCTGCTCAGATCAGTTTGATATCGCATGCAATGCAGCTTGCTTCAGTGAGTTTTTGGTCCTTCAAGGCATCTGATCCGCATGGCTTCATTGTATGTGCAGTGGCATCTCAAGTTAATTATAGGCAACCTACTGTTACTGTATTATACTTTAGAGGGAGACAGAAAGAAGTGACTTGCTCACCATTCGGAATGAGAAGTGAGAGAGTGGGAGTATGTAAGTATTTGGAGAGTGTGTGAGAGAGTGTGTGTATGTGTGAGAGTGGGTGGGTGTGAGTGGGTGGGTGGGTGTGAGAGAGAGTGTGTATGTGTGAGAGTGGGTGGGTATGTGTGAGAGTGGGTGGGTGGGTGTGAGAGAGTGTGTGTGTGTGTGAGAGTGGGTGTGAGAGAGTGGGTGTGTGAGAGTGGGTGTGTGTGAGAGTGGGTGTGTGTGAGAGTGGGTGGGTGTGTGAGAGTGTGTGTATGTGTCTGCATAGGTATGGAGGAATGGGGAAGAGAGAATGGCCTAGAGGAATGTTTTTAGTTTTCATCTCCATATAAATAGTATGCTGACACTCGTTCCCCGGCTCCATGCACAGGAAGTCAACCACCACCAGGGAAGGAGGCGGTGAGATAAATTTGATGGGAAAATTCTTAAACTGATTGCTGCAGATATTTTCTCTTGATTGAAAATATATTTGTTCAAGGTTATGACCTTGAATATGAAGATGAATGATTCATCTACAGAGAAAATTGTTCCTGGCTATTCATTGTGATGGAGAATCATTTCATTCCCAGGGCAGTTGTACTATTAACATGTACAAAACTGCTCCCTCTAAAATAAACAGTGGAGGCAGTGCAAAGGCACAAAAAAGGGCAGTGGAGACCAATTCTCTGGATGCTTTCAAGAGAGAGTTAGCTAGATCTCTTAAAGATAGCGGAGTCAAGGCTTATGGGGAGTAGGCAGGAATGGGGTACTGATTGTGGATGATCAGCCATGATCACAGTGAATGGCGGTGCTGGCTCAAAGGGCCGAATGGCCTACTCCTGCACCTATTGTCTATTGTCTATGTCTATATAAACCCTGTTCAATTTGCATGGAAGAATTGATTGATCGGGCCACCGAGTCCACCATTCACCTGTTCACAATAGTTCTGTGCTATCCCATTTTTTCATCCACTCCTTACACACTAGGGACAATTTACAGAGGCCTATTTACCGACAAACTTGAACATCTTTGGGATGATAGGAAGGTACCAACTACCACATTAGGGGGATCCTCGGACTGTCTTTAATCGGACTTTACTGGACTTTATCTTGCATTAAACATTATTCCCTTTTTTGTCGTCTTTTTGGAATCATGTGGTGCAACACAATTGTAAAAGCTAATTCGTGACTGGGCGAGGGATGGTCAAGATTATAAATAAGATCTCCTTACTTCTTTTTTTTCTTTTTCTTTCTCTTTCTTCTTTTATTTTCTTTTTTCTATTTTCTATTTCTTAATTTTCTTCTTTCACTCTCTATTTTTCTTTTTCACACATTATATATCTCACATTTTTCTATTTTTCATTATCTAACTTCTTTTTCTTTTTCTCCTTTATTATAAAAATAAGAAGCTGTACATAATATGCATTATGAAAATATGATTGTATACAATTGTACTTACTTCTAATAAAATAAAAATATTTTTAAAAAAAACATTATTCCCTTTATCATGCATCTGTACACTGTGAATGGCTCGATTGTATAGTGTTTCCACAGACTGGTTAGCACACAAAAGCTTATCACTGTACCTCCGTAAACGTGGCAATAAACTAAACTAAACTAAATGTAGGAGGAAACCGGAGCACCCGGAGCAAACCACCGACACCTCCACCCACTCCACCAACACCTTTACCCATGGGTGTGCTTTCCCCTCGCCTCCCATGGCCACCACTCGGCCTCCGTGCCCCTGGCGCCTCCTGCAGCCGACCATGGTAACCAAACTCACAACTTCCTCACAGATTCTTCCATCTGTACGTTGATGCCACCATCTTGAAACTGTATCTTTCAATAAATCGATCTAGAAGACAAAAGAGCAGAATTAGGCCATTTCACCATTCTATCATGGCTATCATTTTTCCCTCTCAAATCCATTCTGCTGCCTTCTCCTCGTAACCTTTGGCACCTTTATTAATCAAGAGTCTATCATTCTCTGTTTAAAAATACCCAGTGACTTGACCTCCACAGCCATCTGTGGCAATCAATCAATCAATAATAAAAGTTTAATTATAGAATATTCTATATGTGTAAGAGACCATTATAATTCTCATTTCACTTGAACGGTATACCCATCTTCCACATGTCTAACCAAGAGTGTTTAAACTTTGTACACAATGTTCCATAGTTTTGCCAATCGAGAGTTTTACGCTTGTGTGAAATAACAAGCAGCTTTTAGAAAAGGCAGTGAACTGAATAAAGAGTATTACACGGAGGGTTTGTGTATCTAGTGTTGAACTGGATGACAGCTAATTTGTTTTACTGAATACTCACTGAAGCTTTGAGTGTTACCATGAAAGGCAGTCAAAGGACCATAATATGTCTCTTTGGAGACACCAGGAACTGCAGATGCTGGAATCTTGAGCAAAACACAAAGTGCTGGAGGAATGCAAAGGGTCAGGCAGCAACTGTGTAAGGAATGGACAGACAAGCTTTAAGATTAGGACCCTCCTTCAGACTAATTAAAGTAGTTAAGCTTAGAGATACATCATGGAAACAGGCCCCTAGGCCCATCAAGACCACACCGACCATCGATCACATGTTCATGTTAGTTCTATGTTGTTCCATTTTCAAATATCGATTCCCGACACACTAGGGGCAATTTAAAGAGGAAGGATTGTAGGTGAAGGAAAGAAATAGCTTGGTCCGGGCGGGGGTGGAGTTCGGAACGAGGGTGGGGGGTATCAATTAACAAAAAGTGAATTCAATGTTCAAACCATTAGATTGTAAGAATATTTGCTTAATTCACATTCTCAACTTAAAAAGAAACATCAGGTGAACCATCCAGTGACTTTGTTGCTTATCTTGCTCTGTGCTATTGAAGTGTGCATGGAGTCTTATTGATGTGCTTGAAGGTGGAAAGATGCCTTTGAAAATTAATTAACGAATATACCCTGATGCAGAAATAATTACACCTCAAATGGATCTTACATGTATTTTGTAGAATGTAGTAATTTGGTTAATGATTTTGCAAATCTTCAGCTTTAAGGACTTTAAGTACTTAAGTCCATCAGTTTATGCGGTAGTATTTACTTTAGACTTTAGAGATGCAGCACGGAAATAGGCACTTCGGCCTACTGAGTCCGTGCCGACTAGCGATCACCCCGTTCACTACCACTACCTTACACATTAGGGACAATTTACAATTTTACTGACCCCAATAAACCTTCAAATCCGCAAGTCTTTGGAGTGTGGGAGGAAAATGAGCACCCGGAGAAAACCCACGCGGTCCCAGGGAGAATGTATAAACTCCGTACAGACAGGCCCCATAGTCAGGATCGAACCCGGGTCTCTGGCGCTGTGAGGCAGCAACCCTACCGCTGTGCTACTGTGCCACCCCAAAATATTTGCTAGGCAGATATTTTAACTCGAAGACCTATACCTCTTTGGAATTATCCAGTCTGTTTTTTATTGAGGATTCTCTATAATTGCCTGAGGGAAGAGTGATGATAAAATTGTAAAGGAATAGTAATTCTCTGAAGAAAACTGGGATGTTAAATATTAAAAATGTGAGTTCAACAATGACACCCAGATAGTGTTTTTTAAAGAGAATTTCACTACGCCTCCCCCATATTGAATATATAGCCTGGTTCCATTTAAGGAAATAGAATGGTTGATAAAAATCATAATGGTTGATTGGTATTTTTGTGATTGGGATCTTAACATTACGAGATATAGCTTACTCCCTTGGCGAAATATTGCAATTTTTTTAGACATGATGGTAAAGATTGCATACAATCCCACAAATGGCAAGATAGTTGGAAATAAGGTTGAAAGTTATAGGCAGCAGGAAGTGGTATGTAATGTGATAACAACAAGTGATAACAATAAGAACATTTGGGCAATAACAATAATTATTCATAGTCATGTGGCACAAAAATAGGCCCTTCAGCCCAAGTTGCCCAAGATAACCAAGATGCCCCATCTACACTAGTTCCACCTGCCCGTGGTTCGACCATATCCCACTAAACTTTTCCTATCCATGTAACTGTCCAAATATATTTTAAATGTTGTTACAGTGCCTGCCTCAACTACCTCATCTGGCAGCTTGTTCCATATACCCACCACCCTCTGTGTGAAATGTCTTTAAAAGACATGGATAGGAAAGGTTCAGATGGATAAGGGCCAAATCCGGGTAAATGGGACTAGCTTAGAAAGGTCATCTTAGTTGGCATGGATGAGCTGGGCTGAAGGGTCTGTTTCCATGCTGAATGGCTCTTCTGCAGTGACCCTTCTATCATGAAGGAATTGTGTTCCCTTCAAAGCATACACGGATGCATGAAGTATGTTTTAATGAGAATACTAATATTGGGAAAAGGAGCAAAGGTAAAGCAAGGAAGTTGGGGAAGGTGTGTAGGAAGGAACGCAGATGCTGGTTTACACCGATGGACATGACTTGCTGAAGTAACACAGCGGGTCAGGCAGCATGTCAGGAGAAAAGGAATAGGTGACGTTTCTGGTTGAGACCCTTCTTCAGACCCTCTGAGTTACTCCAGAATTTTGTGTCTAAAGTCTGGGCAGGATATATCTATCAAGGTTCTTTATTTCTCCTGCTGTTGTAAAGGAGACGTCAAAATATATTGTTTTTTCCAAAGAATCTGAATATATACTCTTCCATATATCCAGAAGCAGCAGGTAGAATAAGCATGTCTTTTGCAGTGATTACTATGCCACTTGCATTGTTTCACCTTGCAGTCAACAGATGCCAACTCAGATCAGTGGAAGAGCTTCCAGTACTCGGCTTCTCCACAAGCCACACTCTTCCACTATCTATGCTGTGTATAATTGCGAGGCATCTTGGCACCATGCTTTTATGTTCCTCCAGCAAAGCAGTGTGAGCAACATTCAAAAGCAGTGGGCCAATTCTCTCTGGTGTTCTGCAGCATCTTCTACTCTTGCATTGGCCTTCAAAACCAGTCGCAGCTTGGTTTACGAACAGCTCTGCCCAAGACCACACAAAATCACAGAGAGTTGTGAATGTAGCCCAGTCCATCACACAGACCATTGGCACCATCTTCCCGTCACCCTGCCTTGAGTAAGCAGTCAACATAATCAAGAACCTTTCCTACACTGGTCATTCCTCCTTCTCCCGTTCTTGTTGGTCAGAAGATTCAGAAGATTGAAAGCTGTATCTTCAGACTCAACTAGACTCAGGAACAGCTTCTTCCCATCTGTTATCAGACGATCGAACAGTCGTCCCATAAATCGAAAAAGTGAGTCCATTATCACCTACTTGCTGTCTTCTCTGTCTCCAACTTGCAATAAATGCGGAAACCATTTTATCGGGATGCATCACAGCATGGTTTGGGAACAGCTCCATCCAAGACGGCAAGAAATTGCAGAGAATTGTGGACGCAGACCAGACAATCACATAAACCAAGCTCCCTTCCATTGACTCCATTTACACCTCACACTGGCTCGCAAAGCCGGCAGCATAATCAAGGACAAGTCTCACCCCGGTCAGTCCCTCTTCTCCCCTCTCCCATCAGGCTAAAGGTATAGAAGTGTCAAAACGCGCACCTCCAGATTCAAAGACAGTTTCTTCCCAGCTGTTTTCAGGCAACTGAACCATCCTATCACCAATTGGAGAGCAGTCCTGAACTGCTATCTACCTCATTGCAGACCCTTGGACTATCTTTAATCAGACTTTATTGGACTTTATATTGCACTAAACGTTATTCATGTTACTCTCTTTATCATGTATCAGTACACAGTGGATGGCTCGATTGTAATCATGTATTGTCTTTCCGCTGACTAGTTAGCACGCAACTAACGCTTTTCACTGTACCTCTGACAATGAACTAAACTCATTAACTCAATATCTTTTCTATATCTCGACCAACAAAATCATCCTTCATTTAGCAGCATCCAAGGCCACAGCAAATGATCAGTCAATTCTTTTCTGGCATGCAGTTACATTTCAACGTTAAATTTGAGTAATACCAATCCTTTCTCACTCCATCAACCTCGCTTGCAAATTAGCATCAGAAAAAGAGCCCAAGCAAATTCTCATGGCAACTTTCGAGCAACACAGAAATTAACAGAAAAAAACTATTGATTTAAGGTCAACATCAAGGTCAGTTTATTGTCACCTCAAACCAATTGTCATACCAATTGAGGTACAGTGAAATTTGAGTTAACATACAGCCATACTAAGTGAGAAGCAACAAGACACACAACCGCATAAAAGTCAACATAAACATCCATCACAGTGGATTCCACATTCCTCACTGTGATGGAAGGCAATAAAGTTCCATCTTCTTCCTCTTTGTTCTCCCGCGGTCAGGGCAGTCAAACCATCTGCAGTCAGGGCGATCAAAGCCCCTGCAGCCGATGATTGAAGCCCCCGTTGGGATGGTCGAAGCTCCCGCGTCGGGGCTCTCACTGCGGCATGGAGCACCCGAGTCAGCCTCTTCTTACCAGAGACCGCGGGCTTCACGATGTTAAAGTCCACAGGCCCTGCGGTCGGAGCTTCGATCTCCAGCAAACGGATCACAAGCTCCGCAATGTTAAAGTTCCGCAGACTCCTGCAGCTTGGGGCGCCCGTGGTCTCCAGGAAAGGCTGCCAACTCCACGATGTTAGGCCGCAGTGGGGACGGAGATACGGTATAGAAACAAAATTGCATCTTCGTCGAGGTAAGAGATTGAAAATAAAGTTTCGCCCAAACCCCCTCCCCCCCATTCCCCACATAAAACAAACCAAGGATGACTAAAACATACTTTTTTTAACACATACTGGGGAAAAAAGAACAGACAAACTGTTGGCGAGGCAGAATTACTCCTTATTTAATATACCTTTTTTTTCAAGAGTATCATTTAGCATTTCAATTCCAATTCCTTCTGGCAAAGTACACTTTGTACAAAACTGTATGAGATATTTTTGCTTTCATTTGACAAGGTTCCTCAGCAAAATTAATCATCTCTGCACCTTTTGAACTGTAATCCATCAATCACATCATTTCCAATTCTCCGACCATATTTACTTGAAATTTTCGAATGAGATACTCACCAAGAACCCGAAGAGGACTTTCTATTTTGGAGATACGAAAGTGGTGTTTAAGAGGCGTTTAGATAGGCACACCAATGGAGGGATATGGATCTCGAGCAGGCAGAAAGAGTTTAGTTTCATTTGGTATTATGTTCAGCACAGACATTGAGGGCCAAAGGGCCTATTCCTTTGCTGTACTTTTCTAAATGAATCCTGAATATGGTTAAGTACCAAACATGGAGTTTTGTTTTTGGATTGGATTGTTTTTTTAGATACTTTTACTTTTAGAGATACAGCACAGAAACAGCCCCTTCAGGCCACCGAGTCCGCGTCGACCAGAGATCAGCCACAAACCAGTTCTATCTTACACACTATACTACACACTATGGACAATTTGAGAATTTTACCAAAGCCAATTAAGCTCCAAACCTGTCCATCTTCGTAGTGTGGGAGGAAACCGGAGCACCTGGAGAAAACCCACGCTGTCACAGGTAGAATGTACAAACTCCATGGAGACTGGGCCCATTGTCAGGATCAAACCCAGGTCTCTGGCGCTATAAAGCAGCAACTCTACCGCTGCACCACTATGCTGTTCCTCTGCTGTACTGTTCTTGGTTCTATGTTCTACAGCTGAAGAAATATTGAAGGCTGGTTCTGGCCTTTATGTTCCAGCATGATTAGGCAATGATGAATAAAAGTACCTGCCTGAGGAGCACTATCCATCATGTTCATAACATTTTACCAACTAATTCTTCAAGAACTCACAGAGGAGAAAGGATTGTAAAATACTATTTTTATTTTATTTAACTTCTATCTACTTTCTGAACTTTACTGCACTTAAATCAACACAATGACTGATAGATTTTGAATCTTTGAAGCGCATATGAAATTGAAATAAAAAGACCCAAAGCCTTGTAGTAACTCAGCGGGTCAGGCAGCATTTCTGGAAGACATGGATAAGTAATGTTTTTAGTTAGGGCCCATCTTCACAGTACAGGTCAGCACAGTGGTGCAGTGTGGTAGAGCTGCTGTTTCACTGTGCTGGAGACCCCGGTTCGATCCTGACTTTGGGTGCTGTCTGTGCAGAGTCTGCAGGTTCTCCCTGTGATGGCGTTGGTTTTCTCTGGGTGCTCATGTTTCCTCTCGCGTCTCGCATCCCGAAGGCATAGAGGTTTGTAGGTTAATTGGCTTCAGTATCATTGTGAATTGTCCCAAGTGTGCAGGATAGTGCTAGTGTACGGGGATTACTGGTCGGTGCCGACTCGGTGGGCCAAAGGGTTTGTATCCACACTCTATATAAACTAAGCTAAACTAAACTTCCATTATCAGCCAAAATCATAAAACTTGCAAATACAGAAAATCTATTACATAAAAAATTGCTGTTAATACTCTGTATTTGGGAGGAAGAATCTTCTCAGCGAGAAGAAAGGATATTTCAGATCGAAGACGTTAGGTACAGGATTTACTCTATTAATGAGAAGTTACCTATTTCTCATGAGTCATGCTCAAACTGTAAGAGTCTCTTTATTATTGAATTTATATTTTTGATTCTAGCATGAAAGAACCATGTAACATTGTGTCCGTTTTGAATGTCTATCAGTCATTTCAACACAAAGTGCTGGAGTAACTGATGGAGTCAGGCAGGGAATGAACAGGCAACATTTCGGATCGCGACCCTTCTTAATGCCGACCCGAAACATCACCTATCCATGTCCTCCAGAGATGTTGTCCTCCGGAATTACTCCAGCACTTCAGATCAAAGATATCACTCAGCAACAAGGAACTGTAGATGCTGGATACCAAGGAATCTTTCCAAAGACATCAAGTACTGGATTTACTTTATAATTAGAAATTTCTTGTTTCCTAAGTTCTGGTCAAACTGTAGCTGTTTCCTGGGTAGACACAAAATGCTGGAGTAACTCAGCGGGACAGGCAACATCTCTGGAGAGAAGGAATGGGTGACGTTTTGGGTCGAGACCCTTCGTCAGACTCCTATCTCATACTTATTTGTTGGTTCTAGCAGGAAATATTTTGAAATGTGAGGTTATCCACTTTGGTTTAAAAAACAGGAAGACAGGTTACTATCTAAATGGCGTCCAGTTGGGCAAAGGGGAATTACAACAGGATCTGGGGGTCCTTGTTCATTAGTCTATGAAAGTAAGCATGCAGGTACAGCAGGCAGTGAAGAAAGCGAATGGCATGTTGGCCTTTATAACAAGAGGAGTAGGGTTTCGGAGCAAAGAGGTCCTTCTGCAGTTGTACAGAGCCCTAGTGAGACCACACCTGGACTATTGTGTGCAGTTTTGGTCTCCTAATTTGAGGAAGGACATTCTTGCTATTGAGGGAGTGCAGCATGGGTTTACAGGGTTAATTCCCGGGATGTCGGGACTGTCATAGGCTGAGAGAATAGAGCGGCTGGGCTTGTACATTCTGGAGTTTAGAAAGATGAGACGAGAGCTTATTGAAGATTTTTAAGGGTTTGGACATGCTAGAGGCAGGAAACATGTTCCCGATGTTGGAGGAGTCCAGAACCAGGGGCCACAGTTTAAGAATCAGGGGTAAGCCATTTAGAACAGAGATGAGGAAACACTTTTGTGTGCTTCTGTGTGTTGTGCTTCTGTGGAATTCTCTGCCTCAGAGGGCGGTGGAGGCTGGTTCTCTGGATGCTTTCAAGAGAGGGCTAGATAGGGCTCTTAAAGATAGCGGAGTCAGAGGATATGGGGAGAAGGCAGGAACGGGGTACTGATTGGGGATGATCAGCCATGATCACATTGAACAGCGGTGCTGGCTCGAAGGGCCGAATGGCCTACTCCTGCACCTATTGTCTATTGTCTATTGAAATCCTGACTCCTTATACCTTCTCCTTCAACTTCATGAAGGGACACCGACGGTCCTTTCAGGTGAAGCAGAGGTTGATTTGCAACTCCTCCAACCTTATCTACTGTAGCCGGTACTCCCAGAATGGGCACCTATACATCAGGAGACCAAGCGTAGACTTGGTGATTGTTTCGATCTTACGCTCAGTCCACCTTGGCCTATGCAATTCCCCTTCCCACACTGATCGTTCTGTCCTTGGCCTCCTCCATTGTCAGAGTGTGGCGACACACATATTGGATGAACAGCACCTCACATTTGCTTGAGCAGCTGACAACACGGCTGTATGAACGTTGATTTCTCTAATTTCAAGTAACCCCAGCATTTCTTTTTCCCCCGCTCCCCCACCTTAGTGGTCCTACTAGTTGCACTGTTCACATCCATGTAACCCTTTCGTTAGCACATCTTCCCCAGCCAACAATGCGCCATTATGGACTCCACCCTTCCTGAGGACATCTGTTACTGGCCCCGTTTTGTTCTGGTCTTCTCTATCGTGCAGTCAAAAGGAGGGTTCCAACCTGAAACGTAACCCATTCCTTTTCTCCAGAGATGCTGCCTGATCCGCTGAGTTATTCCAGCATTTTGTGTCGATCTAAAAGCATTGTGTTCATTTTGAATAGTATATCAGTCATTTAAACATCAACGGTACACAAAAATGCTGGAGAAACTCAGCGGGTGCAGCAGCATCTATGGAGAAAGAAGGGTCTGAAGAAGGGTTTCGGCCAGAAACGTTGCCTATTTCCTTCGAAAAATTTCTCCATAGATGCTGCTGCACCCGCTGAGTTTCTCCAGCATTTTTGTGTACCTTCGATTTTCCAGCATCTGCAGTTCCTTCTTAAACATTTAAACATCAACCTTTGTTTTAAACAGTGGCTGTATTCACAATAAGCGAGTTTGGTATTCCGAAACACGCAAAGAATCATGGGATTTGTCAAAGGTCACAAGTGATAAAAACTCGGCAGCCGTGCTGTGGCATGGACACAGACCTGCATCTCATCTGCAGCGAGGACCGAACCCCGGTCTCCAGCGCCGCAATTGCTGCAGAGCCGCCACTGGACCATCCCCGTCCCCTCCCGTGTGCCCCCCCCCCAACCAGTCCGGGGGCGGGGGGGCACACATCGGGAGTCAGACGGGAGCGGCACCCCCAGGCCCACAGCCAGCACGGAGAATCATCTCAACTCTGCCTGTCTCGCCGGGTTAACCTACCAGTCCTACCTGGACTGATGGGACACCAGCCCGGAGCCATGGAGTTAGCTCTGCTCCTCTGCGCTGGCTGTAAGCCTGGGCCGTTGTTCCCGTAAGTCCAGGCACAAACTCTGCCTGTCTCTGGCCGCCCCCGGACGGGGGGTGGGGACGGGGATGGTCCAATGGCGGTTCGGCAGCGATTGCGGCGCCAGAGACCCGGGATCGATCCTGGCTGTGGATGAGGCGCAGGTCTTTGTCTATGCCACCGCACTGCTGCCGAGAGTGTTTTTCGCTTGTGACCTATGACCTGGGCATGCGCAGTCGGAATACCGAACTCGCTTATTCTCATTGAAAAAGAAATAAAGTCATTATGGAACATTTCACTTGTAAGTCTGTTTCTCAATTTTATATATAAATTTGACAAACGGCTCCTGCTATCGTTGCTGCTTCTGACAATAATGAGTTGTAGGGGAGCATTGCAGAATTCCTACTGTCCTTATTAAAAAATACTGTGCATCATAGTCTAGTGCCCTGTTAATGGGGAAAGTCAGAATATAGGGACTGTTTACATGGGCACTAATTCATTCCCTCTACAATGAACAGAGAATGCTTGACACAAATTAATCCCTGTGGAGAACAGTTTGTTTACAATGGAGAACATCCATTAAAATGGATGTTTTTCCATATCTTTTCTGCAGTTGCATGCTCAATTACTGCTTAAATTACATACAGGTTTATTAAAGTTTAGAGATACAGCGGGGAGATCCAGCAGATCTCGGTGGAAGTTCAGTTTAGTTTGGAGATACAGCAGGGAAACGGGCCCCACTAACAAGGTTTCTCAAGAACGCAACTGTGGTGTTTGATTAATTGATTGAAAGATACAGCATGGAAACAGGCCCTTCAGCCCACCAGGTCCACACCGACCGTCAATCACCCATTCACACTCGTTCTGTTATGCCACTTTTGCATCCACTCCCTACACTAGGGGCAATTTTACAGAGGCCATTTAACCGACAAACCCTGCACGTTATTGGGATGTGGGAGGAAACCGGAGGACCCAGACGAAACCCACTTGGTCACAAGGAGATCATACTAACTCACGCAGACAGCACCTGAAGTCAGGATCGAACCCGGGTCTCTGGCACTGTGAGGCAGTGGCGCTCTACCTGCCGCACCATTGTGCCGCCCTTATTAATACCGTATACCATGTTGTCATTTAGATATTGCGGGTTTCATTTCCTCCAATATTAAGTTTAGATAGCGTATACAATTTTGAACTTTTCATCTGTTTTCTTGAGATTAGTCTAGGCTTCCTGCACATTTACAAGGAAGTTTGCTAAACAATCATAGTCATTGTGTCTTACAGCGTGGAAACGACCCCTTTGGCCCAACTTGCCCACATCTCCCATCTACACTAGTCCTACTTGCCTGCGTTTGGCCCAGATCCCTCTAAACCAGTCCTATCCATGAACCTGTCTAAATGTTTCTGAAACATTGCAAAAGTACCTGCCTCAATTACCTCCTCTGGCAGGTTGTTCCATATACCCGGTTACATCCAGTAACCCCCTCAGATTCCTATTAAATCTTTCCCCCCTCACCTTAAAGCTATATTCTCTGGTTCTCAATTCCCCTACTCTGGGCAAGAGACTCTGTGCATCTATCCGATCTACTCCTCCCATGATTCCCATGAATCATAATAATTCATTCTCTTTCTACAAGGGAAAGATCTATCATACAGTGCCAAGAGAATCAGTGGTCAGTGCTGTTTCCTTTCCAGTGGAGGGGGTCTTGGACAGTGGAATATGTCTATCCAGACAATTAAAATCATGAGGGAAAAAGATAGGGTGAATGTACAGAGTCTTTCTGAAGAAGGGTCTCGACCCGAAACGTCACCCATTCCTTCTCTCCAGAGATGCTGCCTGTTCCGCTGAGTTACTCCAGCATTTTGAGGGGGCAACCTTTTCAATCAGACGGTCTGGGGTGTATGGAATGATCTGCCAGAGGAGATAGTGGTGGCAGGTGCTGTAACAGCATTTAAAAGGCACTTGGACAGGTACTTGGACAGGAGAGGTTTAGAGGGATATGGGCCAAACGCAGGCAAAATGGGATTAGCTTAGATGGGGCATCTTGGTCGGCATGGATGGGTTGACCTGAAAGGCCTATTTCTGTGCTCTATGTCTCCACAACCCTTCATAGATTTGTAGATGGGGAAATGCAGAGAAGATTATTTGTCCTTGAACGGCAACTCTCAAGCTGCTCATACAGTGAGCCTAATACCACCCTGATGCTTTGATTGCTATCAGAAGCTTGTGTACAAACCCAAATTGCAACACACTGCATTTTAGATGCTTCCCCCCTTTTCTAGACGTGACTTTTTGCCCAGAATTTTGCAGTTTATATGATAGTTTGCATTATGTTAAAGAGAGAGACGTGGCTATTTATTAAACCGATCAACAGTGATTTCCAAAGAACCTATCGACTACAATCTTAGTGCAATTATTTTGAGACTTTCAATTACCATAACAGACACAAAGTCTACGAGACGTCAGTCATTGTCCGACCTAATTATTTAATTAAATATTAATCTGTTTTATGACCAAAAATCCTTTTTTTTTGAGAAATCGCTTAATTTAGTTGTAGAAACAAGGAACTGCAGATGCTGGGTTTCCTAAAACCAGCCAGATGTCTGATGAAGAGTTGAGAGTGTTTTATTGTCATATGTCCCAGACAGAACAATGAAATTCTTACTTGCTGCCACTTTTGCATTCACTCCCTACACTAGGGGCAATTTTACAGAGGCCATTTAACCGTATTTAACCACAGTTAGCACAGCATAGTACTCTGTAAAGAATATAAATAAACAAATACAAGTTTTTGTATGGCTATATGTATGCACACCAAGACACACAGAGACACAGGCACACACACACATACACACACACTCTCTCTCTATGTAGTTCAGAGCTTATTTGGAGGTTGTAGAATTTAATAGCCTGACATTGGGAAGAAGCTGTTCCTGAACCTGGACGTTACAGTTTTCAGGCTCCTATATCTTCTTCCTGATTGCAGGAGTGAAATGAGAGCATGGTCAAGGTGGTGTGGGTCTGTGAAGATGCTGGCTGCCTTTCTCAGGCAGCGACTCTTGCAAATCCCTTTGATGGTGGTGGTCAGATCCCGTGATGGTCTGGGCAGTGTTCAGTGGGCAGAAGGGTTCCGACCTGAAACGTCACCCATCCATATTCTTCAGAGATGCTGCCTGACATGCTGAGTTACTTCAGCACATTATGGATTCCTTTAATGTTGTTGTTCAGTTTGTATGATAGAGTGCTGATCTTGTTATTCATTAGTCAAGTGCCATTCAGAAGCAGAGTTATTAATTATTAGAAATAATTTAATATAGGACAGGATATCCATGATTTGGAACCAACAATGACGAGTTACTGCTGGTAAATATCCACCCCTTTCCGTCTTCGCAGAGACCGTTCCCTCCGCAACTCCATGGTTAACTCATCCCTTCCCACCCCAAACCACCCCTCCCCCAGGTACCTTTCCCTGCAACCGCAGAAGATGTAACATCTGTCGCTATACCTCCTCCCTCCACTCTGTCCAGGGACCTCCGACAATCCTTTCAGGTTAGGCAGAGGTTCACCTGCACCTCCAACCTTATCTACTGTATCCATTGTTCAGGATATGGACTCTTATACATCTGCGAGACCAAACGCAGACTGGGCGATCGTTTCGCGGAACACCTTCGCTCAGCCCTACCTGTTCTCCCGGTTGCCGGACACTTTAATTCTCCTTCCCATTCCTACACAGACCTTTCTCTCCAGAGATGTCCCGCTGAGTTACTCCAGCTTTTTGTGTCTATCTCTGGGTAAATATCCAAGTTAGAAATGGTGTCTGACTTGGAGGGGAAGCTGTGAGTGGTTGGTGTTCCCATGCACCTGCCCTTGTTTTCAGTGGTAGATGGCAGAGGTTTTAAGGGGTGCCTGAGCAAGTAACTGCAGTTTGTACCTACGCCATCCACAGTGCTCCAGTGAAGGGAGGCATGAATGTTTAGGGTAGTGGATTGAGTGCCAAGCCAACAGGTTGCTTTGTCCTGGATGGTGTCGAGCTTCTTGAGAGTTGTCGGCATTGCATTCATCTCGACTAATGGAGAATATTCCAAACGCAGCCACGGTTGCGCAGCAGGTAGAGCTGCTGCCTCCCTCACAGCACCAGAGACCCAGGTTCGATCCTGACCTCAGCTGCTGTTTGTGCAGAATTTGCACGTTCTAGCTGTGACCAGGTGGGTTTCCTCCAGTGCTCCAATTTCATGTTCATAAGTTGTAGGAGCAGAATTTGGCCATTCAGCCCATCAAGTCTACTCCATCTCCATTCAATCATGGCTAATCTATCATTCCCTCTCAACCCCATTCTCTTAATTTCTGCCCATAACCCCTGACACCCGTACTAATCAGGAACCTATCAATCTCCACCTTAAAAATATCCATTGACTTGGCCTCCACAGGCCATCTGTGGCAATGCATTCCACAGATCGCCACCCTCTGACTAAATAAATTACTCTCACATCCCAAAGACGTGCGAGTTTGTAGGTTAATTGCCCTGTGTCAAATCTCCCCTGGTGTGTCGGGAGTGGATATGAAAGTGGGTTAATATCGAACTAACGTGAATGGGTGAGCAATGGATGGCGTTAATTACCAATTATCGTTGAATAGCCTGAATGTTTCCAGGTCTTCCTCGTGTAGACATGAGCTGCTCTGTTGGCTGAGAAGTTGCCTTGAACTCCGTCTCAATGATTCATTGCTGTTGCTTTCTTCTTCTTGCCGCCAAGTAATGCTATTTATG
>JAXLNO010005117.1:0-163048 GCA_038087875.1 Malacoraja senta
CGACCCCGCCGGAAATATGGCGACATTGCCGGATTTGTGGCGACCTTGCCGGAAATATGGCGACCTTGCCGGATTTTTGGAGACCTTGACGGATTTATGGCGACCTTGCCGGAAATATGGCTACCTTCCCGGATTTGTGGCGACTGCCGGATTCATGGCGACCTTGCTGGAAATATGGCGACCTTGTCGGATTTGTGGCGACCTTGGCCGATTTGTTGCGACCTTGCCGGAAATGTGGCGAACTTGCCGGATTTGTGGCGGCCGTCTCGGATTTATGGCGACCTTGCCGGTAATAGGCGACTCTGCCGGATTTGTGGCGACCTTGCCGGATTTATGGCGACCTTGCCGGATTTGTGGCGACCTTGCCGGATTTATGGCGACCTTGCCGGATTTATGGCGACCTTGCCGGATTTATGGCGACCTTGCCGGGAATATGGCGACCTTGCCGCATTTGTGGCGACCTTGCCGGATTTATGGCGACCTTGCCGTAAATGTGGTGACCTTGCCGGATTTATGGCGACCTTGTCGGATTTGTGGCGGCCTTGCCGGATTTATGGCGACCTTGCCGGATTTGTGGCGACCTTGCAGGATTTACGGCGACCATGCCGGATTTATGGCGACTTTGCCGGATTTATGGCGACGTTGCCGGGAATATGGCGACCTTGCCGCATTTGTGGCGACCTTGCCGGATTTATGGCGACCTTGCCGGAAATGTGGTGACCTTGCCGGATTTATGGCGACCTTGTCGGATTTGTGGCGGCCTTGCCGGATTTATGGCGACCTTGCCGGAAATCTGGCGACCTTGCCTGAAATGTGGCGACCTTGACGGATTTGTGGCGCCCTAGCCGGATTTATGGCGACCTTGCCGGCGATGTGGCGACCATCCAGGATTTGTGGCGATCTTGTCAGATTTCTGGCTACCTGGCCGGAATTGTGGCGACCTTTCCGTATTTGTGGCGACATTAACGGATTTATGGCGACCTTGCCGCAAATGTGGCGACCTTGCCGGATTTGTGGCGACCTTGCCTGATTTATGGCGACCTTGCGGGATTTGTGGCGACCTTGCTGGATTTGTGGCGACATTGCCGAATTTATGGCTACCTTGATTGAAATGTGGCGACCTTGCCGGATTTGTCGCCACCTTGCCGGATTCGTCAATACCTTGCCGGATTTGTGGCGACCTTGCCGGATTTATGGCGACCTTGCCGGAAATATGGCGACCTTGCCGGATTTGTGGCAACCTTGCCGGAAATATGGCGACCTTGCCGGAAATGTGGCGACCTTGCTGGATTTATGGCGACCTTGTCGGATTTGTGACGACCTTGCCGGATTTATGGCGACCTTGCCGGGGATGTGGCGACCTTGCCGTATTTGTGGCGGCCTTGCATGATTTATGGCGACCTTGCCGCAAATGTGGTGACCTTGCCGGATTTGTGGCGACCTTGCCGGAATGTTGCGATCTTGCTGGATTTGTGGCGACCTTGCCGAATTTATGCCTACCTTGATTGAAATGTGGCGACCTTGCCGGATTTGTCGCCACCTTGCCGGATTTGTGGCGACGTTGCGGATTTATGGCGACCCCGCCGGAAATATGGCGACATTGCCGGATTTGTGGCGACCTTGCCGGAAATATGGCGACCTTGCCGGATTTTTGGAGACCTTGACGGATTTATGGCGACCTTGCCGGAAATATGGCTACCTTCCCGGATTTGTGGCGACTGCCGGATTCATGGCGACCTTGCTGGAAATATGGCGACCTTGTCGGATTTGTAGCGACCTTGGCCGATTTGTTGCGACCTTGCCGGAAATGTGGCGAAATTGCCGGATTTGTGGCGGCCGTCTCGGATTTATGGCGACCTTGCCGGAAATAGGCGACACTGCCGGATTTGTGGCGACCTTGCCGGATTTATGGCGACCTTGCCGGATTTGTGGCGACCTTGCCGGATTTATGGCGACCTTGCCGGATTATGGCGACCTTGCCGGATTTATGGCGACCTTGCCGGGAATATGGCGACCTTGCCGCATTTGTGGCGGCCTTGCCGGATTTATGGCGACCTTGCCGTAAATGTGGTGACCTTGCCGGATTTATGGCGACCTTGTCGGATTTGTGGCGGCCTTGCCGGAAATAGGCGACTCTGCCGGATTTGTGGCGACCTTGCCGGATTTATGGCGACCTGGCCGGAATTGTGGCGACCTTTCCGTATTTGTGGCGACCTTAACGGACTTATGGCGACCTTGACGCAAATGTGGCGACCTTGGCGGATTTGTGGCGACCTTGCCTGATTTCTGGCGACCTTGCGGGATTTGTGGCGACCTTGCCGGATTTATGGCGACCTTGCCGGAAATGTAGCGACCTTGCCGGATTTGACGCGACCGTGCCGAATTTATCGCTACCTTGATTGAAATGTGGCGACCTTCCCGGATTTATGGCGACCATTGCCGGATTTATGGCGACCTTGCGAGAAATATGGCGACCTTGCCGGATTTGTGGCGACCTAGCCGTATTTATGGCGACCGTGCCGGAAATATGGCGACCTTGCCGGATTTGAGGCAACCTTGCCGGAAATATGGCGACCTTGCCGGATTTATGGTGTCCAAGCCGTTTTTATGGCGACCGTGCCGGAAACACGGCGACCTTGCCGGATTTATGGCGACGTTGCGGATTTATGGCGATCTTGCCGGATTTATGGCGACCTTGCCGGAAATATGGCGACCTCGCCGGAATTATGGCGACCATGCCGGATTTATGGCGACCTTGCCGTAAATCTGGTGACCTTGCCTGAAATGTGGCGACCTTGACTGGTTTGTGGCGACCTTGCCGGATTAATGGCGACATTGCGGGGATGTGGCGACCATCCCGGATTTGTGGCGACCTTGTCAGATTTGTGGCGACCTTGCCGGAATTGTGGCGACCTTTCCGTATTTGTGGCGACCTTACCGGATTTATGGCGACTTTGCCTCAAATGTGGCGACCTTGCCGGATTTGTGGCGACCTTGCCGGAAATCTGGCGACCTTGCCTGAAATGTGGCGACATTCACGGGTTTGTGACGACCTTGCCGGATTAATGGCGACGTTGCCGGGGATGTGGCGACCATCCCGGATTTGTGGAGACCTTGTCAGATTTGTGGCGACCTTGCCGGAATTGTGGCGACCTTTCCGTATTTGTGGCGACCTTACCGGATTTATGGCGACTTTGCCTCAAATGTGGCGACCTTGCCGGATTTGTGGCGACCTTGCCGGAAATCTGGCGACCTTGCCTGAAATGTGGCGACATTCACGGGTTTGTGACGACCTTGCCGGATTAATGGCGACGTTGCCGGGGATGTGGCGACCATCCCGGATTTGTGGAGACCTTGCCGGAATTATGGCGACCTTGCCGGAGATGTAGCGACCTTGCCGGATTTGACGCGACCTTGCCGGATTTATGGCGACCTTGTGGGATTTGTGGCGACCTTGTCAGATTTATGGCGACCTTGCCGGCAATGTGGGGACCTAGCCGGACTTGTGGCGTCCCTGCCGGATTGATGGCGACCTTGCCGGAAATGTGGTGACCTTGCCGGATTTGTGGCGAGGATGCCGGATTTATGGCGACCTTGCCGGAACGTTGCGACCTTGCTGGATTTGTGGCGACCTTGCCGAATTTATGGCTACCTTGATTGAAATGTGGCGACCTTGCCGGATTTGTCGCCACCTTGCCGGATTTGTGGCGACCTTGCCGGTTTATGGCGACCATGCCGGAAATATGGCGACCTTGCCGATTAGTGGCGACCTTGCCGGAAATATAGCGACCTTGCCGGAAATGTGGCGACCTTGCCGGATTTGTGGCGACCTTGCCGCATTTATGGCGTCCTTGCCGGAAATGTGGCGACCTTGCCGGATTTATGGCGACCTTGTCGGATTTGAGACGTCCTTGCCGGATTTATGGCGACCTTGCCGGAAATGCGGCGACCTTGCCTGAAATGTGGCGACCTTGACGGATTTGTGGCGACCTTGCCGGATTTATGGCGACCTTGCCGGGGATGTGGCGACCTTGCCGTATTTGTGGCGACCTTGCAGGATTTATGGCGACCTTGCCGCAAATGTGGTGACCTTGCCGGATTTGTGGCGACCTTGCCGGATTTATGGCGACCTTGTGGGATTTGTCGACCTTGCCGGATTTATGGCGACCTTGCCGGCAATGTGGCGACCTAGCCGGACTTGTGGCGACCTTGCCGGATTCATGGCGACCTTGCCGGAAATGTGGTGACCTTGCCGGATTTATGGCGACGATGCCGGATTTAAGGCGACCTTGCCGGAATGTTGCGACCTTGCTGGATTTGTGGCGACCTTGCCGAATTTATGGCTACCTTGATTGAAATGTGGCGACCTTGGCCGGATTTGTCGCCACCTTGCCGGATTTGTGGCGACCTTGCCGGATTTATGGCGACCTTGACGGAAATATGGCGACTTGCCGGATTTGTGGCGACCTTGCCGGAAATATGGCGACCTTGCCTGAAATGTGGCGACCTTGCCGGATTTGTGGCGACCTTGCCGGATTTATGGCGCCCTTGCCGGGAATGTGGCGACTTTGCCGGATTTATGGCGACCTTGTCGGATTTGTGACGACCTTGCCGGATTTATGGCGACGTTGCCGGAAATGCGGCGACCTTGCCTGAAATGTGGCGAACTTGACGGATTTGTGGCGACCTTGCCGGATTTATGTCGACGTTGCCGGGGATGTGGCGACCTTGCCGTATTTGTGGCGACCTTGCAGGATTTATGGCGACCTTGCCGCAAATGTGGTGAACTTGCCGGATTTGTGGCGACCTTGCCGGATTTATGGCGACCTTGTGGGATTTGTGGCGACCTTGCCGGATTTATGGGGACCTCGCCGGCAATGTGGCGACCTAGCCGGACTTGTGGCGACCTTGCCGGATTCATGGCGACCTTGCCGGAATGTTGCGACCTTGCTGGATTTGTGACGACCTTGCCGAATTTATGCCTACCTTGATTGAAATGTGGCGACCTTGCTGGATTTGTCGCCACCTTGCCGGATTTGTGGCGACCTTGCCGGATTTATGGCGACCTTGCCGGAAATATGGCGACATTGCCGGATTTGTGGCGACCTTGCCGGAAATGTGGCGACCTTGCCGGATTTGTGGCGACCTTGCCGGATTTATGGCGTCCTTGCCGGAAATGTGGCGACCTTGCCGGATTTATGGCGACCTTGTCGGATTTGAGACGACCTTGCCGGATTTATGGCGATGTTGCCGGAAATGCGGCGACCTTGCCTGAAATGTGGCGACCTTGACGAATTTGTGGCGACCTTGCCGGATTTATGGCGACTTTGCCGGGGATGTGGCGACCTTGCCGTATTTGTGGCGACCTTGCAGGATTTATGGCGACCTTGCCGCAAATGTGGTGACCTTGCCGGATTTGTGGCGACCTTGCCGGATTTATGGCGACCTTGTGGGATTTGTGGCGACCTTGCCGGATTTATGGCGACCTTGCCGGCAATGTGGCGACCTAGCCGGGCTTGTGGCGACCTGCCGGATTCATGGCGACCTTGCCGGAAATGTGGCGACCTTGCCGGATTTATGGAGACGATGCCGGATTTATAGCGACCTTGCCGGAATGTTGCGACCTTGCTGGATTTGTGGCGACCTTTCCGAATTTATGGCTACCTTGTTTGAAATGTGGCGACCTTGCCGGATTTGTCGCCACCTTGCCGGATTTGTGGCGACCTTGCCGGATTTATGGCGACCTTGCCGGAAATATGGCGACCTTGCCGGATTTGTGGCGACCTTGCCGGAAATATGGCGACCTTGCCGGAAATGTGGCGACCTTGCCGGATTTGTGGCGACCTTGCCGAATTTATGGCGTCCTTGCCGGAAATATGGCGACCTTGCCGGTTTATGGCGACCTTGTCGGATTTGTGACGACCTTGCCGGATTCATGGCGACGTTGCCGTAAATGCGGCGACCTTGCCTGAAATGTGGCGAACTTGACGGATTTGTGGTGACCTTGCCGGATTTATGGCGACCATGCGGGAATGTTGCGACCTTGCCGCATTTATGGCGACCTTGTCGGATTTGAGACGACCTTGCCGGATTTATGGCGACGTTGCCGGAAATACGGCGACCTTGCCTGAAATGTGGCGACCTTCACGAATTTGTGGCGACCTTGCCGGATTTATGGCGACCTTGCCGGGGATGTGGCGACCTTGCCGTATTTGTGGCGACCTTGCAGGATTTATGGCGACCTTGCCGCAAATGTGGTGACCTTGCCGGATTTGTGGCGACCTTGCCGGATTTATGGCGACCTTGTGGGATTTGTGGCGACCTTGCCGGATTTATGGCGACCTTGCCGGCAATGTGGCGACCTAGCCGGGCTTGTGGCGACCTTGCCGGATTCATGGCGACCTTGCCGGAAATGTGGCGACCTTGCCGGATTTATGGAGACGATGCCGGATTTATAGCGACCTTGCCGGAATGTTGCGACCTTGCTGGATTTGTGGCGACCTTGCCGAATTTATGGCTACCTTGATTGAAATGTGGCGACCTTGCCGGATTTGTGGCGACTTTGCCGAATTTATGTCGTCCTTGCCGGAAATATGGCGACCTTGCCGGATTTATGGCGACCTTGTCGGATTTGTGACGACCTTGCCGGATTTATGGCGACGTTGCCGGAAATGCGGCGACCTTGCCTGAAATGTGGCGAACTTGACGGATTTGTGGTGACCTTGTCGGATTTATGGCGACCATGCGGGAATGTTGCGACCTTGCTGGATTTGTGGCGACCTTGCCGAATTTATGGCTACCTTGATTGAAATGTGGCGACCTTGCCGGATTTGTCGCCACCTTGCCGGATTTGTGGCGACCTTGCCGGATTTATGGCGACCTTGCCGGATTTATGGCGACCTTGACGGAAATATGGCGACCTTGCCGGATTTTTGGCGAACTTGCCTCATTTATGGCGACCTTGCCGGGTTTATGGCGACCTTGCCGGCAATGTGGCGACCTAGCCGGACTTGTGGCGACCTTGCCGGATTCATGGCGATCTTGCCGGAAATGTGGTGACCTAGCCGCATTTGTGGCGACCTTGCCGGATTTATGGCGACCTAGCCTGAAATGTGGCGACCTTGACGGATTTGTGGCGACCTTGCCGCATTTATGTCGACCTTGTCGTGGATGTGGCGACCTTGCCGCATTTGCGGCGACCTTGCCGGATTTATGGCGACCTTGCCGGAATTGTGGCGACCTTGCCGTAATTGTGGCGACCTTGCCGGATTTAAGGCGACATTGCCGCAAATGTGGCGACCTTGACGGATTTGTGGCGACCTTGCCGGATTTATTGCGACCTTGCCGGATTTATGGCGACCTTGCCGGAAATATGCCGACCTTGCCGCATTTGTACCGACCTTGCCGGATTTATGGCGATCTTGCCGGAAATATATCGACCTTGCCGCATTTGTGGCGACCTTGCCGGATTTATGGCGACCTTGCCGGAAATATGGCGACCTTGCCGCATTTGTGGCCACATTGCCGGATTTGTGGCGACCTTGCCGGATTTATGGCGACCTTGCCGGGAATGTGGCGACCTTGCCGGATTTGAGGCCACCTTGCAGGATTATAGCGACCTCGCCGGAAATATGGCGACGTAGCCGGATTTGAGGCCACCTTGCCGATTTTAGTGACATTGCCGGAAATATGGCGACCTACCTTGATTTGTGGCCACCTTGCCGGAATTATGGCGACCATGCCGGTAATATGGCGGCCTTGCCGGGTTTGTGGCGACCTTGCCGGATTGATGGCTACCTTGCCGGAAATATGGCGACCTTGCCGGATTTGTGGCGACCTTGCCGGGTTTATGGCGACCTTGCCGGAAATATGGCGACCTTGCCGGATTTGTGGCGTCCTTGCGGGATTTATGGCGACCTTGCCGGAAATATGGCGACCTCGTCGGATTTGTGGCGACCTTGCCAGATTAATTCCGACCTTGCCGGAAATGTGGCGTCCTTGCCGGATTTGTGGAGGCCTTGCCGGATTTATGGCGATCTTGCCGGAAATGTGGCGACCTTGCCGGACTTGTGGCGACCTTGTCGGATTCATGGCGACCTTGTCGGATATATAGCGACCGTGCCGGATTTTTGGCGACCTTGCCGGATTTGTGGCGACCTTGCCGGAAATGTGGAGACCTTGCCGGATTTGTGGCGACCTTGCCGGATTTATGGCGACTTTGCCGGATTTATGGCGACCTTCCTGGAAATATGGCGACGTTGCCGCATTTGTGGCGACGTTGCCGCATTTGTGGCGACCTTGCCGGATTAATGGCGACCTGGCCGGATTTATGGCGACATTGCCGGTAATATGGCGACCTTGCCGGATTTGTGGCGACCTGGCCGGATTTATGGCGACCGTGCCAGAAATATGGCGACCTTGTCGGATTAGTGGCGACCTTGCCAGATTTATTGCGACTTGCCGGAAATGTGGCGTCCTTGCCGGATTTGTGGCGGCCTTGCCGGATTTATGGCGACCTGCCGGATTTGTGCCGAACTTGCCGATTTATGGCGACCTTGCCGGAAATGTGGCGACCTTGCGGGGTTTGTGGCGACCTTGCCGGATTTATGGCGGCCTTGCCGGAAATGTGGTGACCTTGCCGGATCTATGGCGATCTTCCCGGAATAATGGCGACCTTGCCGCATTTGTGGCGACCTTGCCGGATTTATGGCGACCTAGCCTGAAATGTGGCGACCTTGACGGATTTGTGGCGACCTTGCCGCATTTATGTCGACCTTGTCGTGGATGTGGCGACCTTGCCGCATTTGCGGCGACCTTGCCGGATTTATGGCGACCTTGCCGGAATTGTGGCGACCTTGCCGTAATTGTGGCGACCTTGCCGGATTTAAGGCGACATTGCCGCAAATGTGGCGACCTTGACGGATTTGTGGCGACCTTGCCGGATTTATTGCGACCTTGCCGGATTTATGGCGACCTTGCCGGAAATATGCCGACCTTGCCGCATTTGTACCGACCTTGCCGGATTTATGGCGATCTTGCCGGAAATATATCGACCTTGCCGCATTTGTGGCGACCTTGCCGGATTTATGGCGACCTTGCCGGAAATATGGCGACCTTGCCGCATTTGTGGCCACATTGCCGGATTTGTGGCGACCTTGCCGGATTTATGGCGACCTTGCCGGGAATGTGGCGACCTTGCCGGATTTGAGGCCACCTTGCAGGATTATAGCGACCTCGCCGGAAATATGGCGACCTAGCCGGATTTGAGGCCACCTTGCCGATTTTAGTGACATTGCCGGAAATATGGCGACCTACCTTGATTTGTGGCCACCTTGCCGGAATTATGGCGACCATGCCGGTAATATGGCGGCCTTGCCGGGTTTGTGGCGACCTTGCCGGATTGATGGCTACCTTGCCGGAAATATGGCGACCTTGCCGGATTTGTGGCGACCTTGCCGGATTTATGGCGACCTTGCCGGAAATATGGCGACCTTGCCGGATTTGTGGCGTCCTTGCGGGATTTATGGCGACCTTGCCGGAAATATGGCGACCTCGTCGGATTTGTGGCGACCTTGCCAGATTAATTCCGACCTTGCCGGAAATGTGGCGTCCTTGCCGGATTTGTGGAGGCCTTGCCGGATTTATGGCGATCTTGCCGGAAATGTGGCGACCTTGCCGGACTTGTGGCGACCTTGTCGGATTCATGGCGACCTTGTCGGATATATAGCGACCGTGCCGGATTTTTGGCGACCTTGCCGGATTTGTGGCGACCTTGCCGGAAATGTGGAGACCTTGCCGGATTTGTGGCGACCTTGCCGGATTTATGGCGACTTTGCCGGATTTATGGCGACCTTCCTGGAAATATGGCGACGTTGCCGCATTTGTGGCGACGTTGCCGCATTTGTGGCGACCTTGCCGGATTAATGGCGACCTTGCCGGATTTGTGGTGACCTTGCAGGATTTATTGCGACCTTGCCGGAAAGATGTCGACCTTGCCGCATTTGAGGCGACCTTGCCGGATTTATGGAGACCTTGCTGGAAATATGGCTACCTTGCCGGAAATGTGG
The DNA here is from genome assembly GCA_038087875.1 of Malacoraja senta. Classification (NCBI taxonomy): domain Eukaryota; kingdom Metazoa; phylum Chordata; class Chondrichthyes; order Rajiformes; family Rajidae; genus Malacoraja; species Malacoraja senta. The sequence continues at coordinate 10,068 of JAXLNO010005117.1, forward strand.
CGACCTTGCCGGATTTGTGGCGACCTTGCCGGATTTATGGCGACCTAGCCTGAAATGTGGCGACCTTGCCTGATTTGTGGCGACCTTGCCGGATTTATGGCGACCTAGCCTGAAATGTGGCGACCTTGACGGATTTGTGGCGACCTTGCCGCATTTATGTCGACCTTGTCGGGGATGTGGCGACCTTGCCGCATTTGCGGCGACCTTGCCGGATTTATGGCGACCTTGCCGGAATTGTGGCGACCTTGCCGGAATTGTGGCGACCTTGCCGGATTTATGGCGACTTTGCCGGATTTATGGCGACCTTGCTGGAAATATGGCGACGTTGCCGCATTTGTGGCGACCTTGCCGTATTAATGGCGACATTGCCGGAAATATGTCGACCTTGCCGCATTTGTGGCGACCTTGCAGGATTTATTGCGATCTTGCCGGAAAGATGTCGACCTTGCCGCATTTGTGGCGACCTTGCCGGATTTATGGAGACCTTGCTGGAAATATGGCTACCTTGCCGGAAATGTGGCGACCTTGCCGGATTTGTGGCGACCTTGCCGGATTTATGGCGACCTTGCTGGAAATGTGGCGACCTTGCCGGGTTTGTGGCGACCTTGCCGAGATTTATGGCGACATTGCCGGGAATGTGGCGACTTTGCCGGATTTGAGGCCACCTTCCGGAATTATGGCGACCATGCCGGAGATATGACGACCTTGCCGGATTTGTGGCGACCTTGCCGGAATTATGGCGATCTTGCCGGATTTGTGGCGACCTTGGCGGATTTATGGCGACCTTGCCGGAAATATGGCGACCTTGCCCGATTTGTGGCGACCTTGCGGGATTGATGGCGAGCTTGCCGGAAATATGGCGACCTTGTCGGTTTTGTGGCGACCTTGCCAGATTTATTGCGAACTTGCCGGAAATGTGGCGTCCTTGCCGGATTTGTGGTGGCCTTGCCGGATTTTTGGCGACCTTGTCGGGAATGTGGCGACCTTGCCGGATTTGTGCCGACCTTGTTGATTTATGGCGACCTTGCCGGAAATGTGGCGACCTTGCCGGATTTGTGGCGACCTTGCCGGATTTATGGCGGCCTTGACGGGAATGTGGCGACCTTGCCGGATCAATGGCGACCTTCCCGGAATAATGGCGACCTTGCCGGATTTGACGTAAACTTGCCGGATTTATGGCGACCTTGTCGGAAATATAGCGACCTTGCCGGATTTTTGGCGACCTTGCTGGATTTGTGGCGACCTTGCCGGAAATGTGGTGACCTTGCCGGATTTGTGGCGACCTTGCCGGATTTATGGCGACTTTGCCGGATTTATGGCGACCTTGCTGGAAATATGGCGACGTTGCCGCATTTGTGGCGACCTTGCCGGATTCATGGCGACCTTGCCGGAAATATGTCGACCTTGCCGCATTTGTGGCGACCTTGCGGGATTTATGGCGACATTGCCGGAAATATGGCGACCTTGCCGGATTTGTGGCGACCTGGTCGGATTTATGGCGACCGTGCCGGAAATATGGCGACCTTGTCGGATTTGTGGCCACCTTGCCAGATTTATTGCGACCTTGCCGGAATTGTGGCGTCCTTGCCGGATTTGTGGCGGCCTTGCCGGATTTATGGCGACCTTGTCGGGAATGTGGCGATCTTGCCGGATTTGTGCCGACCTTGCTGATTTATGGCGACCTTGCCGGAAATGTGGCGACCTTGCCGGATTTGTGGCGACCTTGCCGGATTTATGGCTGCCTTGCCGGGAATGTGGCGACCTTGCCGGATCAATGGCGACCTTCCCGGAATAATGGCGACCTTGCCGGATTTGACGTAAACTTGCCGGATTTATGGCGACCTTGTCGGAAATATAGCGACCTTGCCGGATTTTTGGCGACCTTGCTGGATTCGTGGCGACCTTGCCGGAAATGTGGTGACCTTGCCGGATTTGTGGCGACCTTGCCGGATTTATGGCGACTTTGCCGGATTTATGGCGACCTTGCTGGAAATATGGCGACGTTGCCGCATTTGTGGCGACCTTGCCGGATTCATGGCGACTTTACCGGAAATATGTCGACCTTGCCGCATTTGTGGCGACCTTGCGGGATTTATGGCGACATTGCCGGAAATATGGCGACCTTGCCGGATTTGTGGCGACCTGGCCGGATTTATGGCGACCGTGCCGGAAACATGGCGACCTTGTCGGATTTGTGGCCACCTTGCCAGATTTATTGCGACCCTGCCGGAATTGTGGCGTCCTTGCCGGATTTGTGGCGGCCTTGCCGGATTTATGGCGACCTGGCGGATTTGTGCCGACCTTGCTAATTTATGGCGACCTTGCCGGAAATGTGGCGACCTTGCGGGATTTGTAGCGACCTTGCCGGGTTTATGGCGGCCTTGCCGGGAATGTGGCGACCTTGCCGGATCTATGGCGATCTTCCCGGAATAATGGCGACCTTGCCGGAAATGTGGCGACCTTGCCGGATTAGTGGCGACCTTGCCGGATTTATGGCGACCTTGCCGGGGATGTGGCGAATATTGCCGGATTTGTGGCGACCTTGCCGGATTTATGGCGACCTTGTCGGAAATATAGCGACCTTGTCGGATTTTTGGCGACCTTGCTGGATTCGTGGCGACCTTGCCGGAAATGTGGTGACCTTGCCGGATTTGTGGCGACCTTGCCGGATTTATGGCGACTTTGCCGGATTTATGGCGACCTTGCTGGAAATATGGCGACGTTGCCGCATTTGTGGCGACCTTGCCGGATTCATGGCGACTTTACCGGAAATATGTCGACCTTGCCGCATTTGTGGCGACCTTGCGGGATTTATGGCGACATTGCCGGAAATATGGCGACCTTGCCGGATTTGTGGCGACCTGGCCGGATTTATGGCGACCGTGCCGGAAACATGGCGACCTTGTCGGAGTTGTGGCCACCTTGCCAGATTTATTGCGACCCTGCCGGAATTGTGGCGTCCTTGCCGGATTTGTGGCGGCCTTGCCGGATTTATGGCGACCTGGCGGATTTGTGCCGACCTTGCCGATTTATGGCGACCTTGCCGGATTTGTGGCCACCTTGCCAGATTTATTGCGACCCTGCCGGAATTGTGGCGTCCTTGCCGGATTTGTGGCGGCCTTGCCGGATTTATGGCGACCTGGCGGATTTGTGCCGACCTTGCCGATTTATGGCGACCTTGCCGGAAATGTGGCGACCTTGCGGGATTTGTAGCGACCTTGCCGGGTTTATGGCGGCCTTGCCGGGAATGTGGCGACCTTGCCGGATCTATGGCGATCTTCCCGGAATAATGGCGACCTTGCCGGAAATGTGGCGACCTTGCCGGGTTTGTGGTGACCTTGCCAGATTAATGGCGACCTTGCCGGAAATGTGGCGGCCTTGCCGGATTTGTGGCGACCTTGCCAGATTTATTGCGACCTTGCCGGAAATGTGGCGTCCTTGCCGGAAATGTGGCGACCTTGCCGGATTAGTGGCGACCTTGCCGGATTTATGGCGACCTTGCCGGGGATGTGGCGAATATTGCCGGATTTGTGGCGACCTTGCCGGATTTATGGCGACCTTGTCGGAAATATAGCGACCTTGTCGGATTTTTGGCGACCTTGCTGGATTCGTGGCGACCTTGCCGGAAATGTGGTGACCTTGCCGGATTTGTGGCGACCTTGCCGGATTTATGGCGACTTTGCCGGATTTATGGCGACCTTGCTGGAAATATGGCGACGTTGCCGCATTTGTGGCGACCTTGCCGGATTCATGGCGACTTTACCGGAAATATGTCGACCTTGCCGCATTTGTGGCGACCTTGCGGGATTTATGGCGACATTGCCGGAAATATGGCGACCTTGCCGGATTTGTGGCATGGCAAGGCAAGGCAGATTATTTGTATAGCACCATTCGTGCAAACAGCAATTCAAGGTGCTTTACAGGAGAGAAAAAATAAAATATTCAATAAATAAAAATTGGAACATAAGCAATACGACAAATGTATGAATAATAAAACAATGTCAATGAAGCAATAAAACAATTTTAAAAAGCATATAAAAGTGTTAAAATTAGACAGTTAAGGTTACCTGCGCGTCAGGTTATGGAAAAGCTATAGTAAACAACAGTGTTTTAAGGCCTGGTTTAAATGCGCTTACAGTCTGTGCACACCTCAGGTGTTCAGGGAGCTTGTTCCACAGGTGTGGAGCATAAAAACCGAATGCTGCTTCGGCCTTTTAAGTTCTGACCCTGGGAAAACAGAGTAAACCTGTCCCTGAAGACCTGAGGAGTCTAGGCGCCTCATATACAGCAAGTAGGTCAGATGTATTTTGGACCTAGACCATTCAGTGCCTTGTAGGTCAGTAACATAATTTTAAAATCTATCCTCTTACACACAGGGAGCCAGTGCAAAGATTTAAGGACAGGTTTAATGTGGTCCATTTTCTTGGTGTTGGTCAGGACTGGCAGCGGCATTTTAGATCAGCTGCAGTTGTTTAATTGCTTTTTTATTGAGACCTGTAAAGATGCCATTACAATAATCTAAACCTACTAAAAATATATGCATGAACAAGTTTTTCAGTGTCTTCTTTGGACAGAAATCCCTTGATTCTGGCAATACTTTTTAGATGCTAATAGGCAGATCTGGTAATGGTCTTTTATATGGCTGTTAAAATCCAAATCCGAGCATAACTACACCAAGGTTTCTGGCTTTGTCTGTGGTTTCAGTGCAATTGAGTCGAGTTGAGCACTCACCTCTAGCCTTGTTTTTTTGGGACCAAAGACAATAATTTCTGTCTTATTTGCATTCAGCTGGAGGAAGTTCTGGTTCATCCACTCATTGATATGTTTGACACATTGGCTCAGTGCGTGTAGGGGACTATGGTCATGTGGTGACACTGCGATATATAGTTGTGTGTCATCGGCATAAGTGTGGTAAGATATGTTAAAATGCTCTATGATCTGAGCTCGGGGGAGCATATAAATGTTGAACAAAATGGGTCCAAGAATGGAGCCCTGAGCCCTGTGGCGACCTTGCGTCAAATCCGGCAAGGTCGCCATATTTCCGGCAGTCGCCATAAATCCCGCAAGGTGGCGTCAAATCCGGCAAGGTCGCCACATTTCCGACAAGGTCGCCATAGACCCGGCAAGGTCGCCACAAATCCGGCAAGGTCGCAACATTTTGGCAATGTCGCCATACATCAGGCAACGTCGCCACAAATCCGGCAAGGTCGCCATATTTCCGGCAATGTCGCCATAAATCCGGAAGGTGGCCTCAAATCCGGCTAGGTCGCCATATTTCTGGCGAGGTCGCCTTAATCCGGCAAGTTGGCCTCAAATCCGGCAAGGTCGCCACATTTCCGGCAATGGCGCCATAAATCCGGCAAAGTCGCCACAAACCCGGCAAGGTCGCCACATTTCCGGCAAGGTCGCCATAAATCCTGCAAGGTCGCCACAAATCCGGCAAGGTCGCCACATTTCCGGCAAGGTCTCCATAAATCCGTCAAGTTCGCCACAAATGCGGCAAGGTCGACATATTTCCGGCAAGGTCGCAATGAATCCTGCAAGGTCGCCACAAATGCGGCAAGGTCGACATATTTCCGGCAAGGTCGCCATGAATCCGGCAAGGTCGCCACAAATGTGGCAACGTCACCATATTTCCAGCAAGGTCGCCATAAATCCGGCAAAGTCGCCATAAATCCGGCAAGGTCGCCACAAATCCGGCAAGGTCAGCACATTTCCGGCAAGGTCGCCAGAAATCCGGCAAGGTCGCCAGACATCCGGCAAGGTCGCTATATTTCCGACAAGGCCGCCTTAAATCCGGCAAGTTTACGTCAAATCCGGCAAGGTCGCCATATTTCCGGCAATGTCGCCATAAATCCCGCAAGGTGGCGTCAAATCCGGCAAGGTCGCCACATTTCCGACAAGGTCGCCATAGATCCGGCAAGGTCGCCACAAATCCGGCTAGGTCGCAACATTTCGGCAATGTCGCCATACATCCGGCATCGTCGCCAGAAATCCGGCATGGTCGCCACATTTCCGGCAAGGTCGCCATTAATCCGGCAAGGTCGCCACAAACCCGGCAAGGTCGCCACATTTCCGGCAAGGTCGCCACATTCCCGGCAAAGCCGCAATAAATCCGGCAAGGTCGCCACAAATCCGGCAAGGTCGCCACATTTCCGGCAAGGTCGCCTTAAATCAGCAACGTCGGCAAAAATCCGGCAAGGTCGCCACATTCCCGACAAGGTCGCCATAAATCCGGCAAGGTCGCCACAAATCCGGCAAGGTCGCCACATTTCCGGCAAGGTCGCCATAAATCCGGCCAGGTCGCCACAAATCCGGCAAGGTCGCTACATTCCCGGCAAGTTCGCAATAAATCTGGCAACGTCGCCACAAATCCGACAAGGTCGCCATATATGCGGCAAGGTCGCCATAAATCCCGCAAGGTCGCCACAAATCCGGCAAGGTCGCCATATTTCCGGCAAGGTCGCCATAAATCCGGCAAGGTCGCCACAGATCCGGCAAGGTCGCCATATTTCCGGCAAGGTCGCCACAGATACGGCAAGGTCGCCATATTTCCGGGAAGATCGCCATAATTCCGGCAAGGTCGCCACAAATCCGGCAAGGTCGCCATATTTCCGGCATGGTCGCCATAAATCCGGAAGTGGCCTCAAATCCGGCTAGGTCGCCACAATCTCGGCAATGGCGCCATAAATCTGGCAAAGTCGCCACAAACCCGGCAAGGTCGCCACATTTCCGGCAAGGTCGCCATAAATCCTGCAAGGTCGCCACAAATCCGGCAAGGTCGCCACATTTCAGGCAAGGTCTCCATAAATCCGTCAAGTTCGCCACAAATGCGGCAAGGTCGACATATTTCCGGCAAGGTCGCAATGAATCCTGCAAGGTCGCCACAAATGCGGCAAGGTCGACATATTTCCGGCAAGGTCACCATGAATCCGGCAAGGTCGCCACAAATGCGGCAACGTCACCATATTTCCAACAAGGTCGCCATTATTCCGGGAAGGTCGCCATAGATCCGGCAAAGTCGCAATAAATCCGGCAAGGTCCCCACAAATCCGGCAAGGTCAGCACATTTCCGGCAAGGTCGCCACAAATCCGGCAAGGTCGCCAGAAATCCGGCAAGGTCGCTATATTTCCGACAATGCCGCCTTAAATCCGGCAAGTTTACGTCAAATCCGTCAAGGTCTCCATATTTCCGGCAATGTCGCCATAAATCCCGCAAGGTGGCGTCAAATCCGGCAAGGTCGCCACATTTCCGACAAGGTCGCCATAAATCCGGCAACGTCGCCACAAATCCGGCAAGGTCGCAACATTTCGGCAATGTCGCCATACATCCGGCATCGTCGCCACAAATCCGGCATGGTCGCCACATTTCCGGCAAGGTCGCATTAATCCGGCAAGGTCGCCACAAACCCGGCAAGGTCGCCACATTTCCGGCAAGGTCGCCATTATTCCGGGAAGGTCGCCATAGATCCGGCAAGGTCGCCACATTCCCGGCAAAGCCGCAATAAATCCGGCAAGGTCGCCACAAATCCGGCAAGGTCGCCACATTTCCGGCAAGGTCGCCTTAAATCAGCAACGTCGGCACAAATCCGGCAAGGTCGCCACATTCCCGACAAGGTCGCCATAAATCCGGCAAGGTCGCCACAAATCCGGCAAGGTCGCCACATTTCCGGCAAGGTCGCCATAAATCCGGCCAGGTCGCCACAAATCCGGCAAGGTCGCTACATTCCCGGCAAGTTCGCAATAAATCTGGCAAGGTCGCCACAAATCCGACAAGGTCGCCATATTTCCGGCAAGGTCGCCATAAATCCCGCAAGGTCGCCACAAATCCGGCAAGGTCGCCATATTTCCGGCAAGGTCGCCATAAATCCGGCAAGGTCGCCATATTTCCGGCAAGGTCGCCCCAGATACGGCAAGGTCGCCATATTTCCGGGAAGATCGCCACAAATCCGGCAAGGTCGCCATATTTCCAGCATGGTCGCCATAAATCAGGAAGTGGTCTCAAATCCGGCAAGGTCGCCACAATCCCGGCAATGGCGCCATAAATCCGGCAAGGTCGCCACAAACTCGGCAAGGTCGCCACTTTCCGGCAAGGTCGCCATAAATCCGGCAAGGTCGCCACAAATCCGGCAAGGTCGCCACATTTCCGGCAAGGTCGCCATATTTCCAGCAAGGTCTCCATAAATCCGGCAAGGTCGTCACAAATGCGGCAAGGTCGACATATTTCCGGCAAGGTCGCCATAAATCCTGCAAGGTCGCCACAAATGCGGCAACGTCGCCATATTTCCAGCAAGGTCCCCATAAATCCGGCAAAGTCGCCATAAATCCGGCAAGGTCGCCACAAATCCGGCAAGGTCTCCACATTTCCGGCAAGGTCGCCACAAATCCGGCAAGGTCGCCAAAAATCCGGCACGGTCGCTATATTTCCGACAAGGTCGCCATAAATCCGGCAAGTTTGCGTCAAATCCGGCAAGGTCTCCATATATCCGGCAATGTCGCCATAAATCCCGCAAGGTGGCGTCAAATCCGGCAAGGTCGCCACATTTCCGACAAGGTCGCCATAGATCCGGCAACGTCGCCACAAATCCGGCAAGGTCGCAACATTTCGGCAATGTCGCCATACATCCGGCATCGTCGCCACAAATCCGGCATGGTCGCCACATTTCCGGCAAGGTCGCCATTAATCCGGCAAGGTCGCCACAAACCCGGCAAGGTCGCCACATTTCCGGCAAGGTCGCCATTATTCCGGGAAGGTCGCCATAGATCCGGCAAGGTCGCCACATTCCCGGCAAAGCCGCAATAAATCCGGCAAGGTCGCCACAAATCCGGCAAGGTCGCCACATTTCCGGCAAGGTCGCCTTAAATCAGCAACGTCGGCACAAATCCGGCAAGGTCGCCACATTCCCGACAAGGTCGCCATAAATCCGGCAAGGTCGCCACAAATCCGGCAAGGTCGCCACATTTCCGGCAAGGTCGCCATAAATCCGGCCAGGTCGCCACAAATCCGGCAAGGTCGCTACATTCCCGGCAAGTTCGCAATAAATCTGGCAAGGTCGCCACAAATCCGACAAGGTCGCCATATTTCCGGCAAGGTCGCCATAAATCCCGCAAGGTCGCCACAAATCCGGCAAGGTCGCCATATTTCCGGCAAGGTCGCCATAAATCCGGCAAGGTCGCCATATTTCCGGCAAGGTCGCCACAGATACGGCAAGGTCGCCATATTTCCGGGAAGATCGCCATAATTCCGGCAAGGGCGCCACAAATCCGGCAAGGTCGCCATATTTCCGGCATGGTCGCCATAAATCCGGAAGTGGTCTCAAATCCGGCAAGGTCGCCACAATCCCGGCAATGGCGCCATAAATCCGGCAAGGTCGCCACAAACTCGGCAAGGTCGCCACTTTCCGGCAAGGTCTCCATAAATCCGGCAAGGTCGTCACAAATGCGGCAAGGTCGACATCTTTCCGGCAAGGTCGCAATAAATCCTGCAAGGTCGCCACAAATGCAGGAAGGTCGACATATTTCCGGCTAGGTCGCCATTAATCCGACAAGGTCGCCACAAATGCGGCAACGTCGCCATATTTCCAGCAAGGTCCCCATAAATCCGGCAAAGTCGCCATAAATCCGGCAAGGTCGCCACAAATCCGGCAAGGTCTCCACATTTCCGGCAAGGTCGCCACAAATCCGGCAAGGTCGCCAAAAATCCGGCACGGTCGCTATATTTCCGACAAGGTCGCCATAAATCCGGCAAGTTTGCGTCAAATCCGGCAAGGTCGCCATATATCCGGCAATGTCGCCATAAATCCCGCAAGGTGGCGTCAAATCCGGCAAGGTCTCCACATTTCCGACAAGGTCGCCATAGATCCGGCAAGGTCGCCACAAATCCGGCAAGGTCGCAACATTTCAGCAATGTCGCCATACATCCGTCATCGTCGCTACAAATCCGGCAAGGTCGCCACTTTCCGGCAAGGTCGCCATAAATCCGGCAAGGTCGCCACAAATCCGGCAAGGTCGCCACATTTCCGGCAAGGTCGCCATATTTCCAGCAAGGTCTCCATAAATCCGGCAAGGTCGTCACAAATGCGGCAAGGTCGACATCTTTCCGGCAAGGTCGCAATAAATCCTGCAAGGTCGCCACAAATGCGGGAAGGTCGACATATTTCCGGCAAGGTCGCCATTAATCCGACAAGGTCGCCACAAATGCGGCAACGTCGCCATATTTCCAGCAAGGTCCCCATAAATCCGGCAAAGTCGCCATAAATCCGGCAAGGTCGCCACAAATCCGGCAAGGTCTCCACATTTCCGGCAAGGTCGCCACAAATCCGGCAAGGTCGCCAAAAATCCGGCACGGTCGCTATCTTTCCGACAAGGTCGCCATAAATCCGGCAAGTTTGCGTCAAATCCGGCAAGGTCGCCATATATCCGGCAATGTCGCCATAAATCCCGCAAGGTGGCGTCAAATCCGGCAAGGTCGCCACATTTCCGACAAGGTCGCCATAGATCCGGCAAGGTCGCCACAAATCCGGCAAGGTCGCAACATTTCAGCAATGTCGCCATACATCCGTCATCGTCGCTACAAATCCGGCAAGGTCGCCACATTTCCGGCAAGGTCGCCATGAATCCGGCAAGGTCGCCACAAGTCCGGCAAGCTCGCCATATTTCCGGCAAGGTCGCCATGAATCCGGCAAGGTCGCCACAAATCCCACAAGGTCGCCATAAATGCGGCAAGGTCGCCACAAATCCGACAAGGTCGCCATATTTGCGGCAAGGTCGCCATAAATCCGGCAAGGTCATCACAAATACGGCAAGGTCGCCACATTTCCGGCAAGGTCGCCATAAATCCGGCAAGTACGTCACAAATCCGACAAGGTCGCCATAAATCCGGCAAGGTCGCCACATTTACGGTAAGGTCGCCATTATTCCGGGAAGGTCGCCATAGATCCGGCAAGGTCGCCACATTCCCGGCAAAGCCGCAATAAATCCGGCAAGGTCGCCACAAATCCGGCAAGGTCGCCACATTTCCGGCAAGGTCGCCTTAAATCAGCAACGTCGGCACAAATCCGGCAAGGTCGCCACATTTCCGGCAAGGTCGCCATAAATCCTGCAAGGTCGCCACAAATCCGGCAAGGTCGCCACATTTCAGGCAAGGTCTCCATAAATCCGTCAAGTTCGCCACAAATGCGGCAAGGTCGACATATTTCCGGCAAGGTCGCAATGAATCCTGCAAGGTCGCCACAAATGCGGCAAGGTCGACATTTCCGGCAAGGTCACCATGAATCCGGCAAGGTCGCCACAAATGCGGCAACGTCACCATATTTCCAACAAGGTCGCCATAAATCCGGCAAAGTCGCAATAAATCCGGCAAGGTCGCCACAAATCCGGCAAGGTCAGCACATTTCCGGCAAGGTCGCCACAAATCCGGCAAGGTCGCCAGAAATCCGGCAAGGTCGCTATATTTCCGACAATGCCGCCTTAAATCCGGCAAGTTTACGTCAAATCCGTCAAGGTCTCCATATTTCCGGCAATGTCGCCATAAATCCCGCAAGGTGGCGTCAAATCCGGCAAGGTCGCCACATTTCCGACAAGGTCGCCATAGATCCGGCAACGTCGCCACAAATCCGGCAAGGTCGCAACATTTCGGCAATGTCGCCATACATCCGGCATCGTCGCCACAAATCCGGCATGGTCGCCACATTTCCGGCAAGGTCGCCATTAATCCGGCAAGGTCGCCACAAACCCGGCAAGGTCGCCACATTTCCGGCAAGGTCGCCATTATTCCGGGAAGGTCGCCATAGATCCGGCAACGTCGCCACATTCCCGGCAAAGCCGCAATAAATCCGGCAAGGTCGCCACAAATCCGGCAAGGTCGCCACATTTCCGGCAAGGTCGCCTTAAATCAGCAACGTCGGCACAAATCCGGCAAGGTCGCCACATTCCCGACAAGGTCGCCATAAATCCGGCAAGGTCGCCACAAATCCGGCAAGGTCGCCACATTTCCGGCAAGGTCGCCATAAATCCGGCCAGGTCGCCACAAATCCGGCAAGGTCGCTACATTCCCGGCAAGTTCGCAATAAATCTGGCAAGGTCGCCACAAATCCGACAAGGTCGCCATATTTCCGGCAAGGTCGCCATAAATCCCGCAAGGTCGCCACAAATCCGGCAAGGTCGCCATATTTCCGCAAGGTCGCCATAAATCCGGCAAGGTCGCCATATTTCCGGCAAGGTCGCCACAGATACGGCAAGGTCGCCATATTTCCGGGAAGATCGCCATAATTCCGGCAAGGGCGCCACAAATCCGGCAAGGTCGCCATATTTCCGGCATGGTCGCCATAAATCCGGAAGTGGTCTCAAATCCGGCAAGGTCGCCACAATCCCGGCAATGGCGCCATAAATCCGGCAAGGTCGCCACAAACTCGGCAAGGTCGCCACTTTCCGGCAAGGTCGCCATAAACCCGGCAAGGTCGCCACAAATCCGGCAAGGTCGCCACATTTCCGGCAAGGTCGCCATATTTCCAGCAAGGTCTCCATAAATCCGGCAAGGTCGTCACAAATGCGGCAAGGTCGACATCTTTCCGGCAAGGTCGCAATAAATCCTGCAAGGTCGCCACAAATGCGGGAAGGTCGACATATTTCCGGCAAGGTCGCCATTAATCCGACAAGGTCGCCACAAATGCGGCAACGTCGCCATATTTCCAGCAAGGTCCCCATAAATCCGGCAAAGTCGCCATAAATCCGGCAAGGTCGCCACAAATCCGGCAAGGTCTCCACATTTCCGGCAAGGTCGCCACAAATCCGGCAAGGTCGCCAAAAATCCGGCACGGTCGCTATATTTCCGACAAGGTCGCCATAAATCCGGCAAGTTTGCGTCAAATCCGGCAATGTCGCCATATATCCGGCAATGTCGCCATAAATCCCGCAAGGTGGCGTCAAATCCGGCAAGGTCGCCACATTTCCGACAAGGTCGCCATAGATCCGGCAAGGTCGCCACAAATCCGGCAAGGTCGCAACATTTCAGCAATGTCGCCATACATCCGTCATCGTCGCTACAAATCCGGCAAGGTCGCCACATTTCCGGCAAGGTCGCCATGAATCCGGCAAGGTCGCCACAAATCCCACAAGGTCGCCATAAATGCGGCAAGGTCGCCACAAATTCGACAAGGTCGCCATATTTGCGGCAAGGTCGCCATAAATCCGGCAAGGTCATCACAAATACGGCAAGGTCGCCACATTTCCGGCAAGGTCGCCATAAATCCGGCAAGTACGTCACAAATCCGACAAGGTCGCCATAAATCCAGCAAGGTCGCCACATTTACGGTAAGGTCGCCATTATTCCGGGAAGGTCGCCATAGATCCGGCAAGGTCGCCACATTCCCGGCAAAGCCGCAATAAATCCGGCAAGGTCGCCACAAATCCGGCAAGGTCGCCACATTTCCGGCAAGGTCGCCTTAAATCAGCAACGTCGGCACAAATCCGGCAAGGTCGCCACATTCCCGACAAGGTCGCCATAAATCCGGCAAGGTCGCCACAAATCCGGCAAGGTCGCCACATTTCCGGCAAGGTCGCCATAAATCCGGCCAGGTCGCCACAAATCCGGCAAGGTCGCTACATTCCCGGCAAGTTCGCAATAAATCTGGCAAGGTCGCCACAAATCCGACAAGGTCGCCATATTTCCGGCAAGGTCGCCATAAATCCCGCAAGGTCGCCACAGATCCGGCAAGGTCGCCATATTTCCGGCAAGGTCGCCATAAATCCGGCAAGGTCGCCACAAATCCGGCAAGGTCGCCATATTTCCGGCAAGGTCGCCACAGATACGGCAAGGTCGCCATATTTCCGGGAAGATCGCCATAATTCCGGCAAGGTCGCCACAAATCCGGCAAGGTCGCCATATTTCCGGCATGGTCGCCATAAATCCGGAAGTGGCCTCAAATCCGGCAAGGTCGCCACAATCCCGGCAATGGCGCCATAAATCCGGCAAGGTCGCCACAAACCCGGCAAGGTCGCCACATTTCCGGCAAGGTCGCCATAAATCCGGCAAGGTCGCCACAAATCCGGCAAGGTCGCCATATTTCCGGCAAGGTCCCCATAAATCCGGCAAGGTCGCCACAAATCCGGCAAGGTCGCCATATTTCCGGCAAGGTCGCCACAGATACGGCAAGGTCGCCATATTTCCGGGAAGATCGCCATAATTCCGGCAAGGTCGCCACAAATCCGGCAAGGTCGCCATATTTCCGGCATGGTCGCCATAAATCCGGAAGTGGCCTCAAATCCGGCAAGGTCGCCATAAATCCGGCAAGGTCGCCATATTTCCGGCAAGGTCGCCATAAATCCCGCAAGGTCGCCACAAATCCGGCAAGGTCGCCATATTTCCGGCAAGCTCGCCATAAATCCGGCAAGGTCGCCTCAAATCCGGCAAGATCGCCATATTTCCGGTTAGGTCGCCACAAATCCGGCAAGGTCTCCACATTCCCGGCAAGGTCGCCACAAATCCCGCAAGGTCGCCAAAAATACGGCAAGGTCGCTATATTTCCGACAAGGTCGCCATAAATCCGGCTAGTTTGCGCCAATCCGGCAAGGTCGCCATATTTCCGGCAATGTCGCCATAAATCCCGCCAGGTGGCGTCAAATCCGGCAAGGTCGCCACATTTCCGACAAGGTCGCCATAGATCCGGCAAGGTCGCCACAAATCCGGCAAGGTCGCAACATTTCGGCAATGTCGCCATACATCCGGCATCGTCGCCACAACCCCGGCAATGGCGCCATAAATCCGGCAAGGTCGCCACAAAGCCGGCAAGGTTGCCACATTCCCGGCAAGGTCGCCATAAATCCGGCAAGGTCGCCACAAATCCGGCAAGGTCGCCACATTTCCGGCAAGGTCGCCATATTTCCAGCAAGGCCTCCATAAATCCGGCAAGGTCGCCACAAATGCGGCAAGGTCGCCAAAAATCCGGGAAGGTCGCTATATTTCCGACAAGGTCGCCATAAATCCGGCAAGTTTACGTCAAATCCGGCAAGGTCGCCACATTTCCGACAAGGTCGCCATAGATCCGGCAAGGTCGCCACAAATCCGGCAAGGACGCAAAATTTCGGCAATGTCGCCATACATCCGGCATCTTCGCCACAAATCCGGCATGGTCGCCACATTTCCGGCAAGGTCGCCATTAATCAGGCAAGGTCGCCACAAACCCCGCAAGGTCGCCACATTTCCGGCAAGGTCGCCATTATACAGGGAAGGTCGCCATAAATCCGACAAGGTCGCCATATTTCCGGCAAGGTCGCCATAAATCCCGCAAGGTCGCCACAAATCCGGCAAGGTCGCCATATTTCCGGCAAGGTCGCCATAAATCCGGCAAGGTCGCCTCAAATCCGGCAAGATCGCCATATTTCCGGTAAGGTCGCCACAGATACGACAAGGTCGCCATATTTTCGGCAAGATCGCCATAATTCCGGCAAGGTCGCCACAAATCCGGCTAGATCCCCATATTTCCGGCATGGTCGCCATAAATCCGGAAGGTGGCCTCAAATCCGGCAAGGTCGCACAATCCCAGCAATGTCGCCATAAATCCGGCAAGGTAGCCACAAAGCCGGCATGGTCGCCACATTCCCGGCAAGGTCGCCATAAATCCGGCAAGGTCGCCACAAATCCGGCAAAGTCGCCACATTTCCGGCAAGGTCGCCATATTTCCAGCAAGGTCTCCATAAATCCGGCAAGGTCGCCACAAATGCGGCAAGGTCGACATCTTTCCGGCAAGGTCGCAATAAATCCTGCAAGGTCGCCACAAATGCGGCAAGATCGACATATTTCCGGCAAGGTCGCCATTAATCTGGCAAGGTCGCAACAAATGCGGCAACGTCGCCATATTTCCAGCAAGGTCGCCATAAATCCGGCAAATTCGCCATAAATCCGACAAGGTCGCCACAAATCCGGCAAGGTCTCCACATTCCTGGCAAGGTCGCCACAAATCCCGCAAGGTCGCCAAAAATACGGCAAGGTCGCTATATTTCCGACAAGGTCGCCATAAATCCGGCTAGTTGGCGCCAATCCGGCAAGGTCGCCATATTTCCGGCAATGTCGCCATAAATCCCGCAAGGTGGCGTCAAATCCGGCAAGGTCGCCACATTTCCGACAAGGTCGCCATAGATCCGGCAAGGTCGCCACAAATCCGGCAAGGTCGCAACATTTCGGCAATGTCGCCATACATCCGGCATCGTCGCCACAATCCCGGCAATGGCGCCATAAATCCGGCAAGGTCGCCACAAAGCCGGCAAGGTCGCCACATTCCCGGCAAGGTCGCCATAAATCCGGCTAGGTCGCCACAAATCCGGCAAGGTCGCCACATTTCCGGCAAGGTCGCCATATTTCCAGCAAGGTCTCCATAAATCCGGCAAGGTCGCCACAAATGCGGCAAGGTCGACATCTTTCCGGCAAGGTCGCAATAAGTCCTGCAAGGTCGCCACAAATGCGGCAAGATCGACATATTTCCGGCAAGGTCGCCATTAATCCGGCAAGGTCGCAACAAATGCGGCAACGTCGCCATATTTCCAGCAAGGTCGCCATAAATCCGGCAAAGTCGCCATAAATCCGGCAAGGTCCCCACAAATCCGGCAAGGTCGCCATAAATCCGGCAGTCGCCATATTTCCGGCATGGTCGGCATAAATGCGGAAGGTGGCCTCAAATCCGGCAAGGTCGCCACAATCCCGGCAATGGCGCCATAAATCCGGCAAGGTAGCCACAAAGCCGGCAAGGTCGCCACATTCCCGGCAAGGTCGCCATAAATCTGGCAAGGTCGCCACAAATCCGGCAAGGTCGACGCATTTCCGGCAAGATCGACATATTTCCGGCAAGGTCGCCATAAATCCGGCAAATTCGCCATAAATCCGGCAAGGTCGCCACAAATGCGGCAAGCTCGACATCTTTCCGGCAATGTCGCAATAAATCCTGCAAGGTCGCCACAAATGCGGCAAGATCGACATATTTCCGGCAAGGTCGCCATTAATCCGGCAAGGTCGCAACAAATGGGGCAACGTCGCCATATTTCCAGCAAGGTCGCCATAAATCCGGCAAAGTCGCCATAAATCCGGCAAGGTCGCCACAAATCCGGCAAGGTCTCCACATTCCCGGCAAGGTCGCCACAAATCCGGCAAGGTCGCCAAAAATCCGGCAAGGTCGCTATATTTCCGACAAGGTCGCCATAAATCCGGCGAGTTTGCGTCAAATCCGGCAAGGTCGCTATATTTCCGGCAATGTCGCCATAAATCCCGCAAGGTGGCGTCAAATCCGGCAAGGTCGCCACATTTCCGACAAGGTCGCCATAGATCCGGCAAGGTCGCCACAAATCCGTCAAGGTCGCAAGATTTCGGCAATGTCGCCATACATCCGGCATCGTCGCCACAAATCCGGCAAGGTCGCCACATTTCCGGCAAGGTCGCCATGAATCCGGCAAGGTCGCCACAAGTCCGGCAAGGTCGCCACATTTCCGGCAAGGTCGCCATAAATCCGGCAAGGCCTCCACAAATCCCACAAGGTCGCCATAAATCCGGCAAGGTCGCCACAAATCCGACAAGGTCGCCACATTTGCGGCAAGGTCGCCACGAATCCGGCAAGGTCACCACAAATACGGCAAGGTCGCCACATTTCCGGCAAGGTCGCCATAAATCCGGCAAGTTCGTCACAAATCCGACAAGGTCGCCATAAATCCGGCAAGATCGCCACATTTACGGCAAGGTCGCCATAAATCCGGCAAGGTCGCCACAAATCCGGCAAGGTCGCCATATTTCCGGCAAGGTCGCCATAAATGCGGCAAGGCCGCCACAAAGCCGGCAAGGACGCCACATTTCCGGCAAGGTCGCAATAAATCTGGGAAGGTCGCCACAAACCCGACGAGGTCGCCATATTTCCGGCAAGGTCGCCATAAATCCCGCAAGGACGCCACAAATCCGGCAAGGTCGCCATAACTCCGGCAAGGTCGCCATAAATCCGGCAAGGTCGCCACAAATCCGACAAGGTCGCCATATTTCCGGCAAGGTCGCCACTAATCCGGCAAAGTCGCCATATTTCCCGCAAGATCGACATAATTCCAGCAAGGCGCCACAAACCCGGCAAGGCCGCCATATTATCGGCATGGTCGCCATAATTCCGGCACGGTGGCCACAAATCAAGGTAGGTCGCCATATTACCGGCAATATCACTAAAATCCGGCATGGTGGCCTCAAATCCGGCAAGGTCGCCACATACCGGGCAAGGTCCCCATAAATCCGGCAAGGTCGCCACAAATCCGGCAATGTCGCCACAAATGCGGCAAGGTCGCCATATTTCCGGCAAGGTCGCCATAAATCAGGCAAGGTCGCCACAAATGCGGCAAGGTCCACATATTTCCGGCAAGGTCGCAATAAATCCGGCAAGGTCGCCACAAATGCGGCAATGTCGACATATTTCCGGCAAGATCGCCATAAATCCGGCAAGGTTGGTACAAATGCGGCAAGGTCGGCATATTTCCGGCAAGGTCGCAATAAATCCGGCAAGGTCGCATAAATCCCACAAGGTCGCCATAAAGCCGGCAAGGTCGCCACAAATCCGGCAATGTCGCCACAAATGCGGCAAGGTCGCCATATTTCCGGCAAGGTCGCCATAAATCGGGCAAGGTCGCCACAAATGCGGCAAGGTCCACATATTTCCGGCAAGGTCGCAATAAATCCGGCAAGGTCGCCACAAATGCGGCAAGGTCGACATATTTCCGGCAAGATCGCCATAAATCCGGCAAGGTCGGTACAAATGCGGCAAGGTCGGCATATTTCCGGCAAGGTCGCCATAAATCCGGCAAG
This sequence comes from Malacoraja senta, assembly GCA_038087875.1. Lineage (NCBI taxonomy): Eukaryota > Metazoa > Chordata > Chondrichthyes > Rajiformes > Rajidae > Malacoraja > Malacoraja senta. The sequence continues at coordinate 28,885 of JAXLNO010005117.1, forward strand.
GTCGCAATAAATCCGGCAAGGTCGCCACAAATCCGTCAAGTTCGCCACATTTGCGGCAATCTCGCCTTAAATCCGGCAAGGTCGCCACAATTACGGCAAGGTCGCCACAATTCCGGCAAGGTCGCCATAAATCCGGCTAGGTCGCCATATTTCCGGCGAGGTCGCTATAATCCGGCAAGGTGGCCTCAAATCCGGCAAGGTCGCCACATTCCCGTCAAGGTCGCCATAAATCCCGCAAGGTCGCCACAAACCCGGCAAGGCCGCCATATTACCGGCATGGTCGCCATAATTCCGGCACGGTGGCCACAAATCAAGGTAGGTCGCCATATTACCGGCAATATCACTAAAATCCGGCATGGTGGCCTCAAATCCGGCAAGGTCGCCACATTCCGGGCAAGGTCCCCATAAATCCGGCAAGGTCGCCACAAATCCGGCAAGGTCGCCACAAATGCGGCAAGGTCCACATATTTCCGGCAAGGTCGCAATAAATCCGGCAAGGTCGCCACAAATGCGGCAAGGTCGACATATTTCCGGCAAGATCGCCATAAATCCGGCAAGGTCGGTACAAATGCGGCAAGGTCGGCATATTTCCGGCAAGGTCGCCATAAATCCGGCAAGGTCGCATAAATCCGGCAAGGTCGCCACAAATCCGTCAAGGTCGCCACATTTGCGGCAATGTCGCCTTAAATCCGGCAAGGTCGCCACAATTACGGCAAGGTCGCCACAATTCCGGCAAGGTCGCCATAAATCCGGCTAGGGCGCCATATTTCCGTCGAGGTCGCTATAATCCGGCAAGGTGGCCTCAAATCCGGCAAGGTCGCTATATTTCCGACAAGGTCGCCATAAATCCGGCAAGTTTGCGTCAAATCCGGCAAGGTCGCCATATTTCCGGCAATGTCGCCATAAATCCCGCAAGGTTGCGTCAAATCCGGCAAGGTCGCCACATTTCCGGCAAGGGCTCCAGGAATCCGGCAAGGTCGCCACAAGTCCGGCAAGGTCGCCAAATTTCCTGCAAGGTCGCAATAAATCCGGCAAGGTCGCCACAAATCCCACAAGGTCGCCATAAATCCGGCAAGGTCGCCACAAATCCGACAATGTCGCCACAAATGCGGCAAGGTCGCCATATTTCCGGCAAGGTCGCCATAAATCCGGCAAGGTCGCCACAAATGCGGCAAGGTCCACATATTTCCGGCAAGGTCGCAATAAATCCGGCAAGGTCGCCACAAATGCGGCAAGGTCGACATATTTCCGGCAAGATCGCCATAAATCCGTCAAGGTCGGTACAAATGCGGCAAGGTCGGCATATTTCCGGCAAGGTCGCCATAAATCGGGCAAGGTCGCAATAAATCCGGCAAGGTCGCCACAAATCCGTCAAGGTCGCCACATTTGCGGCAATCTCGCCTTAAATCCGGCAAGGTCGCCACAATTACGACAAGGTCGCCACAATTCCGGCAAGGTCGCCATAAATCCGGCTAGTTCGCCATATTTCCGGCGAGGTCGCTATAATCCGGCAATGTGGCCTCTAATCCGGCAAGGTCGCCACATTCCCGTCAAGGTCGCCATAAATCCCGCAAGGTCGCCACAAATCCGGCAATGTCGCCACAAATGCGGCAAGGTCGCCATATTTACGGCAAGGTCTCCATAAACCCGGCACGGTCGCCACAAAGGCGGCAAGGTCCACATACTTCCGGCAAGGTCGCAATAAATCCGGGAAGGTCGCCACAAATGCGGCAAGGTCGACATATTTCCGGCAAGGTCGCAATAAATCCGGCAAGATCGCCATAAATCCGTCAAGGTCGCCACATTTGCGGCAATGTCGCCTTAAATCCGGCATGGCCTCCACAATTACGGCAAGGTCGCCACAATTCCGGCAAGGTCGACATAAATCCGGCAAGGTCGCCGCAAATGCGGCAAGGTCGCCACATCCCCGGCAAGGTCGACATAAATGCGGCAAGGTCGCCACAAATCCGTCAAGGTCGCCACATTTCAGGCTAGGTCGCCATAAATCCGGCAAGGTCGCCACAAATCCGGCAAGGTCGCCAAATCTCCGGCTAGGTCGCCATTAGTCCGGGAAGGTCGCCATAAATCCGGCAAGGTCGCCACATTCCCGGCAAGGTCGCCATAAATCCGGCAAGGTCGCCACAAATCCGGCAAGGTCGCTATATTTCCGACAAGGTCGCCATAAATCCGGCAAGTTTGCGTCAAATCCGGCAAGGTCGCCATATTTCCGGCAATATCGCCATAAATCCCGCAAGGTGGCGTCAAATCCGGCAAGGTCGCCACATTTCCGACAAGGTCGCCATAGATCCGGCAAGGTCGCCACAAATCCGGCAAGGTCGCAACATTTCGGCAATGTCGCCATACATCCGGCATCGTCGCCACAAATCCGGCAAGGTCGCCACATTTCCGGCAAGAGCGCCAGGAATCCGGCATGGTCGCCACAAGTCCGGCAAAGTCGCCACATTTCCGGCAAGGTCGCCATAAATCCGGCAAGGTCGCCACAAATCCCACAAGGTCGCCATAAATCCGGCAAGGTCGCCACAAATCAGACAAGGTCGCCACATTTGCGGTAAGGTCGCCACGAACCCGGCAAGGTCACCACAAATACGGCAAGGTCGCCACATTTTCGGCAAAGTCGCCATAAATCCGGTCAGTTTGTCACAAATCCGACAAGGTCGCCATAAATCCGGCAAGGTCGCCACATTTACGGCAAGGTCGCCATAAATCCGGGAAGGTCGCCACAAATCCGGCAAGGTCGCCACATTTCCGGCAAGGTCGCCATAAATCCGGCAAGGCCGCCACAAATCCGGCAAGGACGCCACATTTCCGGCAAGGTCGCAATAAATCTGGAAAGGTCGCCACAAATCCGACGAGGTCGCCATATTTCCGGCAAGGTCGCCATAAATCCCGCAAGGACGCCACAAATCCGGCAAGGTCGCCATATTTCCGGCAAGGTCGCCATAAATCCGGCAAGGTCGCCACAAATCCGGCAAGGTCGCCATATTTCCGGCAAGGCCGCCATTTTACCGGCATGGTCGCCATATTTCCGGCAAAATCGCTGTAATTCCAACAAGGTCGCCACAAACCCGGCAAGGCCGCCATATTTCCGGCATGGTCGCCATAATTCTGGCAAGGTGGCCACAAATCAGGAAAGGTCGCCATATTTCCGGCAATGTCGCCATAAATTCGGCAAGGTGGCCTCAAATCCGGCAAGGTCGCCACATTTCCGGCAAGGGCTCCAGGAATCCGGCAAGGTCGCCACAAGTCCGGCAAGGTCGCCAAATTTCCTGCAAGGTCGCAATAAATCCGGCAAGGTCGCCACAAATCCCACAAGGTCGCCATAAATCCGGCAAGGTCGCCACAAATCCGACAATGTCGCCACAAATGCGGCAAGGTCGCCATATTTCCGGCAAGGTCGCCATAAATCCGGCAAGGTCGCCACAAATGCGGCAAGGTCCACATATTTCCGGCAAGGTCGCAATAAATCCGGCAAGGTCGCCACAAATGCGGCAAGGTCGACATATTTCCGGCAAGATCGCCATAAATCCGTCAAGGTCGGTACAAATGCGGCAAGGTCGGCATATTTCCGGCAAGGTCGCCATAAATCCGGCAAGGTCGCAATAAATCCGGCAAGGTCGCCACAAATCCGTCAAGGTCGCCACATTTGCGGCAATCTCGCCTTAAATCCGGCAAGGTCGCCACAATTACGACAAGGTCGCCACAATTCCGGCAAGGTCGCCATAAATCCGGCTAGTTCGCCATATTTCCGGCGAGGTCGCTATAATCCGGCAATGTGGCCTCTAATCCGGCAAGGTCGCCACATTCCCGTCAAGGTCGCCATAAATCCCGCAAGGTCGCCACAAATCCGGCAATGTCGCCACAAATGCGGCAAGGTCGCCATATTTACGGCAAGGTCTCCATAAACCCGGCACGGTCGCCACAAAGGCGGCAAGGTCCACATACTTCCGGCAAGGTCGCAATAAATCCGGGAAGGTCGCCACAAATGCGGCAAGGTCGACATATTTCCGGCAAGGTCGCAATAAATCCGGCAAGATCGCCATAAATCCGTCAAGGTCGCCACATTTGCGGCAATGTCGCCTTAAATCCGGCATGGCCTCCACAATTACGGCAAGGTCGCCACAATTCCGGCAAGGTCGACATAAATCCGGCAAGGTCGCCGCAAATGCGGCAAGGTCGCCACATCCCCGGCAAGGTCGACATAAATGCGGCAAGGTCGCCACAAATCCGTCAAGGTCGCCACATTTCAGGCTAGGTCGCCATAAATCCGGCAAGGTCGCCACAAATCCGGCAAGGTCGCCAAATCTCCGGCTAGGTCGCCATTAGTCCGGGAAGGTCGCCATAAATCCGGCAAGGTCGCCACATTCCCGGCAAGGTCGCCATAAATCCGGCAAGGTCGCCACAAATCCGGCAAGGTCGCTATATTTCCGACAAGGTCGCCATAAATCCGGCAAGTTTGCGTCAAATCCGGCAAGGTCGCCATATTTCCGGCAATATCGCCATAAATCCCGCAAGGTGGCGTCAAATCCGGCAAGGTCGCCACATTTCCGACAAGGTCGCCATAGATCCGGCAAGGTCGCCACAAATCCGGCAAGGTCGCAACATTTCGGCAATGTCGCCATACATCCGGCATCGTCGCCACAAATCCGGCAAGGTCGCCACATTTCCGGCAAGAGCGCCAGGAATCCGGCATGGTCGCCACAAGTCCGGCAAAGTCGCCACATTTCCGGCAAGGTCGCCATAAATCCGGCAAGGTCGCCACAAATCCCACAAGGTCGCCATAAATCCGGCAAGGTCGCCACAAATCAGACAAGGTCGCCACATTTGCGGTAAGGTCGCCACGAACCCGGCAAGGTCACCACAAATACGGCAAGGTCGCCACATTTTCGGCAAAGTCGCCATAAATCCGGTCAGTTTGTCACAAATCCGACAAGGTCGCCATAAATCCGGCAAGGTCGCCACATTTACGGCAAGGTCGCCATAAATCCGGGAAGGTCGCCACAAATCCGGCAAGGTCACCACATTTCCGGCAAGGTCGCCATAAATCCGGCAAGGCCGCCACAAATCCGGCAAGGACGCCACATTTCCGGCAAGGTCGCAATAAATCTGGAAAGGTCGCCACAAATCCGACGAGGTCGCCATATTTCCGGCAAGGTCGCCATAAATCCCGCAAGGACGCCACAAATCCGGCAAGGTCGCCATATTTCCGGCAAGGTCGCCATAAATCCGGCAAGGTCGCCACAAATCCGGCAAGGTCGCCATATTTCCGGCAAGGCCGCCATTTTACCGGCATGGTCGCCATATTTCCGGCAAAATCGCTGTAATTCCAACAAGGTCGCCACAAACCCGGCAAGGCCGCCATATTTCCGGCATGGTCGCCATAATTCTGGCAAGGTGGCCACAAATCAGGAAAGGTCGCCATATTTCCGGCAATGTCGCCATAAATCCGGCAAGGTGGCCTCAAATCCGGCTAGGTCGCCATATTTCCGGCGAGGTCGCTATAATCCGGCAAGGTGGCCTCAAATCCGGCAAGATCGCCACTTTCCCGGCAAGGTCGCCATAAATCCGGCAAGGTCGCCACAAATCCGGCAATGTCGCCACAAATGCGGCAAGGTCGCCATATTTCCGGCAAGGCCGCCATAATTCAGGGAAGGTCGCCACAAATTCGGCAAGGTCCACATATTTCCCGCAAGGTCGCAATAAATCCGGCAAGGTAGCCACAAGTGCGGCAAGGTCGACATATTTCCGGCAAGGTCGCCATAATCCGGCAAGGTCGGCACAAATGCGGCAAAGTCGGCATATTTCCGGCAAGGTCTCCATAAATCCGGCAAGGTCGCCACAAATGCGGCAAGGTCGCCATATTTCCGGCAAGGTCGCCATAAATCCGGCAAGGTCGCCACAAATGCGGCAAGGTCGGCATATTTTCGGCAAGGTCGTCATAAATCCGGCAAGGTCGCCATAAATCCGGCAAGGTCGCCACAAATCAGGGAAGGTCGCCACAAATCCGGCAGTCGCCTATTTCCGGCAAGTTCGCCACAAATCCGGCAAGGTCGCCATATTTCCGGCAAGGCCGCCATATTACCGGCATGGTCGCCATATTTCCGGCAAAATCGCTATAATTCCAACAAGGTCGCCACAAACCCGGCAAGGCCGACATATTTCCGGCATGGTCGCCATAATTCTGGCAAGGTGGCCACAAATCAGGAAAGGTCGCCATATTTCCGGCAATGTCGCCATAAATCCGGCAAGGTGGCCTCAAATCCGGCTAGGTCGCCATATTTCCGGCGAGGTCGCTATAATCCGGCAAGGTGGCCTCAAATCCGGCAAGATCGCCACTTTCCCGGCAAGGTCGCCATAAATCCGGCAAGGTCGCCACAAATCCGGCAATGTCGCCACAAATGCGGCAAGGTCGCCATATTTCCGGTAAGGCCGCCATAAATCAGGGAAGGTCGCCACAAATTCGGCAAGGTCCACATATTTCCCGCAAGGTCGCAATAAATCCGGCACGGTAGCCACAAGTGCGGCAAGGTCGACATATTTCCGGCAAGGTCGCCATAATCCGGCAAGGTCGGCACAAATGCGGCAAAGTCGGCATATTTCCGGCAATGTCTCCATAAATCCGGCAAGGTCGCCACAAATGCGGCAAGGTCGGCATATTTTCGGCAAGGTCGTCATAAATCCGGCAAGGTCGCCATAAATCCGGCAAGGTCGCCACAAATCAGGGAAGGTCGCCACAAATCCGGCAGTCGCCTATTTCCGGCAAGTTCGCCAAGAATCCGGCAAGGCCGCCACAAATCCCGCAAGGTCGCCATAAATCCCGCAAGGTCGCCACAAACCCGGCAAGGTCGCCATATTTCCGTCAAGGTCGCCACAAATCCGGCAAGGGCGCCATATTTCCGACAACATCGCCCTATTCCCGGCATGGTCGCCAGAATTCCGGCAACGTGGCAACAAATCAGGGAAGGTCGCCATATTTCCGGCAATGTCGCCATAAATCCGGCAAGGTTGCCTCAAATCCGGCTAGATCGCCATATTTCCGGCGAGGTCGACGTAAATCCGGCAAGGTGGCCTCAAATCCGGCAAGGTCGCCATATTTCCGGCAAGGTCGCCACAAATCCCACAAGGTCGCCATATATCCGGAGAGGTCGCCATATTTCCGGCAAGGTCGCCATACATCCGGTAAGGTCGCCATAAACCCGGAGAGGTCACAATATTCACGGCAAGGTCACCATAAATCCGGCAAGGTCGCCATAAATCCGGCAAGCGCCATATTTCCGGCAAGGACGCCATAAATCCGGCGAGGTCGCCATAAATCCGGCAAGGTCGCCATATTTCCGGTAAGGTCGCCATAAACCCGGAGAGGTCACAATATTCACGGCAAGGTCACCATAAATCCGGCAAGGTCGCCATAAATCCGGCAAGCGCCATATTTCCTGCAAGGTCGCCATAAATCCGGCGAGGTCGCCATAAATCCGGCAAGGTCGCCATATTTCCGGCGAGGTCGCTATATTTCCGGCAAGGTCGCCATAAATCCGGCAACATCGGCATAAATCCGCAACGTCGCCATAAATCCGGCAAGCGCCGTATTTCCGGCACGGTCACCATAAAACCGGCTGGGACGCCATAAATCAGGCAAGGTCGCCATATTTTCGGCAAGGTTGCCTCAAATTCGGCAAGGTCGCCTTATTTCCGGCACGGTCGCCATAAATACGGCTAGGTCGCCACAAATCGGGCAAGGTCGCCATATTTCCAGCAAGGTCGCCATAAATCCGGCAATGGTCGCCACAAATCCGGGAAGTTCGCCACATTTAAATCAAGGTAGCCATAAATTCGGCAAGGTCGCGTCAAATCCGGCAAGGTCTCCACAAATCCTGCAAGATCGCCATAAATCAAGCAAGGTCGCCACAAATCCGGCAAGGTCGCCACATTTGCGGCAGTCGCCATAAATCCGGTAAGGTCGCCACAAATACGGAAAGGTCGCCACAATTCCGGCAAGGTCGCCAGAAATCTGACAAGGTCGCTACAAATCCGGGATGGTCGCCACATTTCAATCAAGGTAGCCATAAATTCGGCACGGTCGCGTCAAATCCGGCAAGGTCGCCACATTTCCGGCAAGGTCGCCATAAATCCGGCAAGGTCGCCACAAATCCCACAAGGTCGCCATAAATCAGGCAAGGTCGCCACAAATCCGGCAAGGTCGCCACATTTGCGGCAAGGTCGCCATAAATCCGTTAAGGTCGCGACAAATACGGAAAGGTCGCCACAAATCCGTCAAGTTCGCCACATTTCAGGCAAGGTCGCCGCATTTCCGACAACGTCGCAATAATTCCGGTAAGGTCGTCACAAATCCGACAAGGTCGCCATTAATCCGGCAAGGTCGCCACATTTCCGGCAAGGGCGCCATAAATCCGGCAAGGTCGCCACAAATCCGGCAAGGTCGCCACATTTCCGGCAAGGTCGCCATATTTCCGGCAAGGTCGCCACAAATCCGACAAGGTCGACATATTTCCGGCAAGGTCGCCATAAATCCGGCAAGGTCGCCACAAATCCGGCAAGGTGGCGACAAATCCGGCAAGGTCGCCACATTTCAATCAAGTTAGCCATAACTTCGGCAAGGTCGCCACAAATCCAGCAAGGTCGCAACATTCCGGCAAGGTCGCCATAAATCCGGCATCGTCGCCATAAATCCGGCAAGGTCACCACATTTCCGGCAAGGTCGCCATGAATCCGGCAAGGTCGCCACAAGTCCGGCTAGGTCGCCACATTGCCGGCAGGGTCGCCATGAATCCGGCAAGTTCGCCATAAATCAGGCAAAGTCGGCACAAATGCGGCAAGGTCGCCACATTTGCGGCAAGGTCGCCATAAATCCGTTAAGGTCGCCACAAATACGGAAAGGTCGCCACAATTCCGGCCAGGTAGCCAGAAATCTGACAAGGTCGCCAGAAATCCTGGATGGTCGGCACATCCCCGGCAAGGTCGCCATAAATCCGGCAAGGTCGCCAGAAATCCGTCAAGGTCGCCACATTTCAGGCAAGGTCGCCAGATTTCCGGCAAGGTCGCCATAAATCCGGCAAGGCCGCCACAAATCCGACAAGGTCGCCATAAATCCGGCAAGGTCACCACATTTCCGGCAAGGTCGCCATAAATCCGCCAAGGTCGCCACAAATGCAGCAAGGTCGCCATATTCCCGGCAAGGTCCCCATAAATCCGGCAAAGTCGCCATAAATCCGGCAAGATCGGCATAAATCCGCAAAGTCGCCTTAAATCCGGCAAGGTCGCCGTATTTCCGGCACGCTCACCATAAAACCGGCTGGGACGCCATAAATCAGGCAAGGTCGCCATATTTTCGGCAAGGTTGCCTCATATTCGTCAAGGTCGCCTTATTTCCGGCACGGTCGCCATAAATACGGCTAGGTCGCCACATTTCCGGCAAGGTCGCCATAAATCCGGCAAGGGCGCCACAAATCCCGCAAGATCGCCATAAATCAGGCAAGGTCGCCACAAATCCGGCAAGGTCGCCACATTTGCGGCAAGAAATCCGTTAAGGTCGCCACAAATACGGAAAGGTCGCCAAAATTCCGGCCAGGTCGCCAGAAATCTGACAAGGTCGCCACAAATCCTGGATGGTCGCCACATCCCCGGCAAGGGTCGCCATAAATCCGGCAAGGTCGCCAGAAATCCGTCAAGGTCGCCACAGTTCAGGCAAGGTCGCCAGATTTCCGGCAAGGTCGCCATAAATCCGGCAAGGCCGCCACAAATCCGACAAGGTCGCCATAAATCCGGCAAGGTCACCACATTTCCGGCAAGGTCGCCATAAATCCGGCAAGGTCGCCACAAATGCAGCAAGGTCGCCATATTCCCGGCAAGGTCGCCATAAATCCGGCAAAGTCGCCATAAATCCGGCAAGGTCGCCGCAAATCCGGCAAGGTCGCCATAAATCCGGCAAGGTCGCCACAAATCCGGCAGAGTCGCCTATTTCGGCAAGGTCGCCATAAATCCGGCACGGTCGCCACAATCCGGCAAGGTCGCCACATTTCCGGCAAGGTCGCAACAAATCGGCCATGGTCGCCACAAATCCGACAAGGTCGCCATATTTCCGCAAGGTCGCCATGAATACGGCAAAGTCGCAACAAATCCGGCAAGGTAGTCATATTTCCGGCAAGGTCGCCATAAATCCGTCAAGGTCGCAAAAAATCCGGCAAGCTCGCCATATTTCCGGCAAGGTCGCCACATATCCGGCAATGTCGCCATATTTCCGGCAAGGTCGCCATAAATCCGGCAATGTCGACACAAATCCGGCAAGGTGGCGACAAATCCGGCAAGGTCGCCACATTTCAACAAGGTAGCCATAAATACGGCAAGGTCGCCACAAATCCGGCAAGGTCACCACATTTGCGGCAAGGTCGTCATAATCCTGCAAGTCGCCACACACACGGCAAGGTCGCCACATCCCCGCCAAGGTCGCCATAAATCCGGCAAGGTCGCCACAAATCCGTCAAGTTCGCCACATTTCAGGCGAACGTCGCCGCATTTCCGACAACGTCGCCATAAATCCGGCCAAGGTCGTCACAAATCCGACAAGGTCGCCATTAATCCGGCAAGGTCGCCACATTTCCGGCAAGGACGCCATAAATCCGGAAAGGTCGCCACAAATCCGGCAAGGTCGCCACATTTCCGGCAAGGTCGCCATATTTCGCAAGGTCGCCACAAATCCGACAAGGTCGCCATATTTCCGGCCAGGTCGCCACAAATCCGGCAAGGTGGCGACAAATCCGGCAAGGTCGCCACATTTCAATCAAGGTAGCCATAAATTCGGCAAGGTCGCCACAAATCCAGCAAGGTCGCAACATTCCGGCAAGGTCGCCATAAATCCGGCAACGTCGCCATAAATCCGGCAAGGTCACCACATTTCCGGCAAGGTCGCCCGTGAATCCCGGCAAGGTCGCCACAAGTCCGGCTAGGTCGCCACATTGCCGGCAAGGTCGCCATAAATCCGGCAACGTCGCCATATATCAGGCAAAGTCGGCACAAATGCGGCAAGGTCGGCATATTTCCGGCAAGGTCGCCATAAATCCGGCAAGGTCGCCACAAATGCGGCAAGGTCCACATATTTCCGGCAATGTCGCAATAAATCCCGGCAAGTTCGCCACAAATGCGGCAGAATCGTCATATTCCGGCAAGATCGGCCATAAATCCGTCAAGGGTCGGACAAATGCGGCAAGGTCGGCATATTTCCGGCAAGGTCGCCATAAATCCGGCAAGGTCGCAATAAATCCGGCAAGGTCGCCACAAATCCGGCAAGGTCGCCACATTTGCGGCCAATGTCGCCTTAAATCCGGCAAGGTCGTCACAATACGGCAACGTAGCCACAATTACGGCAAGGTCGACATAAATCCGTCAAGGGTCGCCGCAAATGCGACACGGTCGCCACATTTCAGGCTAGGTCGCCATAAATCCGGCAAGGTCGCCACAAATCCGGAAGGTCGCCACATTTCCGGCAATGTCGCCATTAATCCGGGAAGGTCGTAATAATCCGTCAAGGTCGCCACATTCCCGGCAAGGTCGCCATAAATCCGGCAAGGTCGCCACAAATCCGGCAAGGTCGCCACATTTCCGGCAAGGTCGCCATAAATCCGGCAAGGCCGCCACAAATCCGGCAAGGTCGCAATAAATCTGGCAAGGTCGCCACAAAATCCGACGAGGACGCCATATTTCCGGCAATGTCGCCATAAATCCGGCAAGGTGGCCTCAAATCCGGCTAGGTCGCCATATTTCCGGCGAGGTCGCTATAATACGGCAAGGTGGCCACAAATCCGGCAAGATCGCCACTTTCCCGCAAGGTCGCCATAAATCCGGCAAGGTCGCCACAAATCCGGCAATGTCGCCACAAATGCGGCAAGGTCGCCATATTTCCGGCAAGGTCGCCATAAATCAGGCAAGGTCGCCACAAATGCGGCAAGGTGCACATATTTCCGGCAAGGTCGCAATAAATCCGGCAAGGAAGCCACAAATGCGGCAAGATCGACATATTTCCGGCAAGGTCGCCATAATCCGGCATGGTCGGCACAAATGCGTCAAAGTCGGCATATTTCCGGCAAGGTCTCCATAAATCCGGCAAGGTCGCCACAAATACGGCAAGGTCGCCATATTTCCGGCAAGGTCGCCATAAATCCGGCAAGGTCGCCACAAATGCGGCAAGGTCGCCATATTCCGGCAAGGTCGCCATAAATCCGGCAAGGTCGCCATAAATCCGGCAAGGTCGCCACAAATCAGGGAAGGTCGCCACAAATCCGGCAGTCGCCTATTTCCGGCAAGTTCGCCATGAATCCGGCAAGGCCGCCACAAATCCCGCAAGGTCGCCATAAATCCCGCAAGGTCTGCCATAAATCCCGCAAGGGTCGCCACAAACCCGGCAAGGTCGCCCATATTTCCGTCAAGGTCGCCATAAATCCAGCAAGGGCGCCACAAATCCGGCAAGGTCGCCATATTTCCGTCAAGGTCGCCACAAATCCGGCAAGGTCGCCATATTTCCGACAACATCGCCATAATTCCGGCAAGGTCGCCACAAATCCGGCAAGGTCGCCATAATCCCGGCATGGTCGCCAGAATTCCGGCAACGTCGCAACAAATCAGGGAAGGTCGCCATATTTCCGGCAATGTCGCCATAAATCCGGCAAGGTGGCCTCAAATCCGGCTAGATCGCCATATTTCCGGCGAGGTGGACGTAAATCCGGCAAGGTCGCCATAAATACGGCAAGGTCGCCGCAAAACGGGAAGGTCGCTTTAAATAAGGCGAGGTCGCCATATTTCCGGCAAGATCGCCTCAAATCCCACAAGGTCGCCATAAATCCGGAGAGGTCGCCATATTTCTGCCAAGGTCGCCATACATCCGGTAAGGTCGCCATAAACCCGGAGAGGTCGCAATATTCACGGCAAGGTCGCCATAAATCCGGCAAGGTCGCTATAAATCCGGCAAGGTCGCCATATTTCCGGCAATGTCGCCATAAATCCGGCAAGGTCGCCATAATTCCGGCGAGGTCGCTATATTTCCGTCAAGGTCACCATAAATCCGGTAAAATCGGCATAAATCCGCAACGTCTCCATAAATCAGGCAAGGTCGCCGTATTTCCGGCACGGTCACCATAAAACCGGCTGGGACACCATAAATCAGGCAAGGTCGCCATATTTTCGGCAAGGTTGCCTCAAATTCGGCAAGGTCGCCTTATTTCCGGCACGGTCGCCATAAATACGGCTAGGTCGCCACAAATCGGGCAAGGTCGCCATATTTCCAGCAAGGTCGCCATAAATCCGGCAATGGTCGCCACAAATCCGGGAAGTTCGCCACATTTAAATCAAGGTAGCCATAAATTCGGCAAGGTCGCGTCAAATCCGGCATGGTCGCTACATTTCCGGCAAGGTCGCCATTAATCCGGCAAGGTCGCCACAAACCCGTCAAGGTCGCCACATTTCAGGCAAGGTCGCCAAATTTCCGGCAAGGTCGCCATAAATCCGGCAAGGTCGCCATAATTCCGGCGAGGTCGCCATATTTTCGGCAAGGTTGCCTCAAATCCGGCAAGGTCGCCATATTTCCGGCACGGTCGCCATAAATACGGCTAGGTCGCTACAGATCCGGCAAGGTCGCCATATTTCCAGCAAGGTCGCCATAAATCCGGCAAGGTCGCCATAAATCCGACACGGTCGCCACAAATCCGGCAAGGTCGCCACATTTCCGGCAAGGTCGCAACAAATCGGCCAAGGTCGCCACAAATCCGACAACGTCGCCATATTTCCGGCAAGGTCGCCATAAATCCGTCAAGGTCGCAAAAAAATCCTGCAAGGTCGCCATATTTACGGCAAGGTCGCCACATATCCGGCAATGTCGCCATATTTCCGGCAAGGTCGCCATAAATCCGGCAAGGTCGCCACAAATCCGGCAAGGTGGCGACAAATCCGGCAAGGTCGCCACATTTCAATCAAGGTAGCCATAAATTCGGCAAGGTCGCCACAAATCCGGCAAGGTCACCACATTTGCGGCAAGGTCGCCATAAATCCTGCAAGGTCGCCACAAATACGGCAAGGTCGCCACATCCCCGGCAAGGTCGCCATAAATCCGGCAAGGTCGCCACAAATCCGTCAAGTTCGCCACATTTCAGGCAAGGTCGCCGCATTTCCGACAACGTCGCCATAAATCCGGCAAAGTCCCCATTAATCCAGCAAGGTCGCCACATTTCAATCAAGGTAGCCATAAATTCGGCAAGGTCGCCACAAATCCGGCAAGGTCACCACATTTGCGGCAAGGTCGTCATAAATCCTGCAAGGTCGCCACAAATACGGCAAGGTCGCCACATCCCCGGCAAGGTCGCCATAAATCCGGCAAGGTCGCCACAAATCCGTCCAGTTCGCCATTAATCTGGCAAGGTCGCCACATTTCCGGCAAGGGCGCCATAAATCCGGAAAGGTCGCCACAAATCCGGCAAGGTCGCCACATTTCCGGCAACGTCGCCATATTTCCGGCAAGGTCGCCACAAATCCGACAAGGTCGCCATATTTCCGGCAAGGTCGCCACAAATCCGGCAAGGTGGCGACAAATCCGGCAAGGTCGCCACATTTCAATCAAGGTAGCCATAAATTCGGCAAGATCGCCACAAATCCAGCAAGGTCGCAACATTCCGGCAAGGTCGCCATAAATCCGGCATCGTCGGCATAAATCCGGCAAGGTCACCACATTTCCGGCAAGGTCGCCATGAATCCGGCAAGGTCGCCACAAGTCCGGCTAGGTCGCCACATTGCCGGCAAGGTCGCCATAAATCCGGCAAGGTCGCCATAAATCAGGCAAAGTCGGCACAAATGCGGCAAGGTCGGCATATTTCTGGCAAGGTCGCCACAAATCCGGCAATGTCGCCACAAATGCGGCAAGGTCGCCATATTTCCGGCAAGGTCGCCATAAATCCGGCAAGGTCGCCACAAATGCGGCAAGGTCCACATATTTCCGGCAAGGTCGCAATAAATCCGGCAAGGTCGCCACAAATGCGGCAAGATCGACATATTTCCGGCAAGATCGCCATAAATCCGGCAAGGTCGGACAAATGGGACGACAGATGGCGCAATGGGCTAAGTGTTCGTCTGGCAACCGGAAGGTAGCCGGTTCGAATCCCGCTTGGAGTGCATACTGTCGTTGTGTCCTTGGGCAAGACACTTCACCCACCTTTGCCTGCGTGTGAATGTTGATATGTTGATATCAACATATGGATATGGATAATTCTCTGTAAAGCACTTTGGTTTCAAGTGATTTGATTGAAAAATGCTATATAAATACAAATATTATTATTATTATTATAAATGCGGCAAGGTCGGCATATTTCCGGCAAGATCGCAATAAATCCGGCAAGGTCGCAATAAATCCGGCAAGGTCGCCAAAAATCCGTCAAGGTCGCCACATTTGCGGCAATGTCGCCTTAAATCCGACAAGGTCGCCACAATTACGGCAAGGTAGCCACAATTACGGCAAGGTCGCCATAAATCCGGCAAGGTCGCCGCAAATGCGGCAAGGCCGCCACAAATCCGGCAAGCACGCCACATTTCCGGCAATGTCGCAATAAATCTGGCAAGGTCGCCACAAATCCGACGAGGTCGCCATATTTCCGGCAATGTCGCCATAAATCCGGCAAGGTGGCCTCAAATCCGGCAAGATCGCCACTTTCCCGGCAAGGTCGCCATAAATCCGACAAGGTCGCCATTAATCCGGCAAGGTCGCCACATTTCAATCAAGGTAGCCATAAATTCGGCAAGGTGGCCACAAATCCGGCAAGGTCACCACATTTGCGGCAAGGTCGTCATAAATCCTGCAAGGTCGCCACAAATACGGCAAGGTCGCCACATCCCCGGCAAGGTCGCCATAAATCCGGCAAGGTCGCCACAAATCCGTCCAGTTCGCCATTAATCTGGCAAGGTCGCCACAAATCCGGCAAGGTCGCCACATTTCCGGCAAGGTCGCCATATTTCCGGCAAGGTCGCCACAAATCCGACAAGGTCGCCATATTTCCGGCAAGGTCGCCACAAATCCGGCAAGGTGGCGACAAATCCGGCAAGGTCGCCACATTTCAATCAAGGTAGCCATGAATTCGGCAAGGTCGCCACAAATCCAGCAAGGTCGCAACATTCCGGCAAGGTCGCCATAAATCCGGCATCGTCGGCATAAATCCGGCAAGGTCACCACATTTCCGGCAAGGTCGCCATGAATCCGGCAAGGTCGCCACAAGTCCGGCTAGGTCGCCACATTGCCGGCAAGGTCGCCATAAATCCGGCAAGGTCGCCATAAATCATGCAAAGTCGGCACAAATGCGGCAAGGTCGGCATATTTCTGGCAAGGTCGCCACAAATCCGGCAATGTCGCCACAAATGCGGCAAGGTCGCCATATTTCCGGCAAGGTCGCCATAAATCCGGCAAGGTCGCCACAAATGCGGCAAGGTCCACATATTTCCGGCAAGGTCGCAATAAATCCGGCAAGGTCGCCACAAATGCGGCAAGATCGACATATTTCCGGCAAGATCGCCATAAATCCGGCAAGGTCGGACAAATGCGGCAAGGTCGGCATATTTCCGGCAAGATCGCCATAAATCCGGCAAGGTCGCAATAAATCCGGCAAGGTCGCCACAAATCCGTCAAGGTCGCCACATTTGCGGCAATGCCGCCTTAAATCCGGCAAGGTCGCCACAATTACGGCAAGGTAGCCACAATTACGGCAAGGTCGCCATAAATCCGGCAAGGTCGCCGCAAATGCGGCAAGGTCTCCACATTTCAGGCTAGGTCGCCATAAATCCGGCAAGGTCGCCACAATCCGGCAAGGTCGCCACATTTCCGGCAATGTCACCAGTAATCCGGGAAGGTCGCCATAAATCCGTCAAGGTCGCCACATTCCCGGCAAGGTCGCCATAAATCCGGCAAGGTCGCCACAAATCCGGCAAGGTCGCCACATTTCCGGCAAGGTCGCCATAAATCCGGCAAGGCCGCCACAAATCCGGCAAGCACGCCACATTTCCGGCAATGTCGCAATACATCTGGCAAGGTCGCCACAAATCCGACGAGGTCGCCATATTTCCGGCAGTCGCCATAAATCCGACAAGGTGGCCTCAAATCCGGCAAGATCGCCACTTTCCCGGCAAGGTCGCCATAAATCCGGCAAGGTCGCCACAAATCCGGCAATGTCGCCACAAATGCGGCAAGGTCGCCATATTTCCGGCAAGGTCGCCATAAATCAGGCAAGGTCGCCACAAATGCGGCAAGGTCCACATATTTCCGGCAAGGAAGCCACAAATGCGGTAAGGTCGACATATTTCCGGCAAGGTCGCCATAATCCGGCAAGGTCGGCACAAATGCGGCAAGGTCGCCATATTTCCGGCAAGGTCGCCATAAATCCGGCAAGGTCGCCACAAATGCGGCAAGGTCGCCATATTTCCGGCAAGGTCGCCATAGATCCGGCAAGGTCGCCATAAATCCGGCAAGGTCGCCACAAATCAGGGAAGGTCGCCACAAATCCGGCAGTCGCCTATTTCCGGCAAGTTCGCCATGAATCCGGCAAGGCCGCCACAAATCCCGCAAGGTCGCCATAAATCCCGCAAGGTCGCCAGAATTCCGGCAACGTCGCAACAAATCTGGGAAGGTCGCCATAAATCCGGCGAGGTCGCCATAAATCCGGCAAGCTCGCCATAATTCCGGCGAGGTCGCTATATTTCCGGCAAGGTCACCATAAATCCGGCAAGATCGGCATAAATCCGCAAAGTGGCCATAAATCAGGCAAGGTCGCCGTATTTCCGGCACGGTCACCATAAAACCGGCTGAGACACCATAAATCAGGCAAGGTCGCCATATTTTCGGCAAGGTTGCCTCAAATTCGGCAAGGTCGCCTTATTTCCGGCACGGTCGCCATAAATACGGCTAGGTCGCCACAAATCGGGCAAGGTCGCCACATTTAAATCAAGGTAGCCATAAATTCGGCAAGGTCGCGTCAAATCCGGCATGGTCGCTACATTTCCGGCTAGGTCGCCATTAATCCGGCAAGGCCGCCACAAACCCGTCAAGGTCGCCACATTTCAGGCAAGGTCGCCAGATTCCCGGCAAGGCCGCCATAAATCCGGCAAGGTCGCCATAATTCCGGCGAGGTCGCCATATTTCCGGCAAGGTCGCCATAAATCCGGCAAGATCGCCATAAATACGCAACGTCGCGATAAATCCGGCAAGATCGCCGTATTTCCGGCACGGTCGCCATAAAAACGGCTTGGACGCCATAAATCCGGCAAGGTCGCCATATTTGCGGCAAGGTTGCCTCAAATCCGGCAAGGTCGCCATATTTCCGGCACGGTCGCCATAAATACGGCTAGGCCGCTACAAATCCGGCAAGGTCGCCATATTTCCAGCAAAGTCGCCATAAATCAGGCAAGGTCGCCATAAATCCGGCACGGTCGCCACAAATCCGGCAAGGTCGCCACATTTCCGGCAAGGTCGCAACAAATCGGCCAAGGTCGCCACAAATCCCACAAGGTCGCCATATTTCCGGCAAGGTCGCCACATATCCGGCAATGTCGCCATATTTCCGGCAAGGTCGCCATAAATCCGGCAAGGTCGCCACAAATCCGGCAAGGTGGCGACAAATCCGGCAAGGTCGCCACATTTCAATCAAGGTAGCCATAAATTCGGCAAGGTCGCCACAAATCCGGCAAGGTCACCACATTTGCGGCAAGGTCGCCATAAATCCTGCAAGGTCGCCACAAATACGGCAAGGTCGCCACATCCCCGGCAAGGTCGCCATAAATCCGGCAAGGTCGCCACAAATCCGTCAAGTTCGCCACATTTCAGGCAAGGTCGCCGCATTTCCGACAACGTCGCCATAAATCCGGCAAGGTCGTCACAAATCCGACAAGGTCGCCATTAATCCGGCAAGGTCGCCACATTTCCGCCAAGGACGCCATAAATCCGGCAAGGTCGCCATAAATCCGGCAAGGTCGCCACATTTCCGGCAAGGTCGCCATATTTCCGGCAAGGTCGCCACAAATCCGACAAGGTCGCCATATTTCCGGCAAGGTCGCCATAAATCCGGCAAGGTCGCCACAAATCCGGCAAGGTGGCGACAAATCCGGCAAGGTCGCCACATTTCAATCAAGGTAGCCATAAATTCGGCAAGGTCGCCACAAATCCAGCAAGGTCGCAAAATTCCGGCAAGGTCACCACATTTCCGGCAAGGTCGCCATGAATCCGGCAAGGTCGCCACAAGTCCGGCTAGGTCGCCACATTGCCGGCAAGGTCGCCATAAATCCGGCAAGGTCGCCATAAATCAGGCAAAGTCGGCACAAATGCGGCAAGGTCGGCATATTTCTGGCAAGGTCGCCATAAATCCGGCAAGGTCGCCACAAATGCGGCAAGTTCGCCATATTCCCGGCAAGGTCGCCATAAATCCGGCAAGGTCGCCACAAATCCCACAAGGTCGCCATATATCCGGCAAGGCCGCCACAAATGCGGCAAGGTCGCCACATCCCCGGCAAGGTCGCCATAAAGCCGGCAAGTTCGCCACAAATCCGTCAAGGTCGCCACATTTCAGGCAAGGTCGCCGCATTTCCTGCAATGTCGCAATATATCCGGCAAGGTCGTCACAAATCCGACAAGGTCGCCATTAATCTGGCAAGGTCGCCACAAATCCGGCAAGGTCGCCATATTTCCGGCAATGTCGCCATAAATCCGGCGAGGTCGCCATAAATCCGGCAAGGTCGCCATAATTCCGGCGAGGTCGCTATATTTCCGGCAAGGTCGCCATAAATCCGGCAAGATCGGCATAAATCCGCAAAGTCGCCTTAAATCCGGCAAGGTCGCCGTATTTCCGGCACGGTCACCATAAAACCGGCTGGGACGCCATAAATCAGGCAAGGTCGCCATATTTTCGGCAAGGTTGCCTCAAATTCGGCAAGGTCGCCTTATTTCCGGCACGGTCGCCATAAATACGGCTAGGTCGCCATATTTCCGGCAAGTTCGCCATAAATCCGACAAGGTCGCCACAAATCCCGCAAGGTCGCCATAAATCAGGCAAGGTAGCCACAAATCCGGCAAGGTCGCCACATTTGCGGCAAGGTCGCCACAAATCCGTTAAGGTCGCCACAAATACGGAAAGGTCGCCAAAATTCCGGCCAGGTCGCCAGAAATCTGACAAGGTCGCCACAAATCCTCGATGGTCGCCACATCCCCGGCAAGGTCGCCATAAATCCGGCAAGGTCGCCATAAATCCGTCAAGGTCGCCACATTTCAGGCAAGGTCGCCACATTTCCGGCAAGGTCGCCATAAATCCGGCAAGGCCGCCACAAATCCGACAAGGTCGCCATAAATCCGGCAAGCTCACCACATTTCCGGCAAGGTCGCCATAAATCCGGCAAGGTCGCCACAAATCCGGCAAGGTCGCCACATTCCCGGCAAGGTCCCCATATATCCGGCAAGGTCGCCATAAATCCGGCACGGTCGCCACAAATCCGGCAAGGTCGCCACATTTCCGGCAAGCTCGCAACAAATCGGCCATGGTCGCCACAAATCCGACAACGTCGCCATATTTCCGGCAAGGTCGCCATGAATACGGCAAAGTCGCAACAAATCCGGCAAGGTAGTCATATTTCCGGCAAGGTCGCCATAAGTCCGTCAAGGTCGCAAAAAATCCGGCAAGCTCGCCATATTTCCGGCAAGGTCGCCACATATCCGGCAATGTCGCCATATTTCGGCAAGGTCGCCATAAATCCGGCAATGTCGCCACAAATCCGGCAAGGTGGCGACAAATCCGGCAAGGTCGCCACATTTCAATCAAGGTAGCCATAAATTAGGCAAGGTCGCCACAAATCCGGCAAGGTCACCACATTTGCGGCAAGGTCGTCATAAATCCTGCAAGGTCGCCACAAACACGGCAAGGTCGCCACATCCCCGGCAAGGTCGCCATAAATCTGGCAAGGTCGCCACAAATCCGTCAAGTTCGCCACATTTCAGGCAAACGTCGCCGCATTTCCGACAACGTCGCCATAAATCCGGCAAGGTCGTCACAAATCCGACAAGGTCGCCATTAATCCGGCAAGGTCGCCACATTTCCGGCAAGGACGCCATAAATCCGGCAAAGTCGGACAAATGCGGCAAGGTCGGCATATTTCCGGCAAGGTCGCCATAAATCCGGCAAGGTCGCAATAAATCCGGCAAGGTCGCCACAAATCCGTCAAGGTCGCCACATTTGCGGCAATGTCGCCTTAAATCCGGCAAGGTCGCCACAATTACGGCAAGGTAGCCACAATTACGGCAAGGTCGACATAAATTCGGCAAGGTCGCCGCAAATGCGGCAAGGTCGCCACATTTCAGGCTAGGTCGCCATAAATCCGGCAAGTTCGCCACAAATCCGGCAAGGTCGCCACATTTCCGGCAATGTCGCCATTAATCCGGGAAGGTCGCCATAAATCCGTCAAGGTCGCCACATTTCCGGCAAGGTCGCCATAAATCCGGCAAGGTCGCCACAAATCCGGCAAGGTCGCCACATTTCAGGCAAGGTCGCCATAAATCCGGCAAGGCCGCCACAAATCCGGCAAGCACGGCACATTTCCGGCAAGGTCGCAATAAATCTGGCAAGGTCGCCACAAATCCGACGAGGTCGCCATATTTCCGGCAATGTCGCCATAAATCCGGCAAGGTGGCCTCAAATCCGGCTAGGTCGCCATATTTCCGGCGAGGTCGCTATAATCCGGCAAGGTGGCCTCAAATCCGGCAAGATCGCCACTTTCCCGGCAAGGTCGCCATAAATCCGGCAAGGTCGCCACAAATCCGGCAATGTCGCCACAAATGCGGCAAGGTCGCCATATTTCCGGCAAGGTCGCCATAAATCAGGCAAGGTCGCCACAATGCGGCAAGGTCCACATATTTCCGGCAAGGTCGCAATAAATCCGGCAAGGAAGCCACAAATGCGGCAAGGTCGACATATTTCCGGCAAGGTCGCCATAATCCGGCAAGGTCGGCACAAATGCGTCAAAGTCGGCATATTTCCGGCAAGGTCTCCATAAATCCGGCAAGGTCGCCACAAATGCGGCAAGGTCGCCATATTTCCGGCAAGGTCGCCATAAATCCGGCAAGGTCGCCACAAATGCGACAAAGTCGCCATATTTCCGGCAAGGTCGCCATAAATCCGGCAAGGTCGCCATAAATCCGGCAAGGTCGCCACAAATCAGGGAAGGACGCCACAAATCCGGCAGTCGCCTATTTCCGGCAAGTTCGCCATGAATCCGGCAAGGCCGCCACAAATCCCGCAAGGTCGCCATAAATCCCGCAAGGTCGCCACAAACCCGGCAAGGTCGCCATATTTCCGTCAAGGTCGCCATAAATCCAGCAAGGGCGCCACGAATCCGGCAAGGTCGCCATATTTCCGTCAAGGTCGCCACAAATCCGGCAAGGTCGCCATATTACCGACAACATCGCCATAATTCCGGCAAGGTCCCCACAAATCCGGCAAGGTCGCCATATTCCCGGCATGGTCGCCAGAATTCCGGCAACGTCGCAACAAATCAGGGAAGGTCGCCATATTTCCGGCAATGTCGCCATAAATCCGGCAAGGTGGCCTCAAATCCGGCTAGATCGCCATATTTCCGGCGAGGTCGACGTAAATCCGGCAAGGTGGCCTCAAATCCGGCAAGGTCGCCATAAATCCGGCAAGGTCGCCGCAAACCGGGAAGGTCGCTTTAAATAAGGCGAGGTCGCCATATTTCCGGCAAGGTCGCCACAAATCCCACAAGGTCGCCATAAATCCGGAGAGGTCGCCATATTTCCGGCAAGGTCGCCATACATCCGTAAGGTCGCCATAACCCGGAGAGGTCGCAATATTCACGGCAAGATCGCCATAAATCCGGCAAGGTCGCCATAAATCCGGCAAGGTCGCCATATTTCCGGCAAGGTCGCCATAAATCCGGCGAGGTCGCCATAAATCCGGCAAGGTCGCCATAATTCCGGCGAGGTCGCTATATTTCCGACAAGGTCACCATAAATCCGGCAAGATCGGCATAAATCCGCAACGTCGCCATTAAATCAGGCAAGGTCGCCGTATTTCCGGCACGGTCACCATAAAACCGGCTGGGACACCATAAATCAGGCAAGGTCGCCATATTTTCGGCAAGGTTGCCTCAAATTCGGCAAGGTCGCCTTATTCCGGCACGGTCGCCATAAATACGGCTAGGTCGCCACAAATCGGGCAAGGTCGCCATATTTGCAGCAAGGTCGCCATAAATCCGGCAATGGTCGCCAACAAATCCGGGAAGTTCGCCACATTTAAATCAAGGTAGCCATAAATTCGGCAAGGTCGCGTCAAATCCGGCATGGTCGCTACATTTCCGGCAAGGTCGCCATTAACCCGGCAAGGTCGCCACAAACCCGTCAAGGTCGCCACATTTCAGACAAGGTCGCCAGATTTCCGGCAAGGTCGCCATAAATCCGGCAAGGCGCCATAATTCCGGCGAGGTCGCCATAAATCCGGCAAGATCGCCATAAATCCGCAACGTCGCCATAAATCCGGCAAGATCGCCGTATTTTTCGGCACGGTCGCCATAAAAACGGCTTGGACGCCATGAATCCGGCAAGGTCGCCATATTTCCGGCAAGGTTGCCTCAAATCCGGCAAGGTCGCCATATTTCCGGCACGGTCGCCATAAATACGGCTAGGTCGCTACAGATCCGGCAAGGTCGCCATATTTCCAGCAAGGTCGCCATAAATCCGGCAAGGTCGCCATAAATCCGGCACGGTCGCCACAAATCCGGCAAGGTCGCCACATTTCCGGCAAGGTCGCAACAAATCGACCAAGGTCGCCACAAATACGACAAGGTCGCCATATTTCCGGCAAGGTCGCCATAAATCCGTCAAGGTCGCAAAAATCCGGCAAGGTCGCCATATTTACGGCAAGGTCGCCACATATCCGGCAATGTCGCCATATTTCCGGCAAGGTCGCCATAAATCCGGCAAGGTCGCCACAAATCCGGCAAGGTGGCGACAAATCCGGCAAGGTCGCCACATTTCAATCAAGGTAGCCATAAATTCGGCAAGGTCGCCACAAATCCGGCAAGGTCACCACATTTGCGGCAAGGTCGCCATAAATCCTGCAAGGTCGCCACAAATACGGCAAGGTCGCCACATCCCCGGCAAGGTCGCCATAAATCCGGCAAGGTCGCCACAAATCCGTCAAGTTCGCCACATTTCAGGCAACGTCGCCGCATTTCCGACAACTTCGCCATAAATCCGGCAAGGTCGTCACAAATCCGACAAGGTCGCCATTAATCCTACAAGGTCGCCACATTTCAATCAAGGTAGCCATAAATTCGGCAAGGTCGCCACAAATCCGGCAAGGTCGCCACAAATCCGGCAAGGTCGCCATATTTCCGTCAAGGTCGCCACAAATCCGGCAAGGTCGCCATATTTCCGACAACATCGCCATAATTCCGGCAAGGTCGCCAGAAAACCGGCAAGGTCGCCATATTCCCGGCATGGTCGCCAGAATTCCGGCAACGTCGCAACAAATCAGGGAAGGTCGCCATATTTCCGGCAATGTCGCCATAAATCCGGCAAGGTCGCCACAAATCCCACAAGGTCGCCATAAATCCGGAGAGGTCGCCATATTTCCGGCAAGGTCGCCATACATCCGGTAGGGTCGCCATAAACCCGGAGAGGTCGCAATATTCACGGCAAGGTCGCCATAAATCCGGCAAGGTCGCCATAAATCCGGCAAGGTCGCCATATTTCCGGCAAGGTCGCCATAAATCCGGCAAGGTCGCCATAATTCCGGCGAGGTCGCTATATTTCCGACAAGGTCACCATAAATCCGGCAAGATCGGCATAAATCCGCAACGTCGCCATAAATCAGGCAAGGTCGCCGTATTTCCGGCACGGTCACCATAAAACCGGCTGGGACACCATAAATCAGGCAAGGTCGCCATATTTTCGGCAAGGTTGCCTCAAATTCGGCAAGGTCGCCTTATTTCCGGCACGGTCGCCATAAATACGGCTAGGTCGCCACAAATCGGGCAAGGTCGCCATATTTCCAGCAAGGTCGCCATAAATCCGGCAATGGTCGCCACAAATCCGGGAAGTTCGCCACATTTAAATCAAGGTAGCCATAAATTCGGCAAGGTCGCGTCAAATCCGGCATGGTCGCTACATTTCCGGCAAGGTCGCCATTAATCCGGCAAGGTCGCCACAAACCCGTCAAGGTCGCCACATTTCAGGCAAGGTCGCCAGATTTCCGGCAAGGTCGCCATAAATCCGGCAAGGTCGCCATAATTCCGGCGAGGTCGCCATATTTCCGGCACGGTCGCCATAAATACGGCTAGGTCGCTACAGATCCGGCAAGGTCGCCATATTTCCAGCAAGGTCGCCATAAATCCGGCAAGGCCGCCACAAATCCGGCAAGGTCGCCACATTTCCGGCAAAGTCGCAACAAATCGGCCAAGGTCGCCACAAATCCGACAAGGTCGCCATATTTCCGGCAAGGTCGCCATAAATCCGTCAAGGTCGCAAAAAATCCGGCAAGGTCGCCATATTTACGGCAAGGTCGCCACATATCCGGCAATGTCGCCATATTTCCGGCAAGGTCGCCATAAATCCGGCAAGGTCGCCACAAATCCGGCAAGGTGGCGACAAATCCGGCAAGGTCGCCACATTTCAATCAAGGTAGCCATAAATTCGGCAAGGTCGCCACAAATCCGGCAAGGTAACCACATTTGCGACAAGGTCGCCATAAATCCTGCAAGGTCGCCACAAATACGGCAAGGTCGCCACATCCCCGGCAATGTCGCCATAAATCCGGCAAGGTCGCCACAAATCCGTCAAGTTCGCCACATTTCAGGCAAGGTCGCCGCATTTCCGACAACTTCGCCATAAATCCGGCAAGGTCGTCACAAATCCGACAAGGTCGCCATTAATCCGGCAAGGTCGCCACATTTCAATCAAGGGAGCCATAAATTCGGCAAGGTCGCCACAAATCCGGCAAGGTCACCACATTTGCGGCAAGGTCGTCATAAATCCTGCAAGGTCGCCACAAATACGGCAAGGTCGCCACATCCCCGGCAAGGTCGCCATAAATCCGGCAAGGTCGCCACAAATCCGTCAAGTTCGCCACATTTCAGGCAACGTCACCGCATTTCCGACAACGTCGCCATAAATCCGGCAAGGTCGTCACAAATCCGACAAGGTCGCCATTAATCCGGCAAGGTCGCCACATTTCCGGCAAGGACGCCATAAATCCGGAAAGGTCGCCACAAATCCGGCAAGGTCGCCACATTTCCGGCAAGGTCGCCATATTTCCGGCAAGGTCGCCACAAATCCGACAAGGTCGCCATATTTCCGGCAAGGTCGCCACAAATCCGGCAAGGTGGCGACAAATCCGGCAAGGTCGCCACATTTCAATCAAGGTAGCCATAAATTCGGCAAGGTCGCAACAAATCCAGCCATCGTCGCCATAAATCCGGCAAGGTCACCACATTTCCGGCAAGGTCGCCATGAATCCGGCAAGGTCGCCACAAGTCCGGCTAGGTCGCCACATTGCCGGCAAGGTCGCCATAAATCCGGCAAGGTCGCCATAAATCAGGCAAAGTCGGCACAAATGCGGCAAGGTCGGCATATTTCTGGCAAGGTCGCCACAAATCCGGCAATGTCGCCACAAATGCGGCAAGGTCGCCATATTTCCGGCAAGGTCGCCATAAATCCGGCAAGGTCGCCACAAATGCGGCAAGGTCCACATATTTCCGGCAAGGTCGCAATAAATCCGGCAAGGTCGCCACATTTGCGGCAATGTCGCCTTAAATCCGGCAAGGTCGCCACAATTACGGCAAGGTAGGCACAATTACGGCAAGGTCGCCATAAATCCGGCAAGGTCGCCGCAAATGCGGCAAGGTCGCCACATTTCAGGCTAGGTCGCCATAAATCCGGCAAGGTCGCCACAAATCCGGCAAGGTCGCCACATTTCCGGCAATGTCGCCATTAATCCGGGAAGGTCGCCATAAATCCGTCAAGCTCGCCACATTCCCGGCAAGGTCGCCATAAATCCGGCAAGGTCGCCACAAATCCGGCAAGGTCGCCACATTTCCGGCAAGGTCGCCATAAATCCGGCAAGGCTGCCACAAATCCGGCAAGCACGCCACATTTCCGGCAAGGTCGCCATAATTCCGGCAAGGTGGCCTCAAATCCGGCTAGGTCGCCATATTTCCGGCGAGGTCGCTATAATCCGGCAAGGTGGCCTCAAATTTGGCAAGATCGCCACTTTCCCGGCAAGGTCGCCATAAATCCGGCAAGGTCGCCACAAATCCGCCATAAATCAGGCAAGGTCGCCACAAATGCGGCAAGGTCCACATATTTCCGGCAAGGTCGCAATAAATCCGGCAAGGAAGCCACAAATGCGGTAAGGTCGACATATTTCCGG
The DNA here is from genome assembly GCA_038087875.1 of Malacoraja senta. Classification (NCBI taxonomy): domain Eukaryota; kingdom Metazoa; phylum Chordata; class Chondrichthyes; order Rajiformes; family Rajidae; genus Malacoraja; species Malacoraja senta. The sequence continues at coordinate 56,355 of JAXLNO010005117.1, forward strand.
CAAGGTCGCCATAATCCGGCAAGGTCGGCACAAATGCGGCAAAGTCGGCATATTTCCGGCAAGGTCTCCATAAATCCGGCAAGGTCGCCACAAATGCGGCAAGGTCGCCATATTTCCGGCAAGGTCGCCATAAATCCGGCAAGGTCGCCACAAATGCGGCAAGGTCGCCATATTTCCGGCAAGGTCGCCATAAATCCGGCAAGGTCGCCACAAATGCGGCAAGGTCGCCATATTTCCGGCAAGGTCGCCACAAATCAGGGAAAGTCGCCACAAATCCGGCAGTCGCCTATTTCGGGCAAGTTCGCCATGAATCCGGCAAGGCCGCCACAAATCCCGCAAGGTCGCCATAAATCCCGCAAGGTCGCCACAAACCCGGCAAGGTCGCCATATTTCCGTCAAGGTCGCCATAAATCCAGCAAGGGCGCCACAACACCGGCAAGGTCGCCATATTTCCGTCAAGGTCGCCACAAATCCGGCAAGGTCGCCATATTACCGACAACATCGCCATAATTCCGGCAAGGTCGCCACAAATCCGGCAAGGTCGCCATAGTCCCGGCATGGTCGCCACAATTCCGGCAACGTCGCAACAAATCAGGGAAGGTCGCCATATTTCCGGCAATGTTGCCATAAATCCGGCAAGGTGGCCTCAAATCCGGCTAGATCGCCATATTTCCGGCGAGGTCGACGTAAATCCGGCAAGGTGGCCTCAAATCCGGCAAGGTCGCCATAAATCCGGCAACGTCGCCGCAAACCGGGACGGTCGCTTTAAATAAGGCGAGGTCGCCATATTTCCGGCAAGGTCGCCACAAATCCCACAAGGTCGCCATAAATCCGGAGAGGTCGCCATATTTCCGGCAAGATCGCCATACATCCGGTAAGGTCGCCATAAACCCGGAGAGGTCGCAATATTCACGGCAAGGTCGCCATAAATCCGGCAAGGTCGCCATAAATCCGGCAAGGTCGCCATATTTCCGGCAAGGTCGCCATAAATCCGGCGAGGTCACCATAAATCCGGCAAGCTGGCCATAATTCCGGCGAGGTCGCTATATTTCCGGCAAGGTCACCATAAATCCGGCAAGATCGGCATAAATCCGCAACGTCGCCATAAATCAGGCAAGGTCGCCGTATTTCCGGCACGGTCACCATAAAACCGGCTGGGACACCATAAATCACGCAAGGTCGCCATATTTTCGGCAAGGTTGCCTCAAATTCGGCAAGGTCGCCTTATTTCCGGCACGGTCGCCATAAATACGGCTAGGTCGCCACAAATCCGGCAAGGTCGCCATATTTCCAGCAAGGTCGCCATAAATCCGGCAATGGTCGCCACAAATCCGGGAAGTTCGCCACATTTAAATCAAGGTAGCCATAAATTCGGCAAGGTCGCGTCAAATCCGGCATGGTCGCTACATTTCCGACAAGGTCGCCATTAATCCGGCAAGGTCGCCACAAACCGGTCAAGGTCGCCACATTTCAGGCAAGGACGCCAGATTTCCGGCAAGGTCGCCATAAATCCGGCAAGGTCGCCATAATTCCGGCGAGGTCGCCATATTTCCGGCAAGGTCGCCATAAATCCGGCAAGATCGCCATAAATACGCAACGTCGCCATAAATCCGGCAAGATCGCCGTATTTCCGGCACGGTCGCCATAAAAACGGCTTGGACGCCAAAAATCCGGCAAGGTCGCCATATTTCCGGCAAGGTTGCCTCAAATCCGGCAAGGTCGCCATATTTCCGGCACGGTCGCCATAAATACGGCTAGGCCGCTACAAATCCGGCAAGGTCGCCATATTTCCAGCAAGGTCGCCATAAATCCGGCAAGGTCGCCATAAATCCGGCACGGTCGCCACAAATCCGGCAAGGTCGCCACATTTCCGGCAAGGTCGCAACAAATCGGCCAAGGTCGCCACAAATCCGACAAGGTCGCCATATTTCCGGCAAGGTCGCCATAAATCCGTCAAGGTCGCAAAAAATCCGGCAAGGTCGCCATATTTCCGGCAAGGTCGCCACATATCTGGCAATGTCGCCATATTTCCGGCAAGGTCGCCATAAATCCGGCAAGGTCGCCACAAATCCGGCAAGGTGGCGACAAATCCGGCAAGGTCGCCACATTTCAATCAAGGTAGCCATAAATTCGGCAAAGTCGCCACAAATCCGGCAAGGTCACCACATTTGCGGCAAGGTCTCCATAAATCCTGCAACGTCGCCACAAATACGGCAAGGTCGCCACATCCCCGGCAAGGTCGCCATAAATCCGGCAAGGTCGCCACAAATCCGTCAAGTTCGCCACATTTCAGGCAAGGTCGCCGCATTTCCGACAACGTCGCCATAAATCCGGCAAGGTCGTCACAAATCCGACAAGGTCGCCATTAATCCGGCAAGGTCGCCACATTTCCGGCAAGGACGCCATAAATCCGGCAAGTTCGCCACAAATCCGGCAAGGTCGCCACATTTCAATCAAGGTAGCCATAAATTCGGCAAGGTCGCCACAAATCCAGCAAGGTCGCAACATTCCGGCAAGGTCGCCATAAATCCGGCATCGTCGCCATAAATCCGGCAAGGTCACCACATTTCCGGCAAGGTCGCCATGAATCCGGCAAGGTCGCCACAAGTCCGGCTAGGTCGCCACATTGCCGGCAAGGTCGCCATAAATCCGGCAAGGTCGCCATAAATCAGGCAAAGTCGGCACAAATGCGGCAAGGTCGGCATACTTCTGGCAAGGTCGCCATAAATCCGGCAAGGTCGCCACAAATGCGGCAAGTTCGCCATATTCCCGGCAAGGTCGCCATAAATCCGGCAAGGCGCCACAAATCCCACAAGGTCGCCATATATCCGGCAAGGCCGCCACAAATGCGGCAAGGTCGCCACATCCCCGGCAAGGTCGCCATAAAGCCGGCAAGTTCGCCACAAATCCGTCAAGGTTGCCACATTTCAGGCAAGGTCGCCGCATTCCCTGCAATGTCGCAATATATCCGGCAAGGTCGTCACAAATCCGACAAGGTCGCCAGAAATCCGACAAGGTCGCCACATTTACGGCAAGGACGCCATTAATCCGGCAAGGTCGCCACAAATCCGGCAAGGTCGCCACATTTCCGGCAAGGTCGCCATAAATCCGGCAAGGTCGGGACAAATCCAGCAAGGGCGCCACATTCCCGGCAAGGTCGCCATATTTCCGGCAAGGTCGCCATAAATCCGGCAATGTCGCCACAAATGCGGCAAGGTCGCCATATTTCCGGCAAAGTCGCCATAAATACGGCAAGGTCGCCACAAATGCGGCAAGGTCGACATATTTCCGGCAAGGTCGCCATAAATTCGGCAAGGTCGTCATAAATCCGGCAAGGTCGCCACAAATCCGGCAAGGTCCCCACAAATCCGGCACGGTCGCCATAAAGCCGGCAAAGTCGCCACAAATCCGGCAAAGTCGCCTATTCCGGCAAGGTCGCCATAAATCCGGCAAGATCGCCACAAATCCGACAAGGTCGCCATATTTCCGGCAAGGTCGCCATAAATCCGGCAAGGCCGCCATAAATCAGGCAATGTCGCCATAAATCCGGCAAGTTCGCCACAAATCCGACAAGATCGCCATATTTCCGTCACGGTCGCCATATTTCCGGCAAGGTCGCCATAAATCAGGCAAGGTCGCCATATTTCCGGCACGATCGCCATAAATACGGCAAGGTCGCCACAGGGCTCAGGGCTCCATTCTTGGACCCATTTTGTTCAACATTTATATGCCCCCCTTAGCTCGGATCATAGAGCATTTTAATATATCTTACCACACTTATGCCGATGACACACAACTATATATCGCAGTGTCACCACATGACCATAGTCCCCTACACGAACTGAGCCAATGTGTCAAACATATCAATGAGTGGATGAACCAGAACTTCTTCCAGCTGAATGCAAATAAGACAGAAATTATTGTCTTTGGTCCCAAAAATACAAGGCTACAGGTGAGTGCTCAACTCGACTCAATTGCACTGAAAACCACAGACAAAGCCAGAAACCTTGGTGTATTTATGGACTCGGATTTGAATTTTAACAGCCATATAAAGACCAATACCAGATCTGCCTATTAGCATCTAAAGAATATTGCAAGAATCAAGGGATTTCTGTCCAAAGAAGACACTGAAAAACTTGTTCATGCATATATTTTTAGTAGGTTATATTATTGTAATGGCATCTTTACAGGTCTCAATAAAAAATCAATTAAACAACTGCAGCTGATCCAAAATGCCGCTGCCAGTCCTGACCAACACCAAGAAAATGGACCACATTACACCTGTCCTTAAATCTTTGCACTGGTTCCCTGTGTGTAAGAGGATAGATTTTAAAATTATGTTACTGACCTACAAGGCACTGAATGGTCTAGGTCCAAAATACATCTCTGACCTACTTGTTGCATATGAGGCGCCTAGACTCCTCAGGTCTTCAGGGACAGGTTTATTCTGTGTTCCCAGGGTCAGAACTAAAAAGGCTGAAGCAGCATTCGGTTTTTATGCTCCACACCTGTGGTACAAGCTCCCTGAACACCTGAGGTGTGCACAGACTGTAAGCGCATTTAAACCAGGCCTTAAAACACTGTTGTTTACTATAGCTTTTCCATAACCTGACATGCGGTAACCTTAACTGTCTCATTTTAACCCTTTTATGTGATCTTTAAAATTGTTTTATTGCTTCATTGACGTTGTTTTATTATTCATACATTTGCCGTATTGCTTATTTCCCAATTTTTATTTATTAACTATTTTATTTTTTCTTTCCTGTAAATCCGGCAAGGTCGGCATATTTCCGGCAAGGTCGCCATAAATCCGGCAAGGTCGCCACATTTGCGGCAATGCCGCCTTAAATCCGGCAAGGTCGCCACAATTACGGCTAGGTAGCCACAATTCCGGCAAGGTCGCCATAAATCCGGCAAGGTCGCCGCAAATGCGGCAAGGTCGCCACATCCGCGGCAAGGTCGACATAAATGCGGCAAGGTCGCCACAAATCTGTCAAGGTCGCCACATTTCAGGCTAGGTCGCCATAAATCCGGCAAGGTCGCCACAAATCCGGCAAGGTCGCCACATTTCCGGCAAGGTCGCCATTAATCCGGGAAGGTCGCCATAAATCCGGCAAGGCGCCACATTGCCGGGAAGGTCGCCATAAATCCGGCAAAGTCGCCACAAATCCGGCAAGGCCGCCACATTTCCGGCAAGGTCGTTGCCGGAAATATGGCGACCTACCTTGATTTGTGGCCACCTTGCCGGAATTATGGCGACCATGCCGGTAATATGGCGATCTTGCCGGATTTGTGGCGTCCTTGCGGGATTTATGGCGACATTGCTGGAAATATGGCGACCTCGTCGGATTTGTGGCGACCTTGCCAGATTTATTGCGACCTTGCCGGAAATGTGGCGTCCTTGCCGGATTTGTGGCGGCCTTTCCGGATTTATGGCGACCTTGCCGGAAATGTGGCGACCTTGCCGGATTTGTGGCGACCTTGCCGGATTTATGGCGACCTTGCCGTAAATGTGGCGACCTTGCCGTATTTGTGATGACCTTGCCGGATTTATGGCGACCTTGCCGCAAATATGGCGACCTTGTCGGGTTTGTGGCGACCTTGCCGCATTTATGGCGACCTTTTGGGATTTGTGGCGACCTTGCCGGATTCATGGCGACCTTGCCGGAAATATGGCGACCTTGCCGGACTTGTGGCGACCTTGCCGGATTTATGGCGACCTTGTCGGAAATGTGGCGACCTTGCCGGATTTGTAGCGACGATGACGGATGTATGGCGACATTGCTGAAATGTTGCGACCTTGCCGGATTTGTGGCGACCTTGCCGGATCTATGGCGACCTTGTCGGAAATGTGGCGACCTTGCCGGATTTGACGCCACCTTGCGGGATTTATGGCGACATTGCCGGATATATGGCGACCTTCCCGGATTTGACGCAAACTTGCCGGATTTATGGCGACCTTGTCGGAAATATAGCGACCGTGCCGGATTTTTGGCGACCTTGCCGGATTTGTGGCGACCTTGCCGGAAATGTGGAGACCTTGCCGGATTTGTGGCGACCTTGCCGGATTTATGGCGATTTTGCCGGATTTATGGCGACCTTGCTGGAAATATGGCGACGTTGCCGCATTTGTGGCGACCTTGTCGGATTAATGGCGACCTTGCCGGAAATATGTCGACCTTCCCGCATTTGTGGCGACCTTGCAGGATTTATTGCGACCCTGCCGGAAAGATGTCGACCTTGCCGCTTTTGTGGCGACCTTGCCGGATTTATGGAGACCTTGCTGGAAATATGGCGACCTTGCCGGAAATGTGGAGACCTTGCCGGATTTGTGGCGACCTTGCCGGATTTATGGCGACTTTGCCGGAAATGTGGCGACCTTGCCGGGTTTGTGGCGATCTTGCCGGATTTATGGCGCCATTGCCGGGATTGTGGCGACCTTGCCGGATTTGAGGCCACTTCCGGATTTATGGCGACCATGCCGGAAATATGGCGACCTTGCCGGATTTGTGGCGACCTTGCCGGAATGATGGCGATCTTCCCGGAAATATGGCGACCTTGCCGTATCTGTGGCGACCTTGCCGGAAATATGGCGACCTTGCCGGATTTGTGGCGACCTTGCCGGATTTATGGCGACCTTGCCGGAAATATGGCGACCTTGCCGGATTTGTGGCGACCTTGCGGGATTTATGGCGACCTTGCCGGAAATGTGGCGACCTTGCGGGATTTATGGCTACCTTGCCGGATTTATGGCGCCATTGCCGGGATTGTGTCGACCTTGCCGGATTTGAGGCCACTTCCGGATTTATGGCGACCATGCCGGAAATATGGCGACTTTGCCGGATTTGTGGCGACCTTGCCGGAATTATGGCGATCTTCCCGGAAATATGGCGACCTTGCCGTATCTGTGGCGACCTTGCCGGAAATATGGCGACCTTGCCGGATTTGTGGCGACCTTGCCGGATTTATGGCGACCTTGCCGGAAATATGGCGACGTTGCCGGATTTGTGGCGACCTTGCGGGATTTATGGCGACCTTGCCGGAAATATGGCGACCTTGTCGGATTTGTGGCGACCTTGCCAGATTTATTGCGAACTTGCCGGGAATGTAGCGACCTTGCCGGATTTGTGGCGACCTGGCCGGATTTATGGCGACCCTGCCGGAAATGTGGCGACCTTGCCGGATTTGTGGCGACCTTGCCGGATTTATGGCGACCTTGTCGGGAATGTGGCGACCTTGCCGGATTTGTGCCGACGTTGCTGATTTAAGGCGACCTTGCCGGAAATGTGGCGACCTTGCCGGATTTGTGGCGACCTTGCCGGATTTATTGCGGCTTTGCCGGGAATGTGGCGACCTTGCCGGATCTATGGCGACCTTCCCGGAATAATGGCGAACTTACCGTAAATGTGGCGACCTTGCCGGATTTATGGCGACCTTGTCGGATTTGTGACGTAATTGCCGGATTTATGGCGACCTTGCCGGAAATGTGGCGACCTTGCCGTATTTGTGATGACCTTGCCTGATTTATGGCGACCTTGCCGCAAATATGGCGACCTTGTCGGATTTGTGGCGACCTTGCCGCATTTATGGCGACCTTGTGGGATTTGTGGCGACCTTGCCGGATTCATGGCGACCTTGCCGGAAATATTGGCGAGCTTGCCGGACTTGTGGCGACCTTGCCGGATTCATGGCGACCTTGCCGGAAATGTGGCGACCTTGCCGGATTTGACGCCACCTTGCGGGATTTATGGCGACATTGCCGGATATATGGCGACCTTGCTGGATTTGACGCAAACTTGCCGGATTTATGGCGACCTTGTCGGAAATATAGCGACCGTGCCGGATTTTTGGCGACCTTGCCGGATTTGTGGCGACCTTGCCGGAAATGTGGAGACCTTGCCGGATTTGTGGCGACCTTGCCGGATTTATGGCGACTTTGCCGGATTTATGGGGACCTTGCTGGAAATATGGCGACGTTGCCGCATTTGTGGCGACCTTGTCGGATTAATGGCGACCTTGCCGGAAATATGTCGACCTTCCCGCATTTGTGGCGACCTTGCAGGATTTATTGCGACCTTGCCGGAAAGATGTCGACCTTGCCGCATTTGTGACGACCTTGCCGGATTTATGGAGACCTTGCTGGAAATATGGCGACCTTGCCGGAAATGTGGCGACCTTGCCAGATTTGTGGCGACCTTGCCGGATTTATGGCGACCTTGCCGGAAAGTGGCGACCTTGCCGAGTTTGTGGCGACCTTGCCGGATTTATGGCGCCATTGCCGGGATTGTGGCGACCATGCCGGAAATATGGCGACCTTGCCTGATTAATGGCGACCTTGCCGGAAATGTGGCGACCATGCCGGATTTGTGGCGACGATGCCGGATGTATGGCGACATTGCCGAAATTTTGCGTCCTTGCCGGATTTGTGGCGACCTTGCCGGATCTATGGCGACCTTGTCGGAAATGTGGCGACCTTGCCGGATTTGACGTAAACTTGCCGGATTTATGGCGACCTTGTCGGAAATATAGCGACCTTCCCGGATTTTTGGCGACCTTGCCGGATATGTGGCGATCTTGCCGGAAATGTGGTGACCTTGCCGGATTTGTGGCGACCTTGCCGGATTTATGGCGACTTTGCCGGATTTATGGCGACCTTGCTGGAAACATGGCGACGTTGCCGCATTTGTGGCGACCTTGCCGGATTTATGGCGACCTTGCCGGGAATGTGGCGACCTTGCCGGCTTTGTGGCTACCTTGCTGGATTTATGGCGCCATTGCCGGGATTGTGGCGACCTTGCCGGATTTGAGGCCACCTTCCGGATTTATGGCGTCCATGCCGGAAATATGGGGACCTTGCCGGATTTGTGGCGACCTTGACGGAATTATGGCGATCTTGCCGGAAATATGGCGACCTTGCCGTATCTGTGGCGACCTTGCCGGAAATATGGCGACGTTGCCGCATTTGTTGCGACCTTGCCGGATTAATAGCGACCTTGCCGGAAATATCTCGATCTTGCCGCATTTGTGGCGACCTTGCAGGATTTATTGCGACCTTGCCGGAAAGATGTCGACCTTGCCGCATTTGTGGCGACCTTGCCGGATTTATGGAGACCTTGCTGGAAATATGGCGACCTTGCCGGAAATGTGGCGACCTTGCCGGATTTGTGGCGACCTTGCCGGATTTATGGCGACCTTGCCGGGAATGTGGCGACCTTGCCGGCTTTGTGGCTACCTTGCCGGATTTATGGCGCCATTGCTGGGATTGTGCGACCTTGCCGGATTTGAGGCCACCTTCCGGATTTATGGCGACCATGCCGGAAATATGGGGACCTTGCCGGATTTGTGGCGACCTTGCCGGAATTATGGCGATCTTGCCGAAAATATGGCGACCTTGCCGTATCTGTGGCGACCTTACCGGAAATATGGCGATCTTGCCGGATTTGAGGCGACCTTGCCGGATTTATGGCGACCTTGCCGGAAATATGGCGACCTTGCCGGATTTGTGGCGACCTTGCGGGATTTATGGCGACCTTGCCGGAAATATGGCGACCTTGTCGGATTTATGGTGACCTTCCCTGTATAATGGCGACCTTGCCGGAAATGTGGCGACCTTGCGGGGTTTGTGGCGACCTTGCCTGATTAATGGCGACCTTGCCGGAAATGTGGCGACCATGCCGGATTTGTGGCGACGATGCCGGATGTATGGCGACATTGCCGAAATTTTGCGACCTTGCCGGATTTGTGGCGACCTTGCCGGATCTATGGCGACATTGCCGGAAATATGGCGACCTTCCCTCATTTGTGGCCATCTTGCCGGAATTATGGCGACCATGCCGGAAATATGGCGACCTTGCCGGATTTGTGGCTGCCTTGCCGGAATTATGGCGATCTTCCCGGAAATATGTCGACCTTGCCGTATCTGTGGCGACCTTGCCGGAAATATGGTGACCTTGCCGGATTAGTGGCGACCTTGCCGGATTTATGGCGACCTTGCCGGAAATATGGCGACCTTGCCGGATTTGTGGCGACCTTGCGGGAGTTATGGCGACCTTGCCGGAATTATGGCGACCTTGTCGGATTTGTGGCGATCTTGCCAGATTTAATGCGACCTTGCCGGAAATGTGGCCTCCTTGCCGGATTAGTGGCGACCTTGCCGGGGATGTGGCGAATATTGCCGGAAATGTGGCCTCCTTGCCGGATTAGTGGCGACCTTGCCGGATTTATGGCGACCTTGCCGGGGATGTGGCGAATATTGCCGGATTTGTGGCGACCTTGCCGGATTTAAGGCGACCTTGCCGGAAATACGGCGACCTTGCCGGATTTGTAGCGGCCTTGCGGGATTTATGGCGACATTGCCGGAAATATGGCGACCTTGCCGGATTTTTGGCGACCTAGCCGGATTTATGGCGAGCGTGCCGGAAATATGTCGACCTTGCAGCTTTTGTGGCGACCTTGCAGGATTTATTGCGACCTTGCCGGAAATATGTCGACCTTGCCGTATTTGTGGCGAACTTGACGGATTTATGGAGACCTTGCCGGAAATATGGTGACCTTGCCGGAAATGTGGCGACCTTGCCACATTTAAAGCGACCTTGCCGGAAATGTGGCGTCCTTGCCGGATTTGTGGCGGCCTTGCCGGATTAATGGCGACCTTGCCGAATTTGTGCCGACCTTGCCGATTTATGGCGACCTTGCCGGAAATGTGGCGACCTTGCCGGATTAGTGGCGACCTTGCCGGATTTATGGCGGCCTTGCCGGGAATGTGGCGACCTTGCCGGATCTATGGCGACCTTCCCGGAATAATGGCGACCTTGCCGGAAATGCGGCGACCTTGCCGGGTTTGTGGCGACCTTGCCGGATTAATGGCGAACTTGCCGGAAATGTGGCGACCTTGCCGGATTTGTGGCGACCTTGCCAGATTTATTGCGACCTTGCCGGAAATGTGGCGTCTTTGCCGGAAATGTGGCGTCCTTGCCCGATTTGTGGCGACCTTGCCGGATTTATGGCAACCTTGCCGGAAATGTGGCGACCTTGCCGGATTTATGGCGGCCTTGCCGGGAATGTGGCGACCTTGCCGGATCTATGGCGACCTTCCCGGAATAATGGCGACCTTGCCGGAAATGCGGCGACCTTGCCGGGTTTGTGGCGACCTTGCCGGATTAATGGCGACCTTGCCGGAAATGTGGCGACCTTGCCGGATTTGTGGCGACCTTGCCAGATTTATTGCGACCTTGCCGGTAATGTGGCGTCCTTGCCGGAAATGTGGCGACCTTGCCCGATTTGTGGCGACCTTGCCGGATTTATGGCGACCTTGCCGGGGATGTGGCGAATATTGCCGGATTTGTGGCGACATTGCCGGATTTATGGCGACCTTGCCGGATTTATGGCGGCCTTGCCAGAAATGTGGCGACTTTGCCGGATTTGTGGCGGCCTTGCCGCATTTATGGCGACCTTGCCGGATTTATGGCGACCTTGCCGCGGATGTGGCGAATATTGCCGGATTTGTGGCGACCTTGCCGGATTTATGGCGACCTTGCCGGAAATATGGCGACCTTGCCGGATATGTGGCGACCTTGCGGGATTTATGGCGACATTGCCGGAAATATGGCGACCTTGCCGGATTTGTGGCGACCTGGCCGGATTTATGGCGACCGTGCCGGAAATATGGCGACCTTGCCGGATTTGTGGCAAGGCAAGGCAGAATTATTTGTATAGCACCATTCGTGCAAACAGCAATTCAAGGTGCTTTACAGGAAAGAAAAAATAAAATAGTTAATAAATAAAAATTGGAAAATAAGCAATACGACAACTGTATGAATAATAAAAACAACGTCAATGAAGCAATAAAACAATTTTTAAAATCACATAGAAGGGTTACAATTAGACAGTTAAGGTTACCTGCATGTCAGGTTATGGAAAAGCTATAGTAAACAACAGTGTTTTAAGGCCTGGTTTAAATGCGCTTACAGTCTGTGCACACCTCAGGTGTTCAGGGAGCTTGTTCCACAGGTGTGGAGCATAAAAACCGAATGCTGCTTCAGCCTTTTTAGTTCTGACCCTGGGAACACAGAGTAAACCTGTCCCTGAAGACCTGAGGAGTCTAGGCGCCTCATATACAGCAAGTAGGTCAGAGATGTATTTTGGACCTAGACCATTCAGTGCCTTGTAGGTCAGTAACATAATTTTAAAATTCATCATCTTACACACAGGGAGCCAGTGCAAAGATTTAAGGACAGGTGTAATGTGATCCATTTTCTTGGTGTTGGTCAGGACTGGCAGCGGCATTTTGGATCTGCTTCAGTTGTTTAATTGATTTTTTATTGAGACCTGTAAAGATGCCATTACAATAATCTAACCTACTAAAAATATATGCATGAACAAGTTTTTCAGTGTCTTCTTTGGACAGAAATCCCTTGATTCTTGCAATATTCTTTAGATGCTAATAGGCAGATCTGGTAATGGTCTTTATATGGCTGTTAAAAATTCAAATCCGAGCATAACTACACAAAGGTTTCTGGCTTTGTCTGTGGTTTTCAGTGCAATTGAGTCGAGTTGAGCACTCACCCCTAGCCTTGTTTTTTGGGACCAAAGACAATAATTTCTGTCTTATTTGCATTCAGCTGGAGGAAGTTCTGATTCATCCACTCATTGATATGTTTGACACATTGGCTCAGTGCGTGTAGGGGACTATGGTCATGTGGTGACTGCGATATATAGTTGTGTGTCATCGGAATAAGTGTGGTAAGATATGTTAAAATGCTCTATGATCTGAGCTAGGGGGAGCATATAAATGTTGAACAAAATGGGTCCAAGAATGGAGCCCTGAGCCCTGTGGCGACCTTGCCGTATTTATGGCGATCGTGCCGGAAATATGGCGACCTTGCCGGATTTATGGCGACCTTGCCGGAAATATGGCGACCTTGCCGAAAATATGGCGACCTTGTCGGATTTGTGGCGACCTTGCCAGATTTATGGCTACCTTGCCGGATTTATGGCGACCTTGCCGCGGATGTGGCGAATATTGCCGTATTTGTGGCAACCTTGCCGGATTTATGGCGACCTTGCCGGAAATATGTCGACCTTCCCGGATATGTGGCGACCTTGCGGGATTTATGGCGACATTGCCGGAAATATGGCGACCTTGCCGGATTTGTGGCGACCTGGCCGGATTTCTGGCGACCGTGCCGGAAATATGGCGACCTTGCCGGATTTCTGGCAAGGCAAGGCAAGGAAAGGCAGATTTATTTGTATAGCACCATTCGTGCAAACAGCAATTCAAGGTGCTTTACAGGAAAGAAAAAATAAAATAGTTAATAAATAAAAATTGGAAAATAAGCCATACGACAACTGTATGAATAATAAAAACAACGTCAATGAAGCAATAAAACAATTTTTAAAATCACATAGAAGGGTTACAATTAGACAGTTAAGATTACCTGCATGTCAGGTTATGGAAAAGCTATAGTAAACAACAGTGTTTTAAGGCCTGGTTTAAATGCGCTTACAGTCTGTGCACACCTCAGGTGTTCAGGGAGCTTGTTCCACAGGTGTGGAGCATAAAAACCGAATGCTGCTTCAGCCTTTTTAGTTCTGACCCTGGGAACACAGAGTAAACCTGTCCCTGAAGACCTGAGGAGTCTAGGCGCCTCATATACAGCAAGTAGGTCAGAGATGTATTTTGGACCTAGACCATTCAGTGCCTTGTAGGTCAGTAACATAATTTTAAAATCTAACCTCTTACACACAGGGAGCCAGTGCAAAGATTTAAGGACAGGTGTAATGTGGTCCATTTTCTTGGTGTTGGTCAAGACTGGCAGCGGCATTTTGGATCAGCTGCAGTTGTTTAATTTATTTTTTATTGAGACCTGTAAAGATGCCATTACAATAATCTGACCTACTAAAAATATATGCATGAACACGTGTTTCAGTGTCTTCTTTGGACAGAAATCCATTGATTCTTGCAATATTCTTTAGATGCTAATAAGCAGATCTGGTAATGGTCTTTATATGGCTGTTAAAATTCAAATCCGAGTCCATAACTACACCAAGGTTTCTCGCTTTGTCTGTGGTTTTCTGTGCAATTGAGTCGAGTTGAGCACTCATCTCTAGCCTTGTTTTTTGGGACCAAAGACAATAATTTCTGTCTTATTTACATTCAGCTGGAGGAAGTTCTGGTTCATCCACTCATTGATATGTTTGACAAATTGGCTCAGTGCGTGTAGGGGACTATGGTCATGTGGTGACACTGCGATATATAGTTGTGTGTCATCGGCATAAGTGTGGTAAGATATGTTAAAAATGCTCTATGATCTGAGCTAGGGGGAGCATATAAATGTTGAACAAAATGGGTCCAAGAATGGAGCCCTGAGCCCTGTGGCGACCTTGCCGTATTTATGGCGATCGTGCCGGAAATATGGCGACCTTGCCGGATTTATGGCGACCATGCCGGAAATATGGCGACCTTGACGGAAACATGGCGATCTTGTCGGATTTGTGGCGAATTTGCCGGATTTATTGCGGCATTGCCTGATTTATGGTGACCTTGCCGGATTTATGGCGACCATGCCGGAAATATGGCGACCTTGTCGGATTTGTGGCGACTTTGCCAGATTTATTGCGACCTTGCCAGAAATGTGGCGACCTTGCCGGATTTGTTGCGGCCTTGCCGGATTTATGGCGACCTTGCCGGAAATAGGCGACTCTGCCGGATTTGTGGCGACTTTGATGGATTTATGACGACCGTGCCGGTTTTGTGGCGACCTTGCCGGATTTGTGGCGACCTTGCCGGATTTATGGCGACCTTGCCGAATTTATGGCGGCCTTGCCGGAAATATGTCGACCTTGCCGGATTAGTGGCGACCTTTCCGGATTTATGGCGTCGTTGCCGGAAATGTAGTCACCTTGCCGGATTTATGGCGACCTTGCCGGATTTATGGCGATCTTGCCGGAAATCTGGCGACCTTGCCTGAAATGTGGCGACCTTGACGGATTTGATGCGACCTTGTCGGATTTATGGCGACCTTGCCGGGGATGTGGCGACCATCCCGGATTTGTGGCGACCTTGTCAGATTTCTGGCGACCTTGCCGTAATTGTGGCGACCTTTCCGTATTTGTGGCGACCGTACCGGATTAAGGCGACCTTGCCGCAGATGTGGCGACCTTGCCGGATTTGTGCCGACCTTGCCTGATTTATGGCGACCTTGCGGGATTTGTGGACCTTGCCGGATTTATGGCGACCTTGCCGGATTGAAGGCGACCTTGCCGGGGATGTGGCGACCTTGCCGTCTTTGTGGCGACCTTGCCGGATTTATGGCGACCTTGTGGGATTTGTGGCGACCTTGCCGGATTTGTGCCGACCTTTCCGGCAATGTGGCGACCTTGCCGGACTTGTGGCGACCTTACCGGATTCATAGCGCCCTTGCCGGAAATGTGGTGACCTTGCCGGATTTGTGGCGACGATGCCGTATTTGTGGCGACCTTGCCGGATGTATGGCGACCTTGTGGGATTTGTGGCGACCTTGCCGGATTTATGGCGACCTTTCCGGCAATGTGGCGACCTTGCCGGACTTGTGGCGACCTTACCGGATTCATGGCGACCTTGCCGGAAATGTGGTGAGCTTGCCGGATTTGTGGCGACGATGCCGGATTTATGGCGACCTTGCCTGAATTTTGCGACCTTGCTGGATTTGTGGCGACCTTGCCTGAATTTTGCGACCTTGCTGGATTTGTGGCGACCTTGCCGGATCTATCGCGACCTTGCCGGAAATGTGCCGACCTTGCCGGATTTGACTCGACCTTGCCGAATTTATGGCTACCTTGATTGAAATGTGGCGACCTTGCCGGATTTGTCGCCACCTTGCCGGATTTGTGGCGACCTTGCCGGATTTATGGCGATCTTGCCGGAAATATGGCGACCTTGCCGGAAATATGGCGACCTTGCCGGATTTTTAGGGACCTTGCCGGATTTATGGCGACCTTGCCGGTAATATGGCTCCCTTGCCGGATTTGTGGCGACTTTGCCGGATTCATGGCGTCCTTGCCGGAAATATGGCGACCTTGCCGGATATGTGGCGACCTTGCGGGATTTATGGCGACCTTGCCGGAAATATGTCGACCTTGCCGCATTTGTGCTACCTTGCCAGATTTATGGCGACCTTCGCAGATTTGTTGGGACCTTGCCGGAAATGTGGCGACCTTGCCGGATTTGTGGCGGCCGTGCCGGAAATATGCCGAGCTTGCCGCATTTGTGCCGACTTTGCCTGATTTATGGCGACCTTGCCGGAAATATGTCGACCTTGCCGCATTTGTGCTACCTTGCCAGATTTATGGCGACCTTGCCGGAAATATGGCGACCTTGCCGTAAATGTGGCGACCTTTCCGGATTTGTGGCGACCTTTGTCAGATTTATGGCGACCTTGCCGGGAATGTGGCGACCTTGCCGGATTTGTGGCGACCTTGCCGGATTTATGGCGACCTTGCCGGAAATGTTGTGACCTTGCCGGATTTATGGCGACCTTGTCGGATTTGTGGCGACCTTCCCGGATTTATGGCGACCTTGCCGGAAATCTGGCGACCTTGCCTGAAATTTGGCGACCTTGACGGATTTGTGGCGACCTTGTCGGATTTATGGCGACCTTGCCGGGGATGTGGCGACCATCCCGGATTTGTGGCGACCTTGTCAGAAAACTGGCGACCTTGCCGGAATTGTGGCGACCTTTCCGTATTTGAGGCGACCTTACCGGATTAAGGTGGCCTTGCCGCAAATGTGGCGACCTTGCCGGATTTGTGGCGACCTTGCCTGATTTATGGCGACCTTGCCGGATTTGTGGCGACCTTGCCGGATTTATGGCGACCTTGCCGGGAATGTGGCGACCTTGCATGATTTGTGGCGACATTGCCGGATTTATGGCGACCTTGCCGGAAATGTGGTGACCTTGCCGGATTTATGGCGACCTTGTCGGATTTGTGGCGACCTTGCCGGATTTATGGCGATCTTGCCGGAAATCTGGCGACCTTGCCTGAAATGTGGCGACCTTGACGCATTTGTGGCGACCTTGTCGGATTTGTGGCGACCTTGCCGGATTTATGGCGATCTTGCCGGAAATCTGGCGACCTTGCCTGAAATATGGAGACCTTGACGCATTTGTGCCGACCTTGTCGGATTTATGGCCACCTTGCCGGGGATGTGGCGACCATCCCGGATTTGTGGCGACCTTGTCAGATTTCTGGCGACCTTGCCGGAATTGTGGCGACCTTTCCGTATTTGTGGCGACCTTACCGGAATAAGGCGGCCTTGACGCAAATGTGGCGACCTTGCCGGATATGTGGCGACCTTGCCTGATTTATGGCGGCCTTGCAGGATTTGTGGCTACCTTGCCGGAAACATGGCGACCTTGCCGTAAATGTGGCGACCTTGCCGGATTTGTGGCGATCTTGCCGGATTTATGGCGACCTTGCCGGATTTGTGGCGACCTTGCCGGATTTATGGCGACCTTGCCGGGAATGTGGCGACCTTGCATGATTTGTGGCGACATTGCCGGATTTATGGCGACCTTGCCGGAAATGTGGTGACCTTGCCGGATTTATGGCGACCTTGTCGGATTTGTGGCGACCTTGCCGGATTTATGGCGATCTTGCCGGAAATCTGGCGACCTTGCCTGAAATGTGGCGACCTTGACGCATTTGTGGCGACCTTGTCGGATTTGTGGCGACCTTGCCGGATTTATGGCGATCTTGCCGGAAATCTGGCGACCTTGCCTGAAATATGGAGACCTTGACGCATTTGTGCCGACCTTGTCGGATTTATGGCCACCTTGCCGGGGATGTGGCGACCATCCCGGATTTGTGGCGACCTTGTCAGATTTCTGGCGACCTTGCCGGAATTGTGGCGACCTTTCCGTATTTGTGGCGACCTTACCGGAATAAGGCGGCCTTGACGCAAATGTGGCGACCTTGCCGGATATGTGGCGACCTTGCCTGATTTATGGCGGCCTTGCAGGATTTGTGGCTACCTTGCCGGAAATATGGCGACCTTGCCGTAAATGTGGCGACCTTGCCGGATTTGTGGCGATCTTGCCGGATTTATGGCGACCTGGCCGGGAATGTGGCGACCTTGCCGGATATGTGGCGACCTTGCCGGATTTATGGCGACCTTGCCGGAAATGTGGTGACCTTGCCGGATTTATGGCGACCTTGTCGGATTTGTGGCGACCTTGCCGGATTAATGGCGACCTTGCCGGAAATCTGGCGACCTTGCCTGAAATGTGGCATCCTTGACGGATTTGTGGCGACCTTGTCGGATTTATGGCGACGTTCCCGGGGATGTGGCGACCATCCCGGATTTGTGGCGACCTTGCCGGAATTGTGGCGACCTTTCCGTATTTGTGGCGACCTTACCGGATTAAGGCGGCCTTGCCGCAAATGTGCCGACCTTGCCGCATTTGTGCCGACCTTGCCGGATTAATGGCGACCTTGCCGGAAATATGTCGACCTTTCCGCATTTGTGGCTACCTTGCCGAATTTATTGCGACCTTGCCGGAAATATGAGGACCTTGCCGCATTTGTGGCGACTTTGCCGGATTTATGGCGACCTTGCCGGAAATATGGCGACCTTGCCGCATTTGTGGCCACCTTGCCGGATTTATGGCGACATTGCCGGAAATATGGCGACCTTTCCTGATTTGTGGCCACCTTGCCGGAATTATGGCGACCATGCCGGAAATATGGCGGGCTTGCCAGGTTTGTGGCGACCTTGCTGGAATTATGGCGATCTTGCCGGAAATATGGCGACCTTGCCGGATTAGTGGCGACCTTGTCGGAAATATGGCGACCTTGCCGGATTTGTGGCGACGTTGCCGGATTTATGGCGACCTTGTCGGATTTGTGGCGAACTTGCCGGATTTAAGGCGACCTTGCCGGAAATGTGTCGACCTTGCCGGATTTATGGCGACCTTGCCGGAAATGTGGCGACCTTGCCGGATTTGTGGCGACCTTCCCGGATTAATGGCGACCTTGCCGAAAATGTGGCGACCTTGCCGGAGGTATGTCGTCCTTGCCCGGGATGTGGCGACGTTGCCGGATTTGTGACGACCTTGCCGGATTTATGGTGACCTTGCCGGAATTGTGACGACCTTGCCGTAATTATGGCGACATTGCCGGATTTATGGCGACATTCCCGCAAATGTGGCGACCTTGACGGATTCGTGGCGACCTTGCCCGGTTTATGGCGACCTTGCTGGATTTATGGCGACCTTGCCGGAAATATGCCGACCTTGCCGGATTTATGGAGACCTTGCCGGATTTTTGGCGACCTCGCCGGAAACATGGCGACCTCGCCGGATTTATGGCGACCTTGCGGGATTCATGGCGACCTCGCCGGAAATATGGCGACCGCGCCGGATTTAGGGAGACCTTGCCGGATTTTTGGCGACCTTGTCAGATTTATGGCGACCTTGCCGGAAATATGGCGACCTTGCCGTAAATGTGGCGACCTTGCCGGATTTGTGGCGACCTTGCCGGATTTATGGCGACCTGGCCGGGAATGTGGCGACCTTGCCGGATATGTGGCGACCTTGCCGGATTTATGGCGACCTTGCCGGAAATCTGGCGACCTTGCCTGAAATGTGGCAACCTTGACGGATTTGTGGCGACCTTGTCGGATTTATGGCGACCTTGCCGGGGATGTGGCGACCATCACGGATTTGTGGCGACCTTGTCAGATTTATGGCGACCTTGCCGGAATTGTGGCGACCTTTCCGTATTTGTGGCGACCTTACCGGATTAAGGCGGCCTTGCCGCAAATGTGCCGACCTTGCCGCATTTTTGCCGACCTTGCCGGATTTATGGCGACCTTGCCGGAAATATGTCGACCTTTCCGCATTTGTGGCTACCTTGCCGAATTTATTGCGACCTTGCCGGAAATATGAGGACCTTGCCGCATTTGTGGCGACCTTGCCGGATTTATGGCGACCTTGCCGGAAATATGGCGACCTTTCCGCATTTGTGGCCACCTTGCCGGATTTATGGCGACATTGTCGGAAATATGGCGACATTTCCTGATTTGTGGCCACCTTGCCGGAATTATGGCGACCATGCCGGAAATATGGCGGCCTTGCCGGGTTTGTGGCGACCTTGCTGGAATTATGGCGATCTTGCCGGGAATATGGCGACCTTGCCGCATTTGTGGCTACCTTGCCAGATTTATGGCGACCTTGCCGGAAATATGGCAACCTTGCCGTAAATGTGGCGACCTTGCCGGATTTGTGGCGACCTTGCCAGATTTATGGCGACCTTGCCGGGAATGTGGCGACCTTGCCTGATTTGTGGCGAGATTGCCGGATTTATGGCGACCTTGCCGGAAATGTGGTGACCTTGCCGGATTTATGGCGACCTTGTCGGATTTGTGGCGACCTTGCCGGATTTATGGCGATTTTGCCGGAAATCTGGCGACCTTGCCTGGAATGTGGCGACCTTGACGCATTTGTGCCGACCTTGTCAGATTTCTGGCGACCTTGCCGGAATTGTGGCGACCTTTCCGTATTTGTGGCGACCTTACCGGAATAAGGCGGCCTTGACGCAAATGTGGCGACCTTGCCGGATTTGTGGCGACCTTGCCTGATTTATGGCGACCTTGCAGGATTTGTGGCTACCTTGCCGGATTTATGGCGACCTTGCCGGATTTACAGCGACCTAGCCGGATTTGTGGCGGCCTTGCCGGATTCATGGCGAACTTGCCGGAAATAGGCGACTGCCGGATTTGTGGCGACCTTGCCGGATTTATGGCGCCCTTGCGGGATTTGTGGCGACCTTGCCGGAGTTATGGAGACATTGCCGGATTTATGGCGACCTTGCCGGGAATATGGCGACCTTGCCGCATTTGTGGCGACCTTGCCGGATTTATGGCGACCTTGCCTGATTTATGGCGACCTTGCAGGATTTGTGGCTACCTTGCCGGATTTATGGCGACCTTGCCGGGAATGTGGCGACCTTGCCGGATTTGTGGTGACCTTGCGGGATTTACAGCGACCTAGCCGGATTTGTGGCGGCCTTGCCGGATTCATGGCGAACTTGCCGGAAATAGGCCACTGCCGGATTTGTGGCGACCTTGCCGGATTTATGGCGACCTTGCCTGATTTGTGGCGACCTTGCCGGAGTTATGGAGACATTGCCGGATTTATGGGGACCTTGCCGGGAATATGGCGACCTTGCCGCATTTGTGGCGACCTTGCCGGATTTATGGCGACCTTGCCGGTATTATGGCGACGTTGCCGGATATATGGCGACCTTGCCGGAAATATGTCGACCTTTCCGCTTTTGTGGCTACCTTGCCGGATTTATTGCGACCTTGCCGGAAATATGAGGACCTTGCCGCATTTGTGGCGACCTTGCGGGATTGATGGCGACCTTGCCGGAAATATGTCGACCTTGTCGGATTTGTGGCGACCTTGGCAGATTTGTTGCGACCTTGCCGCAAATGTGGCGACCTTGCCGGATTTATGGCGACCTTGGCGGATTTGTGGCGACCTTGCCGGATATACGGCGACTGTGCCAGATTTATGGCGACCTTGCCGGGAATATGGCCACCTTGCCGCATTTGTGGCGACCTTACCGGATTTATGGCGACCTTGCCGGAAATATGCCGAGGTTGCCGCATTTGTGCCGACTTTGCCTGATTTATGGCGACCTTGCCGGAAATATGTCGACCTTGCCGCATTTGTGGCTACCTTGCCAGATTTATGGCGACCTTGCCGGAAATATGGCGACCTTGCCGTAAATGTGGCGACCTTGCCGGATTTGTGGCGATCTTGCCGGATTTATGGCGACCTGGCCGGGAATGTGGCGACCTTGCCGGATATGTGGCGACCTTGCCGGATTTATGGCGACCTTGCCGGAAATGTGGTGACCTTGCCGGATTTATGGCGACCTTGTCGGATTTGTGGCGACCTTGCCGGATTAATGGCGACCTTTCCGGAAATCTGGCGACCTTGCCTGAAATGTGGCATCCTTGACGGATTTGTGGCGACCTTGTCGGATTTAAGGCGACCTTGCCGGAAATGTGTCGACCTTGCCGGATTTATGGCGACCTTGCCGGAAATGTGGCGACCTTGCCGGATTTGTGGCGACCTTCCCGGATTAATGGCGACCTTGCCGGAAATGTGGCGACCTTGCCGGAGGTATGTCGTCCTTGCCCGGGATGTGGCGACGTTGCCGGATTTGTGACGACCTTGCCGGATTTATGGTGACCTTGCCGGAATTGTGACGACCTTGCCGTAATTATGGCGACATTGCCGGATTTATGGCGACATTCCCGCAAATGTGGCGACCTTGACGGATTCGTGGCGACCTTGCCCGGTTTATGGCGACCTTGCTGGATTTATGGCGACCTTGCCGGAAATATGCCGACCTTGCCGGATTTATGGAGACCTTGCCGGATTTTTGGCGACCTCGCCGGAAACATGGCGACCTCGCCGGATTTATGGCGACCTTGCGGGATTCATGGCGACCTCGCCGGAAATATGGCGACCGCGCCGGATTTAGGGAGACCTTGCCGGATTTTTGGCGACCTTGTCAGATTTATGGCGACCTTGCCGGAAATATGGCGACCTTGCCGTAAATGTGGCGACCTTGCCGGATTTGTGGCGACCTTGCCGGATTTATGGCGACCTGGCCGGGAATGTAGCGACCTTGCCGGATATGTGGCGACCTTGCCGGATTTATGGCGACCTTGCCGGAAATCTGGCGACTTTGCCTGAAATGTGGCAACCTTGACGGATTTGTGGCGACCTTGTCGGATTTATGGCGACCTTGCCGGGGATGTGGCGACCATCCCGGATTTGTGGCGACCTTGTCAGATTTATGGCGACCTTGCCGGAATTGTGGCGACCTTTCCGTATTTGTTGCGACCTTACCGGATTAAGGCGGCCTTGCCGCAAATGTGCCGACCTTGCCGCATTTGTGCCGACCTTGCCGGATTTATGGCGAC
This sequence comes from Malacoraja senta, assembly GCA_038087875.1. Classification (NCBI taxonomy): domain Eukaryota; kingdom Metazoa; phylum Chordata; class Chondrichthyes; order Rajiformes; family Rajidae; genus Malacoraja; species Malacoraja senta. Next base: position 79,336 of record JAXLNO010005117.1, read on the forward strand.
CTTGCCGGAAATATGTCGACCTTTCCGCATTTGTGGCTACCTTGCCGAATTTATTGCGACCTTGCCGGAAATATGAGGACCTTGCCGCATTTGTGGCGACCTTGCCGGATTTATGGCGACCTTGCCGGAAATATGGCGACCTTGCCGCATTTGTGGCCACCTTGCCGGATTTATGGCGACATTGCCGGAAATATGGCGACCTTTCCTGATTTGTGGCCACCTTGCCGGAATTATGGCGACCATGCCGGAAATATGGCGGGCTTGCCAGGTTTGTGGCGACCTTGCTGGAATTATGGCGATCTTGCCGGAAATATGGCGACCTTGCCGGATTAGTGGCGACCTTGTCGGAAATATGGCGACCTTGCCGGATTTGTGGCGACGTTGCCGGATTTATGGCGACCTTGTCGGATTTGTGGCGAACTTGCCGGATTTAAGGCGACCTTGCCGGAAATGTGGCGACCTTGCCGGATTTATGGCGACCTTGCCGGAAATGTGGCGACCTTGCCGGATTTGTGGCGACCTTGCCGGATTTATGGCGACCTTGCCGGGAATGTGTCAACCTTGCCGGGTATATGGCGACCTTCCCGGATTAATGGCGACCTTGCCGGAAATGTGGCGACCTTGCCGGATGTATGTCGTCCTTGCCCGGGATGTGGCGACGTTGCCGGATTTGTGACGACCTTGCCGGATTTATGGTGACCTTGCCGGAATTGTGGCGACATTGCCGTAATTATGGCGACATTGCCGGATTTATGGCGACATTGCCGGAAATATGGCGACCTTGACGGATTTGTGGCCACCTTGCCGGAATTATGGCGACCATGCCGGAAATATGGCGGGCTTGCCAGGTTTGTGGCGACCTTGCTGGAATTATGGCGATCTTGCCGGAAATATGGCGACCTTGCCGGATTAGTGGCGACCTTGTCGGGAATATGGCGACCTTGCCGGATTTGTGGCGACGTTGCCGGATTTATGGCGACCTTGTCGGATTTGTGGCGAACTTGCCGGATTTAAGGCGACCTTGCCGGAAATGTGGCGACCTTGCCGGATTTATGGCGACCTTGCCGGAAATGTGGCGACCTTGCCGGATTTGTGGCGACCTTGCCGGATTTATGGCGACCTTGCCGGGAATGTGTCAACCTTGCCGGGTATATGGCGACCTTCCCGGATTAATGGCGACCTTGCCGGAAATGTGGCGACCTTGCCGGATGTATGTCGTCCTTGCCCGGGATGTGGCGACGTTGCCGGATTTGTGACGACCTTGCCGGATTTATGGTGACCTTGCCGGAATTGTGGCGACATTGCCGTAATTATGGCGACATTGCCGGATTTATGGCGACATTCCCGCAAATGTGGCGACCTTGACGGATTCGTGGCGACCTTGCCCGGTTTATGGCGACCTTGCTGGATTTATGGCGACCTTGCCGGAAATATGCCGACCTTGCCGGATTTATGGAGACCTTGCCGGATTTTTGGCGACCTCGCCGGAAACATGGCGACCTCGCCGGATTTATGGCGACCTTGCGGGATTCATGGTGACCTCGCCGGAAATATGGCGACCGCGCCGGATTTAGGGAGACCTTGCCGGATTTTTGGCGACCTTGTCAGATATATGGCGACCTTGCCGGAATTGTGGCGACCTTTCCGTATTTGTGGCGTCCTTACCGGATTAAGGCGGCCTTGCCGCAAATGTGCCGACCTTGCCGCATTTGTGCCGACCTTGCCGGATTTATGGCGACCTTGCCGGAAATATGTCGACCTTTCCGCATTTGTGGCTACCTTGCCGAATTTATTGCGACCTTGCCGGAAATATGAGGACCTTGCCGCATTTGTGGCGACCTTGCCGGATTTATGGCGACCTTGCCGGAAATATGGCGACCTTGCCGCATTTGTGGCCACCTTGCCGGATTTATGGCGACATTGCCGGAAATATGGCGACCTTTCCTGATTTGTGGCCACCTTGCCAGAATTATGGCGACCATGCCGGAAATATGGCGGGCTTGCCAGGTTTGTGGCGACCTTGCTGGAATTATGGCGATCTTGCCGGAAATATGGCGACCTTGCCGGATTAGTGGCGACCTTACCGGAAATATGGCGACCTTGCCGGATTTGTGGCGACGTTGCCGGATTTATGGCGACCTTGTCGGATTTGTGGCGAACTTGCCGGATTTAAGGCGACCTTGCCGGAAATGTGGCGACCTAGCCGGATTTTTGGCGACCTTGCCGGAAATGTGGCGACCTTGCCGGATTTGTGGCGACCTTGCCGGATTTATGGCGACCTTGCCGGCAATGTGGCGACCTTGCCGGATATATGGCGACCTTCCCGGAATAATGGCGACCTTGCCGGAAATGTGGCGACCTTGCCGGATGTATGTCGTCCTTGCCCGGGATGTGGCGACGTTGCCGGATTTGTGACGACCTTGCCGGATTTATGGTGACCTTGCCGGAATTGTGGCGACCTTGCCGTAATTATGGCGACATTGCCGGATTTATGGCGACATTCCCGCAAATGTGGCGACCTTGACGGATTCGTGGCGATCTTGCCCGGTTTATGGCGACCTTGCTGGATTTATGGCGACCATGCCGGAAATATGCCGACCTTGCCGGATTTATGGAGACCTTGCCGGATTTTTGGCGACCTCGCCGGAAATATGGCGACCTCGCCGGATTTATGGCGACCTTGCGGGATTCATGGCGACCTCGCCGGAAATATGGCGACCGCGCCGGATTTAGGGAGACCTTGCCGGATTTTTGGCGACCTTGCAGGAAATATGGCGACCTCGCCGGATTTACGGCGACCTGGCCGGATTTATGGCGACCTTGCCGGAAATATGGCGACATCGCCGGATTTATGGCGACCATGCCGGATTTATGACGACGTTGCCGCAAATATGGCGACCTCGCCTGGGTTTATGGCAAACTCGCGGGAACTGTGGCCGCCTTGCCGGAGTTATGGCGAACTTGCCGGATATATGGCGACCTCGTCGGAAATGTGGCGACCATGCCGAATTTGAGGCCAACTTGCCGGATTTATGGCGACCTCGCCCGAAATATGGCGACCTAGACGGAAATATGGGGATCTTGCCAGGTTTATGGCTAACTTGCCATAAATATGGCGACCTTGCCCCATTTATGGCGACCGTGCCGGATTTATGGCGACCTTGCCGTAAATATGGCGACGTGGCCGGATTTATGGCGACCTTGCCGGATTTATGGCGACCTCGCCGGAAACATGGCGACCTCTTTAGATTTATAACGACCTTGCCGGAATTAGGGCGCCCTCGCCTGAAATATGGCGACCACGCCGGTTTATGGAGACCTTGCCGGATTTATGGTGACCTCGGCGGAAATATGGCGACCTCGCCGGATGTATGGCGACCTTGCCGGATTTATGGCGACCTCGCCGGAAATATGCGACCTCGCCGGATTTAAGGCGACCTTGCCGTCTTTCTGGCTACCTCGACGGCAATATGGCGAGCCGCCGGATTTATGGCGACCTTGTCGGATTTATGGCGACCTTGCCGGAAATATGGCGACCTCGCCCGGGTTTATGGCGAACTCGCCGGAACTGTGGCCGCCTTGCCGGAGTTATGGCGAACTTGCCGGTTTTATGGCGACCTCGTCGGGAATGGGGCGACCTTCCCTGATTCGTGGCCACCTTGCTGGCCACTGTGGCCACCTTGCCGGAAATTATGGCGACCTTGCCGGATATATGGCGACCTCGTCGGAAATGTGGCGACCATGCCGAATTTGAGGCCAACTTGCCGGATTTATGGCGACCTCGCCGGAAATATGGCGACCTAGACGGAAATATGGCGATCTTGCCTGGTTTATGGCTACCTTGCCATAAATATGGCGACCTTGCCGGATTTATGGCGACCGTGCCGGATTTATGGCGACGTTGCCGGAAATATGGCGACGTCGCCGGAATTATGGCGACCTTGCCGGATTTATGGCGACCTCCCCGGATTTAAGGCGACCGTGCCGTCTTTCTGGCGACGTCGCCGGCAATATGGCGACCCGCCGGATTTCTGGCGACATTGCTGGATTTATGGCGACATTGCCGTGAAAATGGCGACCTCGCCGGAAATCTGGCGACCTTGCCTGAAATGTGGCGACCTTGACGGATTTGTGGCGACCTTGTCGGATTTATGGCGACCTTGCCGGGGATGTGGCGACCATCCCGGATTTGTGGCGACCTTGTCAGATTTCTGGCGACCTTGCCGGAATTGTGGCGACCTTTCCGTATTTGTGGCGACCTTACCGGATTAAGGCGGCCTTGCCGCAAATGTGGCGACTTTGCCGGATTTGTGGCGACCTTGCCTGATTAATGGCGACCTTGCGGGACTTGTGGCTACCTTGCCGGATTTATGGCGACCTTGCCGGAAATATGGCGACCTTGCCGGATTTGTGGTCACCTTGCGGGATTTATAGCGACCTTGCCGGATTTGTGGCGACCTTGCCGGAAGTATGGCGACCTTGCCGGATTTTTGGCGACCTTGCCGGATTTATGGCGACCTTGCCGGTAATATGGCTCCCTTGCCGGATTTGTGGCGACTTTGCCGGATTCATGGCGTCCTTGCCGTAAATATGGCGACCTTGCCGGATATGTGCCGACCTTGCGGGATTTATGGCGACCTTGCCGGAAATATGGCGACCTTGTCGGATTTGTTGCGACCTTGCCGGATTTATGGCGAACTTGCCGGATATATGGCGACCTTGCCGGGAATGTGGCGACCTTGCCGGATTTGTGGCGACCTTGCCGGATTTATGGCGACCTTGCCGGAAATGTGGTGACCTTGCCGGATTTATGGCGACCTTGTCGGATTTGTGGCGACCTTGCCGTATTTATGGCGACCTTGCCGGAAATCTGGCGACCTTGCCTGTAACGTGCGACCTTGATGGATTTGTGGCGACCTTGTCGGATTTATGGCGACCTTGCCGGGGATGTGGCGACCATCCCGGATTTGTGGCGACCTTGTCAGATTTCTGGCGACCTTGCCGGAATTGTGGCGACCTTTCCGTATTTGTGGCGACCTTACCGGATTAAGGCGGCCTTGCCGCAATTGTGGCGACCTTGCCGGATTTGTGGCGACCTTGCCTGATTTATGGCGAGCTTGCGGTATTTGTCGCTACCTTGCCGGATTTGTGGCGACCTTGCCGGAAATATGGCGACCTTGCCGGATTTTTGGCGTCCTTGCCGGATTTATGGCGACCTTGCCGGTAATATGGCTCCCTTGCAGGATTTGTGGCGACTTTCCCGGATTCATGGCGTCCTTGCCGGAAATATGGCGACCTTGCCGGATATGTGGCGACTTTGGCAGATTTGTTGCGACCGTGCCGGAAATGTGGCGACCTTGCCGGATTTGTGGCGGCCGTGCCGGATTTATGGCGACCTTGCCGGAAATAGGCGGCTCTGCCGGATTTGTGGCGACCTTGCCGGATTTATGGCGACCTTGCCGGATTTGTGGCGACATTGCCGGATATATGGCGACCTTGCCAGATTTATGGCGACCTTGCCGGGAATATGGCGACCTTGCCGCATTTGTGGCGACTTTGCCGGATTAATGGCGACTTTGCCGGAAATATGCCGAGCTTGCCGCATTTGTGCCGACTTTGCCTGATTTATGGCGACCTTGCCGGAAATATGTCGTCCTTGCCGCATTTGTGGCTACCTTGCCAGATTTATGGCGACCTTGCCGGCAATATGGCGACCTTGCCGTAAATGTGGCGACCTTGCCGGATTTGTGGCGACCTTGCCGGATTTATGGCGACCTGGCCGGGAGTGTGGCGACCTTGCCGGATTTGTGGCGACCTTGCCGGATTTATGGCGACCTTGCCGGAGTTATGGAGACTTTGCCGGATTTATGGCGACCTTGCCGGAAATATGTCGACCTTGCCGCACTTGTGGCTACCTTGCCAGATTTATGGCGACCTTGCCGGAAATATGTCGACCTTGTCGGATTTGTGGCGACTTTGACAGATTTGTTGCGACCGTGCAGGAAATGTGGCGACCTTGCCGGCTTTGTGGCGGCCGTGCCGGATTTATGGCGACCTTGCCGGAAATAGGCGACTCTGCCGGATTTGTGGCGACCTTGCCGGATTTATGGCGTCCTTGCCGGATTTGTGGCGACATTGCCGGATATATGGCGACCTTGCCATATTTATGGCGACCTTGCCGGGAATATGGCGACCTTGCCGCATTTGTGGCGACCTTGCCGGATTTATGTCGACCTTTCCGGAAATATGCCGAGCTTGCCGCATTTGTGCCGACTTTGCCTGATTTATGGCGACCTTGCCGGAAATATGTCGACCTTGCCGCATTTGTGGCTACCTTGCCAGATTTATTGCGACCTTGCCGGAAATATGGCGACCTTGCCGTAAATGTGGCGACCTTGCCGGATTTGTGGCGACCTTGCCGGATTTATGGCGACCTTGCCGGGAATGTGGCGACCTTGCCGGATTTGTGGCGACCTTGCCGGATTTATGGCGACCTTGCCGGAAATGTGGTGACCTTGCCGGATTTATGGCGACCTTGTTGGATTTGTGGCGACCTTGCCGGATTTATGGCGATATGCCGGAAATGTGGCGACCTTGCCTGAAATGTGGCGACCTTGACGCATTTGTGGCGACCTTGTCGGATTTATGGCGACCTTGCCGGCGATGTGGCGACCATCCCGGATTTGTGGCGACCTTGTCAGATTTCTGGCGACCTTGCCGGAATTGTGCCGACCTTTCCGTATTTGTGGCGACCTTACCGGATTAAGGCGTCCTTGACGCAAATGTGGCGACCTTGCCGGATTTGTGGCGACCTTGCCTGATTTATGGCGACCTTGCAGGATTTGTGGCTACCTTGCCGGATTTATGGCGACCTTGCCGGAAATATGGCGACCTTGCCGGATTTGTGGTGACCTTGCGGGATTTACAGCGACCTTGCCGGATTTGTGGCGGCCTTGCTGGATTCATGGCGAACTTGCCGGAAATAGGCGACTGCCGGACTTGTGGCGAACTTGCCGGATTTATGGCGACCTTGCCGGTATTATGGCGACCTTGCCGGATTTATGGCGACCTTGCCGGAATTGTGGCGACCTTGCCGGAGTTATGGAGACCTTGCCGGATTTATGGCGACCTTGCCGGAAATATGTCGACCTTCCCGCATTTGTGGCTACCTTGCCAGATTTATGGCGACCTTGCCGGAAATATGTCGACCTTGTCGGATTTGTGGCGACTTTGGCAGATTTGCTGCGACCGTGCAGAAAATGTGGCGACCTTGCCGGATTTGTGGCGGCCGTGCCGGATTTATGGCGACCTTGCCTGAAATAGGCGACTCTGCCGGATTTGTGGCGACCTGGCCGGATTTATGGCGACCTTGCCGGATTTGTGGCGACATTGCCGGATATATGGCGACCTTGCCAGATTTATGGCGACCTTGCCGGGAATATGGCGACCTTGCCGCATTTGTGGCGACCTTGCCGGATTTATGGCGACCTTGCCGGAAATATGCCGAGCTTGCCGCATTTGTGCCGACTTTGCCTGATTTATGGCGACCTTGCCGGAAATATGTCGACCTTGCCGCATTTGTGGCAACCTTGCCAGATTTATGGCGACCTTGCCGGAAATATGGCGACCTTGCCGTAAATGTGGCGACCTTGCCGCATTTGTGGCGACCTTGCCGGATTTATGGCGACCTTGCCGGAAATATGCCGAGCTTGCCGCATTTGTGCCGACTTTGCCTGATTTATGGCGACCTTGCCGGAAATATGTCGACCTTGCCGCATTTGTGGCTACCTTGCCAGATTTATTGCGACCTTGCCGGAAATATGGCGACCTTGCCGTAAATGTGGCGACCTTGCCGGATTTGTGGCGACCTTGCCGGATTTATGGCGACCTTGCCGGGAATGTGGCGACCTTGCCGGATTTGTGGCGACCTTGCCGGATTTATGGCGACCTTGCCGGAAATGTGGTGACCTTGCCGGATTTATGGCGACCTTGTTGGATTTGTGGCGACCTTGCCGGATTTATGGCGATATGCCGGAAATGTGGCGACCTTGCCTGAAATGTGGCGACCTTGACGCATTTGTGGCGACCTTGTCGGATTTATGGCGACCTTGCCGGCGATGTGGCGACCATCCCGGATTTGTGGCGACCTTGTCAGATTTCTGGCGACCTTGCCGGAATTGTGCCGACCTTTCCGTATTTGTGGCGACCTTACCGGATTAAGGCGTCCTTGACGCAAATGTGGCGACCTTGCCGGATTTGTGGCGACCTTGCCTGATTTATGGCGACCTTGCAGGATTTGTGGCTACCTTGCCGGATTTATGGCGACCTTGCCGGAAATATGGCGACCTTGCCGGATTTGTGGTGACCTTGCGGGATTTACAGCGACCTTGCCGGATTTGTGGCGGCCTTGCTGGATTCATGGCGAACTTGCCGGAAATAGGCGACTGCCGGACTTGTGGCGAACTTGCCGGATTTATGGCGACCTTGCCGGTATTATGGCGACCTTGCCGGATTTATGGCGACCTTGCCGGAATTGTGGCGACCTTGCCGGAGTTATGGAGACCTTGCCGGATTTATGGCGACCTTGCCGGAAATATGTCGACCTTCCCGCATTTGTGGCTACCTTGCCAGATTTATGGCGACCTTGCCGGAAATATGTCGACCTTGTCGGATTTGTGGCGACTTTGGCAGATTTGCTGCGACCGTGCAGAAAATGTGGCGACCTTGCCGGATTTGTGGCGGCCGTGCCGGATTTATGGCGACCTTGCCTGAAATAGGCGACTCTGCCGGATTTGTGGCGACCTGGCCGGATTTATGGCGACCTTGCCGGATTTGTGGCGACATTGCCGGATATATGGCGACCTTGCCAGATTTATGGCGACCTTGCCGGGAATATGGCGACCTTGCCGCATTTGTGGCGACCTTGCCGGATTTATGGCGACCTTGCCGGAAATATGCCGAGCTTGCCGCATTTGTGCCGACTTTGCCTGATTTATGGCGACCTTGCCGGAAATATGTCGACCTTGCCGCATTTGTGGCAACCTTGCCAGATTTATGGCGACCTTGCCGGAAATATGGCGACCTTGCCGTAAATGTGGCGACCTTGCCGCATTTGTGGCGACCTTGCCGGATTTATGGCGACCTTGCCGGAAATATGCCGAGCTTGCCGCATTTGTGCCGACTTTGCCTGATTTATGGCGACCTTGCCGGAAATATGTCGACCTTGCCGCATTTGTGGCTACCTTGCCAGATTTATGGCGACATTGCCGGAAATATGGCGACCTTGCCGTAAATGTGGCGACCTTGCCGGATTTGTGGCGACCTTGCCGGATTTATGGCGACCTTGCCGGGAATGTGGCGACCTTGCCGCATTTGTGGCAACCTTGCCAGATTTATGGCGACCTTGCCGGAAATATGGCGACCTTGCCGTAAATGTGGCGACCTTGCCGCATTTGTGGCGACCTTGCCGGATTTATGGCGACCTTGCCGGAAATATGCCGAGCTTGCCGCATTTGTGCCGACTTTGCCTGATTTATGGCGACCTTGCCGGAAATATGTCGACCTTGCCGCATTTGTGGCTACCTTGCCAGATTTATGGCGACCTTGCCGGAAATATGGCGACCTTGCCGTAAATGTGGTGACCTTGCCGGATTTGTGGCGACCTTGCCGGATTTATGGCGACCTTGCCGGGAATGTGGCGACCTTGCCGGATTTGTGGCGACCTTGCCGGATTTATGGCGACCTTGCCGGAAATGTGGTGACCTTGCCGGATTTATGGCGACCTTGTCGGATTTGTGGCGACCTTGCCGGATTTATGGCGATCTTGCCGGAAATCTGGCGACCTTGCCTGAAATGTGGCGACCTTGACGCATTTGTGGCGACCTTGTCGGATTTATGGCGACCTTGCCGGGGATGTGGCGACCATCCCGGATTTGTGGCTACCTTGTCAGATTTCTGGCGACCTTGCCGGAATTGTGCCGACCTTTCCGTATTTGTAGCGACCTTACTGGATTAAGGCGTCCTTGACGCAAATGTGGCAACCTTGCCGGATTTGTGGCGACCTTGCCGGAAATATGTCGACCTTGCCGCATTTGTGGCTACCTTGCCAGATTTATGGCGACCTTGCCGGAAATATGTCGACCTTGCCGGAATTGTGGTGACCGTGCGGGATTTACAGCGACCTTGCCGGATTTGTGGCGGCCTTGCCGGATTCATGGCGAACTTGCCGGAAATAGGCGACTGCCGGATTTGTGGCGACCTTGCCGGATTTATGGCGACCTTGCCGGATTTGTGGCGACCTTGCCGGAGTTATGGAGATCTTGCCGGATTTATGGCGACCTTGCCGGGAATATGGCGACCTCGCCGGATTTGTGGCGGCCTTGCCGGATTCATGGCGAACTTGCCGGAAATAGGCGACTGCCGGATTTGTGGCGAGCTTGCCGGATTTATGGCGACCTTGCAGGATTTGTGGCGACCTTGCCGGAGTTATGGAGACCTTGCCGGATTTATGGCGACCTTGCCGGTATTATGGCGACCTTGCCGGATTTATGGCGACCTTGCCGGATTTGTGGCGACCTTGCCGGAGTTATGGAGACCTTGCCGGATTTATGGCGACCTTGCCGGAAATACGTCGACCTTGCCGCATTTGTGGCTACCTTGCCAGATTTATGGCGACCTTGCCGGAAATATGTCGACATTGTCGGATTTGTGGCGACTTTCGCAGATTTGTTGCGACCGTGCAGGAAATGTGGCGACCTTGCCGGATTTGTGGCGGCCGTGCCGGATTTATGGCGACCTTGCCGGAAATAGGCGACTCTGCCGGATTTGTGGCGACCTTGCCGGAATTATGGCGACCTTGCCGGATTTGTGGCGACATTGCCGGATATATGGCGACCTTGCCAGATTTATGGCGACCTTGCCGGGAATATGGCGACCTTGCAGCATTTGTGTCGACCTTGCCGGATTTATGGCGACCTTGCCGGAAATATGCCGAGCTTGCCGCATTTGTGCCGAATTTGCCTGATTTATGGCGACCTTGCCGGAAATATGTCGACCTTGCCGCATTTGTGGCTACCTTGCCAGATTTATGGCGAACTTGCCGGAAATATGGCGAACTTGCCGTAAATGTGGCGACCTTGCCGGATTTCTGGCGACCTTGCCGGATTTATGGCGACCTTGCCGGGAATGTGACGACCTTGCCGGATTTGTGGCGACCTTGCCGGATTTATGGCGACCTTGCCGGAAATGTGGTGACCTTGCCGGATTTATGGCGACCTTGTCGGATTTGTGGCGCCCTTGCCGGATTTATGGCGATCTTGCCGGAAATCTGGCGACCTTGCCTGAAATGTGGCGACCTTGACGCATTTGTGGCGACCTTGTCGGATTTATGGCGACCTTGCCGGGGATGTGGCGACCATCCCGGATTTGTGACGACCTTGTCGGATTTATGGCGACCTTGCCGGATTTGTGGTGACCTTGCGGGATTTACAGCGACCTTGCCGGATTTGTGGCGGCCTTGCCCGATTCATGGCGACCTTGCCGGAAATAGGCGACAGCCGGATTTGTGGCGACCTTGCCGGAATTATGGCGACCTTGCCGGATACGTGGCGACCTTGCCGGAGTTATGGAGAACTTGCCGGAAATATGTCGACCTTTCCGCTTTTGTGTCTACCTTGCCGGATTTATTGCGACCTTGCCGGAAATATGAGGGCCTTGCCGCATTTGTGGCGACCTTGCGGGATTTATGGCGACCTTGCCGGATACGTGGCCACCTTGCCGGAAATGTGGCGACCTTGCCGGATTTGTGGCGGCCGTGCCGGATTTATGGCGACCTTGCCGGAAATAGGTGACTCTGCCGGATTTGTGGCGACCTTGCCGGATTTATGGCGACCTTGCCGGATTTGTGGCGACCTTGCCGGATATACGGCGACTGTGCCACATTTATGGCGACCTTGCCGGGAATATGGCGACCTTGCAGCATTTGTGGCGACCTTGCCGGATTTATGGCGACCTTGCCGGAAATATGCCGAGCTCGCCGCCTTTGTGCCGACTTTGCCTGATTTATGGCGACCTTGCCGGAAATATGTCGACATTGCCGTATTTGTGGCTGCCACAGAGGGTAGTTGAGGCCAGTTCATTGGCTATATTTAAGAGGGAGTTAGATGTGGCCCTTGTCGCTAAAGGGATCGGGGGGTATGGAGAGAAGGCAGGTACGGGATACTGGGTTGGATGATCAGCCATGATCATATTGAATGGCGGTGCAGGCTCGAAGGGCCGAATGGCCTACTCCTGCACCTATATTCTATGTATCTATGTTCTATGTATCTATAACGACCTTGCCGGAATTAGGGCGACCTCGCCTGAAATATGGCGATCACGCCGGTTTCTGGAGACCTTGCCGGATTTATGGTGACCTCGGCGGAAATATGGCGACCTCGCCGGATGTATGGCGACCTTGCCGGATTTATGGCGACGTCGCCGGAAATATGGCGACATCGCCGGATTTAAGGCGACCTTGCCGTCTTTCTGGCGACCCCGCCGGCAATATGGCGACCCGCCGGATTTTTGGCGGCATTGCTGGATTTATGGCGACCTTGCCGTGAAAATGGCGACCTCGCCGGATTTATGGCGACCTTGCGGGATATGTGGCGAACTTGCCGGATTTATGGCGACCTCGCCGGATATATGGCGACCTTGGCGGATTTGTGGCGAACTTGCCGGATAGTTGGCGACCTCGCCGGGAATGTGGCGACCTTGCCGGATTGGTGGCGACCTTGCCGGATGTATTGCGACCTCGACGGAAATGTTGCGATCTTGCCGAATTTTTGGCGACTTTGCCGGATATATGGCGACCTCGCCGGAAATGTGGCGACCTTGCCGGATTTTTGGCGACCTTGTCGGGTTTATGGCGACCTTGCCGGAAATGTGGCGACCTTGCCGGATTTGTGGCGCCTTGTCGGATTTATGGCGACCTTGCCGGCATTATGGCGACCTTGCCGGATTTGGGGCGACCTTGCCGGATTTATGGCGGCCATGCCGGAAATATAGCGACCTTGACGGATTTGTGGCGACCTTGCCGGATTTATGGCGACCTAACGGGAAATATGGCAACCTTGCCGGATTTGTGGCGACCTTGCCGGATTTGTGGCGACCATGCCGGATTTAAGGCGACCTTGCCGGAAATATGGCGACCTTGCCGCATTTGTGGCGACCTTGCCGGATTTATGGTTACCTTGCCGGAAATATGGCGACCTTGCCGGAAATGTGGCGATCTTGCCGGATTTATGGCGACCTTGCCGGATTTATGGCGGCCTTGCCGGAAATGTGGCGACCGAGCCGGATTTGTGGCGACCTTGCCGGAATTATGGCGATCTTGCCGGATATGTGGCGACCTTGCCGTAAATGTGGCGACCTTGCCGGATTTGTGGCGACCTTGCCGGAATTATGGCGACCTTGCCGAGAATGTGGCGACCTTGCCGGATTTGTGGCGACCTTGCCGGATTTATGGCGACCTTGCCGGAAATGTGGTGACCTTGCCGGATTTATGGCGACCTTGTCGGATTTTTGGCGACCTTGCCGGATTTATGGCGATCTTGCCGGAAATCTGGCGACGCCTGAAATGTGGCGACCTTGACGCATTTGTGGCGACCTTGTCGGATTTATGGCGACCTTGCCGGGCATGTGGCGACCATCCCGGATTTGTGGCGACCTTGTCGGATTTATGGCGACCTTGCCGGATTTGTGGTGACCTTGCGGGATTTACAGCGACCTTGCCGGATTTGTGGCGGCCTTGCCCGATTCTTGGCGAACTTGCCGGAAATAGGCGACTGCCGGATTTTTGGCGACCTTGCCGGATTTATGGAGACCTTGCCGGATATGTGGCTACCTTGCCGGAGTTATGGAGAACTTGCCGGATTTATGGCGACCTTGCCGGGAATATGGCGACCTTGCCGCATTTGTGGCGACCTTGCCGGATTTATGGCGACCTTGCCGGTATTATGGCGACCTTGCCGGATATATGGCGACCTTGCCGGAAATATGTCGACCTTTCCGCTTTTGTGTCTACCTTGCCGGATTTATTGCGACCTTGCCGGAAATATGAGGACCTTGCCGCATTTGTGGCGACCTTGCGGGATTTATGGCGATCTTGCCGGATATATGGCCAACTTGCCGGAAATGTGGCGACCTTGCCGGATTTGTGGCGGCCGTGCCGGATTTATGGCGACCTTGCCGGAAATAGGTGACTCTGCCGGATTTGTGGCGACCTTGCCGGATTTATGGCGACCTTGCCGGAATTATGGCGACCTTGCCGGAAATATGCCGAGCTTGCCGCCTTTGTGCCGACTTTGCCTGATTTATGGCGACCTTGCCGGAAATATGTCGACATTGCCGTATTTGTGGCTGCCACAGAGGGTAGTTGAGGCCAGTTCATTGGCTATATTTAAGAGGGAGTTAGATGTGGCCCTTGTGGCTAAAGGGATCGGGAGGTATGGAGAGAAGGCAGGTACGGGATACTGGGTTGGATGATCAGCCATGATCATATTGAATGGCGGTGCAGGCTCGAAGGGCCGAATGGCCTACTCCTGCACCTATTTTCTACGTATCTATGTTCTATGTATCTATAACGACCTTGCCGGAATTAGGGCGACCTCGCCTGAAATATGGCGATCACGCCTGTTTATGGAGACCTTGCCGGATTTATGGTGACCTCTGCGGAAATATGGCGACCTCGCCGGATGTATGGCGACCTTGCCGGATTTATGGCGACGTCGCCGGAAATATGGCGGCCTCGCCGGATTTAAGGCGACCTTGCCGTCTTTCTGGCGACCCCGCCGGCAATATGGCGACCCGCCGGATTTTTGGCGAACTTGCCGGATAGTTGGCGACCTCGCCGGGAATGTGGCGACCTTGCCGGATTGGTGGCGACCTTGCCGGATGTATTGCGACCTCGACGGAAATGTTGCGATCTTGCCGGATTTTTGGCGACTTTGCCGGATATATGGCGACCTCGCCGGAAATGTGGCGACCTTGCCGGATTTGTGGCGACCTTGTCGGGTTTATGGCGACCTTGCCGGAAATGTGGCGACCTTGCCGGATTTGTGGCGACCTTGTCGGATTTATGGCGACCTTGCCGGCATTATGGCGACCTTGCCGGATTTGGGGCGACCTTGCCGGATTTATGGCGGCCATGCCGGAAATATAGCGACCTTGACGGATTTGTGGCGACCTTGCCGGATTTATGGCGACCTAACGGGAAATATGGCAACCTTGCCGGATTTGTGGCGACCTTGCCGGATTTGTGGCGACCATGCCGGATTTAAGGCGACCTTGCCGGAAATATGGCGACCTGAAATATGGCGATCACGCCGGTTTATGGAGACCTTGCCGGATTTATGGTGACCTCGGCGGAAATATGGCGACCTCGCCGGATGTATGGCGACCTTGCCGGATTTAAGGCGACCTTGCCGGAAATATGGCGACCTTGCCGCATTTGTGGCGACCTTGCCGGATTTATGGTTACCTTGCCGGAAATATGGCGACCTTGCCGGAAATGTGGCGATCTTGCCGGATTTATGGCGACCTTGCCGGATTTATGGCGATCTTGCCGGAAATGTGGCGACCTTGCCGGATTTATGACGACCTTGTCGGATTTATGGCGATCTTGCCGGAAATGTGGCGACCTTGCCGGAATTGTGGCGACCTTGCCGCATTTGTGGCGACCTTGCCGGATTTATGGCGACATTCCCGGATTAATGGCGACCTTGCCGGAAATGTGGCGACCTTGCTGGATTTGTGGCGACCTTGCCGGGTTTATGGCGACCTTGCCTGAAATGTGGCGACCTTGACGGATTTGTGGCGACCTTGCCGGAGTTATGGCGACCTTGCCGGGGATGTGGCGACCGTACCGGATTTGTTGCGTCCTTGCCGGATTTATGGCGACCTTGCCGGAATTGTGGCGACCTTGCCGTATTTGTGGCGACCTTGCCGGATTCATGGCGACCTTGCGGCAAATGTGGCGACCTTGCCGGCTTGTGGCGTCCTTGCCGGAAATATGGCGACCTTGCCGGATTTATGGCGACCTAGCCGGATTTATGGAGACCTTGCCGGATTATTGGCGACCTTGCCGGAAATATGGCGACCTTGCCGGAAATGTGGCGACCTTGCCGGAAATGTGGCGACCTTGCCGCGTTTGTGGCGACCTTGCTGGATTTGTGGCGACCTTGCCGGATTTATGGCGACTTTTCCGGGAATGTGGCGACCTTGCCGGATTTGCGGCGACCTTGCCGGATTTATGGAGACCTTGCCGGGAATGTGGCGACCTTGCCGGATTTATGGCGACATTCCCGGATGAATGGCGACCTTGCCGGAAATGTGGCGACGTTGCTGGATTTGTGGCGACCTTACCGGGTTTATGGCGACCTTGCCTGAAATGTGTCGACGTTGACGGATTTGTGGCGACCTTGCCGGATTTATGGCGACCTTGCCGGGGATGTGGCGACAATACCGGATTTGTGGCGACCTTGCCGGATTTATGGCGACCTTGCCGGAATTGTGGCGACCTTGCCTTATTAGTGGCGACCTTGCCGGATTTGTGTCGACCTTGACGGATTTGTGGCGACCTTGCCGGATTTGTGGCGACCTTGCCGGATTTATGGCGACCTTGTCGGATTTATGGCGACCTTGTGGGATTTGTGGCGGCCTTGCCGGATTTATGGCGACCTTGCCGGAAATGTGGCGACCTTGCCGGACTTGTGGCGACCTTGCCGGAAATGTGGCGACCTTGCCGCGTTTGTGGCGACCTTGCTGGATTTGTGGCGACCTTGCCGGATTTATGGCGACTTTTCCGGGAATGTGGCGACCTTGCCGGATTTGCGGCGACCTTGCCGGATTTATGGAGACCTTGCCGGGAATGTGGCGACCTTGCCGGATTTATGGCGACATTCCCGGATGAATGGCGACCTTGCCGGAAATGTGGCGACGTTGCTGGATTTGTGGCGACCTTACCGGGTTTATGGCGACCTTGCCTGAAATGTGTCGACGTTGACGGATTTGTGGCGACCTTGCCGGATTTATGGCGACCTTGCCGGGGATGTGGCGACAATACCGGATTTGTGGCGACCTTGCCGGATTTATGGCGACCTTGCCGGAATTGTGGCGACCTTGCCTTATTAGTGGCGACCTTGCCGGATTTGTGTCGACCTTGACGGATTTTTGTGGCGGACCTTGCCGGATTTATGGCGACCTTGTCGGATTTATGGCGACCTTGTGGGATTTGTGGCGGCCTTGCCGGATTTATGGCGACCTTGCCGGAAATGTGGCGACCTTGCCGGACTTGTGGCGACCTTGCCGGATTTATGGCGACCTTGCCGGATTATGGCGACCTTGCCGGATTTATGGCGACCTTGACGGTGATATGGCGACCTTGCCGGATTTGTGGCAACCATGCCGGAAATATGGCGACCTTGCCGGATTTATGGCGTCCTAGCCGGATTTATGGCGACCGTGCCGGAAATACGGCGACCGTGTCGGTGTTATGGCGACATTCCAGATTTATGGCGAGTTGCCGGATTTATGGCTACTTTATCATAATTCAAATATGGCGACATTCACGGAATTATGGCGACCTTGCCGGATTTATGGCGACCCTGCCGGAAATATTGCGACCTCGCTGGATTTATGGCGACATTGCCGGAAATATGACGACCTTGCCGGATTTTTGGCGACCTTGCCGCATTTGTGGCGACCTTGCCGGATTTATGGCGACGTGCCGTAAATGTGGCGACCTTGCCGGATTTGTGGCAACCTTGCCGGATTTATGGCGACCTTGCCGGGAATGTGGCGACCTTGGCGGATTTATGGCAACATGCCGGGATTAATGGCGATCTTGACGGAAATGTGACGCCCTTGCCGGAAATGTGGCGACCTTGCCGCATTTGTGGCGACCTTGCCGGATGTATTGCGACCTCGACGGAAATGTTGCGATCTTGCCGGATTTTTGGCGACTTTGCCGGATATATGGCGACCTCGCCGGAAATGTGGCGACCTTGCCGGATTTGTGGCGACCTTGTCGGGTTTATGGCGACCTTGCCGGAAATGTGGCGACCTTGCCGGATTTGTGGCGACCTTGTCGGATTTATGGCGACCTTGCCCCTGTAATGGCTCGGATTTGGGGCGACCTTGCCGGATTTATGGCAGCCATGCCGGAAATATAGCGACCTTGACGGATTTGTGGCGACCTTGCCGGATTTATGGCGACCTAACGGGAAATATGGCAACCTTGCCGGATTTGTGGCGACCTTGCCGGATTTGTGGCGACCATGCCGGATTTAAGGCGACCTTGCCGGAAATATGGCGACCTTGCCGCATTTGTGGCGACCTTGCCGGATTTATGGTTACTTGCCGGAAATATGGCGACCTTGCCGGAAATGTGGCGATCTTGCCGGATTTATGGCGACCTTGCCGGATTTAAGGCGATCTTGCCGGAAATGTGGCGACCTTGCCGGATTTATGACGACCTTGTCGGATTTATGGCGATCTTGCCGGAAATGTGGCGACCTTGCCGGAAATGTGGCGACCTTGCCGCATTTGTGGCGACCTTGCCGGATTTATGGCGACATTCCCGGATTAATGGCGACCTTGCCGGAAATGTGGCGACCTTGCTGGATTTGTGGCGACCTTGCCGGGTTTATGGCGACCTTGCCTGAAATGTGGCGACCTTGACGGATTTGTGGCGACCTTGCCGGAGTTATGGCGACCTTGCCGGGGATGTGGGACCGTACCGGATTTGTTGCGTCCTTGCCGGATTTATGGCGACCTTGCCGGAATTTTGGCGACCTTGCCGTATTTGTGGCGACCTTGCCGGATTCATGGCGACCTTGCGGCAAATGTGGCGACCTTGCCGGATTGTGGCGTCCTTGCCGGAAATATGGCGACCTTGCCGGATTTATGGCGACCTAGCCGGATTTATGGAGACCTTGCCGGATTAATGGCGACCTTGCCGGAATATGGCGACCTTGCCGGAAATGTGGCGACCTTGCCGCGTTTGTGGCGACCTTGCTGGATTTGTGGCGACCTTGCCGGATTTATGGCAACCTTTCCGGGAATGTGGCGACCTTGCCGGATTTGCGGCGACCTTGCCGGATTTATGGAGACCTTGCTGGGAATGTGGCGACCTTGCCGGATTTATGGCGACATTCTCGGATGAATGGCGACCTTGCCGGAAATGTGGGGACGTTGCTGGATTTGTGGCGACCTTACCGGGTTTATGGCGACATTGCCTTAAATGTGTCGACCTTGACGGATTTGTGGCGACCTTGCCGGATTTATGGCGACCTTGCCGGGGATGTGGCGACAATACCGGATTGGTGGCGACCTTGCCGGATTTATGGCGACCTTGCCGGAATTGTGGCGACCTTGCCTTATTAGTGGCGACCTTGCCGGATTTATGGCGACGTTGCGGCAAGTGTGACGACCTTGCCGGATTTGTGGCGACCTTGCCGGATTTATGGCGACCTTGTCGGATTTATGGCGACCTTGTGGGATTTGTGGCGGCCTTGCCGGATTTATGGCGACCTTGCCGGAAATGTGGCGACCTTGCCGGACTTGTGGCGACCTTGCCGGATTCATGGCGACCTTGCTGGAAATGTGGCGACCTTGCCGAATTTGTGGCGACGATGCCGGATTTCTGGCGACCTTGCCGATATGTTGCGACCTTACCGGATTTGTGGCGACCTTGCCGGATTTATGGCGACCCTGCCGGAAATGTAGCGACCTTGCCGGATTTGACGCGACCTTGCCGGAAATATGGCGACCTTGCCGGATTTATGGCGACCTTGCCGGATTTATGGCGACCTTGACGGTGATATGGCGACCTTGCCGGATTTGTGGCAACCATGCCGGAAATATGGCGACCTTGCCGGATTTATGGCGTCCTAGCCGGATTTATGGCGACCGTGCCGGAAATACGGCGACCGTGTCCGTGTTATGGCGACATTCCAGATGTATGGCGAGTTGCCGGATTTATGGCTACTTTATCACAAATATGGCGACATTCACGGAATTATGGCGACCTTGCCGGATTTATGGCGACCCCGCCGGAAATATGGCGACCTCGCTGGATTTATGTCGACATTGCCGGAAATATGGCGACCTTGCCGGATTTTTGGCGACCTTACCGCATTTGTGGCGACCTTGCCGGATTTATGGCGACGTTGCCGTAAATGTGGCGACCTTGCCGGATTTGTGGCAACCTTGCCGGATTTATGGCGACCTTGCCGGGAATGTGGCGACCTTGGCGGTTTATGGCGACATGCCCGGATTAATGGCGACCTTGCCGGATTTATGGCGACATTCCCGGATGAATGGCGACCTTGCCGGAAATGTGGCGACGTTGCTGGATTTGTGGCGACCTTACCGGGTTTATGGCGACCTTGCCTTAAATGTGTCGACCTTGACGGAATTGTGGCGACCTTGCCGGATTTATGGCGATCTTGCCGGTAATGTGGCGACCTTGCCGGATTTATGGCGACCTTGTCGGATTTGTGGAGAACTTGCCGGATTTATGGCGACCTTGCCGGATTTATGGCGATCTTGCCGGAAATGTGGCGACCTTGCCGGAAATGTGGCGACCTTGCCGCATTTGTGGCGACCTTGCCGGATTTATGTCGACATTCCCGGATTAATGGCGACCTTGCCGGAAATATTGCGACCTTGCCGGATTTGTGGCGACCTTGCCGGATTTATGGCGACATAGCCGGAAATATGGCAACCTTGCCGGATTTGTGGCGACCTTGCCGTACTTGTGGCGACCTTGCCGGATTAATGGCGACCTTGCCGGAAATATGGCGACTTTGCCGCATTTGTGGCGACCTTGCCGGATTTATGGTGACCTTGGCGGAATTATGGCGACCTTGCCGGAAATGTGGCGACCTTGCCGGATTTGTGGCGACCTTGCCGGATTTATGGCGACCTGGCCGGGAATGTGCCGACCTTGCCGGATTTATGGCGACATTCCCGGATTAATGGCGACCTTGCCGGAAATGTGGCGACCATGCCGGATTTGTAGCGACCTTGCCGGATTTATGGCGACCTTGCCTGAAATGTGGCGACCTTCCCTGATTTGTGGCCACCTTGCCGGATTTATGGCGACCTTGCCGGAAATATTGCGACCTTGCCGGATTTGTGGCGACCTTGCCGGATTTATGGCGACCTAGCCGGAAATATGGCAACCTTGCCGGATTTGTGGCGACCTTGCCGTACTTGTGGCGACCTTGCCGGATTAATGGCGACCTTGCCGGAAATATGGCGACTTTGCCGCATTTGTGGCGACCTTGCCGGATTTATGGTGACCTTGGCGGAATTATGGCGACCTTGCCGGAAATGTGGCGACCTTGCCGGATTTGTGGCGACCTTGCCGGCAATATGGCGACCTTGCCGGATGTGGGGCGACCTTGCCGGATTTATGGCGACCTTGCCTGAAATATTGCGACCTTGCCGGATTTGTGGCGACCTTGCCGGATTTATGGCGACCTAGCCTGAAATATGACAACTTTGCCGGATTTGTGGCGACCTTGCCGTATTTGTGGCGACCTTGCCGGATTTATGGTGACCTTGCCGGAAATATGGCGACCTTGCCGGAAATGTGGCGACCTTGCCGGATTTGTGGCGACCTTGCCGGATTTATGGCGACCTTGCCGGAAATGTGGCGACCTTGCCGGATTTGTGGCGACCTTGCCGGATTTATGGCGACCTTGCCGGAAATGTGGTGAACTTGGCGGATTTATGGCGACCTTGCCGGATTTATGGCGATCTTGCCGGTAATGTGGCGACCTTGCCGGATTTATGGCGACCTTGTCGGATTTGTGGAGAACTTGCCGGATTTATGGCGACCTTGCCGGATTTATGGCGATCTTGCCGGAAATGTGGCGACCTTGCCGGAAATGTGGCGACCTTGCCGCATTTGTGGCGACCTTGCCGGATTTATGTCGACATTCCCGGATTAATGGCGACCTTGCCGGAAATATTGCGACCTTGCCGGATTTGTGGCGACCTTGCCGGATTTATGGCGACCTAGCCGGAAATATGGCAACCTTGCCGGATTTGTGGCGACCTTGCCGTACTTGTGGCGACCTTGCCGGATTAATGGCGACCTTGCCGGAAATATGGCGACTTTGCCGCATTTGTGGCGACCTTGCCGGATTTATGGTGACCTTGGCGGAATTATGGCGACCTTGCCGGAAATGTGGCGACCTTGCCGGATTTGTGGCGACCTTGCCGGATTTATGGCGACCTGGCCGGGAATGTGCCGACCTTGCCGGATTTATGGCGACATTCCCGGATTAATGGCGACCTTGCCGGAAATGTGGCGACCATGCCGGATTTGTAGCGACCTTGCCGGATTTATGGCGACCTTGCCTGAAATGTGGCGACCTTCCCTGATTTGTGGCCACCTTGCCGGATTTATGGCGACCTTGCCGGAAATATTGCGACCTTGCCGGATTTGTGGCGACCTTGCCGGATTTATGGCGACCTAGCCGGAAATATGGCAACCTTGCCGGATTTGTGGCGACCTTGCCGTACTTGTGGCGACCTTGCCGGATTAATGGCGACCTTGCCGGAAATATGGCGACTTTGCCGCATTTGTGGCGACCTTGCCGGATTTATGGTGACCTTGGCGGAATTATGGCGACCTTGCCGGAAATGTGGCGACCTTGCCGGATTTGTGGCGACCTTGCCGGCAATATGGCGACCTTGCCGGATGTGGGGCGACCTTGCCGGATTTATGGCGACCTTGCCTGAAATATTGCGACCTTGCCGGATTTGTGGCGACCTTGCCGGATTTATGGCGACCTAGCCTGAAATATGACAACTTTGCCGGATTTGTGGCGACCTTGCCGTATTTGTGGCGACCTTGCCGGATTTATGGTGACCTTGCCGGAAATATGGCGACCTTGCCGGAAATGTGGCGACCTTGCCGGATTTGTGGCGACCTTGCCGGATTTATGGCGACCTTGCCGGAAATGTGGCGACCTTGCCGGATTTGTGGCGACCTTGCCGGATTTATGGCGACCTTGCCGGAAATGTGGTGAACTTGGCGGATTTATGGCGACCTTGCCGGATTTATGGCGATCTTGCCGGTAATGTGGCGACCTTGCCGGATTTATGGCGACCTTGTCGGATTTGTGGAGAACTTGCCGGATTTATGGCGACCTTGCCGGATTTATGGCGATCTTGCCGGAAATGTGGCGACCTTGCCGGAAATGTGGCGACCTTGCCGCATTTGTGGCGACCTTGCCGGATTTATGTCGACATTCCCGGATTAATGGCGACCTTGCCGGAAATGTGGCGACCTTGCTGGATTTGTGGCGACCTTGCCGGGTTTATGGCGACCTTGCCTGAAATGTGGCGACCTTGACGGATTTGTGGCGACCTTGCCGGAGTTATGGCGACCTTGCCGGGGATGTGGCGACCGTACCGGATTTGTTGCGTCCTTGCCGGATTTATGGCGACCTTGCCGGAATTGTGGCGACCTTGCCGTATTTGTGGCGACCTTGCCGGATTCATGGCGACCTTGCGGCAAATGTGGCGACCTTGCCGGATTGTGGCGTCCTTGCCGGAAATATGGCGACCTTGCCGGATTTATGGCGACCTAGCCGGATTTATGGAGACCTTGCCGGATTAATGGCGACCTTGCCGGAAATATGGCGACCTTGCCGGAAATGTGGCGACCTTGCCGCGTTTGTGGCGACCTTGCTGGATTTGTGGCGACCTTGCCGGATTTATGGCAACCTTTCCGGGAATGTGGCGACCTTGCCGGATTTGCGGCGACCTTGCCGGATTTATGGAGACCTTGCTGGGAATGTGGCGACCTTGCCGGATTTATGGCGACATTCCCGGATGAATGGCGACCTTGCCGGAAATGTGGCGACGTTGCTGGATTTGTGGCGACCTTACCGGGTTTATGGCGACCTTGCCTTAAATGTGTCGACCTTGACGGATTTGTGGCGACCTTGCCGGATTTATGGCGACCTTGCCGGGGATGTGGCGACAATACCGGATTTGTGGCGACCTTGCCGGATTTATGGCGACCTTGCCGGAATTGTGGCGACCTTGCCTTATTAGTGGCGACCTTGCCGGATTTATGGAGACCTTGCTGGGAATGTGGCGACCTTGCCGGATTTATGGCGACATTCCCGGATGAATGGCGACCTTGCCGGAAATGTGGCGACGTTGCTGGATTTGTGGCGACCTTACCGGGTTTATGGCGACCTTGCCTTAAATGTGTCGACCTTGACGGATTCGTGGCGACCTTGCCGGATTTATGGCGACCTTGCCGGGGATGTGGCGACAATACCGGATTTGTGGCGACCTTGCCGGATTTATGGCGACCTTGCCGGAATTGTGGCGACCTTGCCTTATTAGTGGCGACCTTGCCGGATTTATGGCGACGTTGCGGCAAGTGTGGCGACCTTGCCGGATTTGTGGCGACCTTGCCGGATTTATGGCGACCTTGTCGGATTTATGGCGACCTTGTGGGATTTGTGGCGGCCTTGCCGGATTTATGGCGACCTTGCCGGAAATGTGGCGACCTTGCCGGACTTGTGGCGACCTTGCCGGATTCATGGCGACCTTGCTGGAAATGTGGCGACCTTGCCGAATTTGTGGCGACGATGCCGGATTTCTGGCGACCTTGCCGATATGTTGCGACCTTACCGGATTTTTGGCGACCTTGCCGGATTTATGGCGACCCTGCCGGAAATGTAGCGACCTTGCCGGATTTGACGCGACCTTGCCGGAAATATGGCGACCTTGCCGGATTTATGGCGACCTTGCCGGATTTATGGCGACCTTGACGGTGATATGGCGACCTTGCCGGATTTGTGGCAACCATGCCGGAAATATGGCGACCTTGCCGGATTTATGGCGTCCTAGCCGGATTTATGGCGACCGTGCCGGAAATACGGCGACCGTGTCGGTGTTATGGCGACATTCCAGATTTATGGCGAGTTGCCGGATTTATGGCTACTTTATCACAAATATGGCGACATTCACGGAATTATGGCGACCTTGCCGGATTTATGGCGACCCCGCCGGAAATATTGCGACCTCGCTGGATTTATGGCGACATTGCCGGAAATATGGCGACCTTGCCGGATTTTTGGCGACCTTGCCGCATTTGTGGCGACCTTGCCGGATTTATGGCGACGTTGCCGTAAATGTGGCGACCTTGCCGGATTTGTGGCAACCTTGCCGGATTTATGGCGACCTTGCCGGGAATGTGGCGACCTTGGCGGTTTATGGCGACATGCCCGGATTAATGGCGATCTTGACGGAAATGTGACGCCCTTGCCGGAAATGTGGCGACCTTGCCGCATTTGTGGCGACCCTGCTGGATTTGTGGTGACCTTGCCGGATTTATGGCGACCTTGTTGGAAATGTGGCGACCTTGCGGATTTGTGGCGACCTTGCCGGATTTATGGCGACCTGGCCGGGAATGTGCCGACCTTGCCGGATATATGGCGACATTCCCGGATTAATGGCGACCTTGCCGGAAATGTGGCGACCATGCCGGATTTGTAGCGACCTTGCCGGATTTATGGCGACCTTGCCTGAAATGTGGCGACCTTCCCTGATTTGTGGCCATCTTGCCGGATTTATGGCGACCTTGCCGGAAATATTGCGACCTTGCCGGATTTGTGGCGACCTTGCCGGATTTATGGCGACCTAGCCGGAAATATGGCAACCTTGCCGGATTTGTGGCGACCTTGCCGTACTTGTGGCGACCTTGCCGGATTAATGGCGACCTTGCCGGAAATATGGCGACTTTGCCGCATTTGTGGCGACCTTGCCGGATTTATGGTGACCTTGGCGGAATTATGGCGACCTTGCCGGAAATGTGGCGACCTTGCCGGATTTGTGGCGACCTTGCCGGCAATATGGCGACCTTGCCGGATGTGGGGCGACCTTGCCGGATTTATGGCGACCTTGCCTGAAATATTGCGACCTTGCCGGATTTGTGGCGACCTTGCCGGATTTATGGCGACCTAGCCTGAAATATGGCAACTTTGCCGGATTTGTGGCGACCTTGCCGTATTTGTGGCGACCTTGCCGGATTTATGGTGACCTTGCCGGAAATATGGCGACCTTGCCGGAAATGTGGCGACCTTGCCGGATTTGTGGCGACCTTGCCGGATTTATGGCGACCTTGCCGGAAATGTGGCGACCTTGCCGGATTTGTGGCGACCTTGCCGGATTTATGGCGACCTTGCCGGAAATGTGGTGAACTTGGCGGATTTATGGCGACCTTGCCGGATTTATGGCGATCTTGCCGGTAATGTGGCGACCTTGCCGGATTTATGGCGACCTTCCCTGATTTGTGGCCACCTTGCCGGATTTATGGCGACCTTGCCGGAAATATTGCGACCTTGCCGGATTTGTGGCGACCTTGCCGGATTTATGGCGACCTAGCCGGAAATATGGCAACCTTGCCGGATTTGTGGCGACCTTGCCGTACTTGTGGCGACCTTGCCGGATTAATGGCGACCTTGCCGGAAATATGGCGACTTTGCCGCATTTGTGGCGACCTTGCCGGATTTATGGTGACCTTGGCGGAATTATGGCGACCTTGCCGGAAATGTGGCGACCTTGCCGGATTTGTGGCGACCTTGCCGGCAATATGGCGACCTTGCCGGATGTGGGGCGACCTTGCCGGATTTATGGCGACCTTGCCTGAAATATTGCGACCTTGCCGGATTTGTGGCGACCTTGCCGGATTTATGGCGACCTAGCCTGAAATATGGCAACTTTGCCGGATTTGTGGCGACCTTGCCGTATTTGTGGCGACCTTGCCGGATTTATGGTGACCTTGCCGGAAATATGGCGACCTTGCCGGAAATGTGGCGACCTTGCCGGATTTGTGGCGACCTTGCCGGATTTATGGCGACCTTGCCGGAAATGTGGCGACCTTGCCGGATTTGTGGCGACCTTGCCGGATTTATGGCGACCTTGCCGGAAATGTGGTGAACTTGGCGGATTTATGGCGACCTTGCCGGATTTATGGCGATCTTGCCGGTAATGTGGCGACCTTGCCGGATTTATGGCGACCTTGTCGGATTTGTGGAGAACTTGCCGGATTTATGGCGACCTTGCCGGAAATGTAGCGACCTTGCCGCATTTGTGGCGACCTTGCTGGATTTGTGGCGACCTTGCCGGATTGTTGGCGACCTCGCGGGGAATGTGGCCATCTTGCCGGATATGTGGCGACCTTGCCGGATTTATGGCGACCTCGACGGAAATGTTGCGATCTTGCCGGATTTTTGGCGACTCTGGTGGATTTACGGCGACCTCGCCGGAAATGTGGCGGCCTTGCCTGTTTTGTGGCGACCTTGCCGGATTTATGGCGACCTTGCCGGTAATGTGGCGACCTTGCCGGATGTGGGGCGACCTTGCCGGATTTATGGCGACCTTGCCTGAAATATTGCGACCTTGCCGGATTTGTGGTGACCTTGCCGGATTTATGGCGACCTAGCCGGAAATATGGCAACTTTGCCGGATTTGTGGCGACCTTGCCGGATTTATGGTGACCTTGCCGGATTTATGGTGACCTTGCCGGAAATATGGCGACCTTGCCGGAAATGTGGCGACCTTGCCGGATTTGTGGCGACCTTGCCGGATCTATGGCGACCTTGCCGGAAATGTGGTGAACTTGGCGGATTTGTGGCGCCCTTGCCGGATTTATGGCGATCTTGCCGGAAATGTGGCGACCTTGCCGGATTTATGGCGACCTTGTCGGATTTGTGGCGACCTTGCCGGATTTATGGCGACCTGGCTGGATTTGTGGCGAACGCTGGATTTATGGCGACCTTGCCGGAAATGTGGCGACCTTGCCGGACTTGTGGCGACCTTGACGGATTCATGGCGACCTTGCCGGAAATGTGGCGACCTTGCCGGATTTGTGGCGACGATGCCGGATTTCTGGCGACCTTGCCGAAATGCTGCGACCTTGCCGGATTTCTGGCGACCTTGCCGGATCTATGGCGACCTTGCCGGAAATGTGGCGACCTTTCCGGATTTGACGCGAGCTTGCCGGAAATATGGCGGCCTTGCCGGAAATGTGTCGACCTTGCCGGATTTGTGGCGACCTAGCCGGATTAATGGCGACCTTGCCTGAAATGTGGCGACCTTGCCGGATTTGTGGCGACCTAGCCGGATTAATGGCGACCTTGCCTGAAATGTGGCGACCTTCCCCGATTTGTGGCCACCTTGCCGGATTTATGGCGACCTCGACGGAAAAGTTGCGATCTTGCCGGATTTTTGGCGACTTTACCGGATGTTTGTCGAGCTCGCCGGAAAAGTGTCGACCTTGCCTGGTTTGTGGCGACCTTGCCGGATTTATGCCGACCTTGCCGGTAATGTGGCGACCTTGCCGGATTTGTGGATACCATGTCGGATTTATGGCGACCTTGCCGGCAATATGGCGACCTTGCCGGATTTGGGGCGACCTTGCCGGATTTATGGCGACCTTGCCGGAAATATTGCGACCTCGCCGGATTTGTGGCGACCTTGCCGGATTTATGGCGACCTAGCCGGAAATATGGCAACCTTGCCGGATTTGTGGCGACCTTGCCGTATTTGTGGCGATCTTGCCGGATTAATGGCGACCTTGCCGGAAATATGGCGACTTTGCCGCATTTGTGGCGACCTTGCCGGACTTATGGTGACCTTGCCGGAAATATGGCGACCCTGCCGGAGATATGGCGATTTTGCAGATTTATGGCAAACTTGCCGGATTTATGGCGACTTTGCCGGAAATATGGCGACATCGCCGGAATTATGGCGACCTTGCCGGATTTATGGTGACCTTGTCGGAAATATGGCGACATTGCCGGAAACGTGGCGACCTTGCCGGATTTGTGGCGACCTTGCCAGATTTATGGCGAATTTGCCGGAAATGTGGCGACCTTGCCGGATTTGTAGGGACCTTGCCGGATTTATGGCGACATTCCCGGATTAATGGCGACCTTGCCGGAAATGTGGCGACCTTGCCGGATTTGTGGCGACCTTGCCGGATATATGGCGACCTTGCCGGAAATGTGGCGACCTTGACGGATTTGTGGCGACCTTCCCGGATTAATGGCGACCTTGCCGGAAATGTGTCGACCTTGCCGGATTTGTGGCGACCTAGCCGGATTAATGGCGACTTTGCCTGAAATGTGGCGACCTTCCCTGATTTGTGGCCACCTTGCCGGATTGTTGGCGATCTCGCCGGTAATGTAGCCATCTTGCCGGATATGTGGCGACCTTGCCGGATTTATGCCGACCTTGCCGGTAATGTGGCGACCTTGCCGGATTTGTGGCGACCTTGTCGGATTTATGGCGACCTTGCCGGCAATATGGCGACCTTGCCGGATTTGGGGCGACCTTGCCGGATTTATGGCGACCTTGCCGGAAATATTGTGACCTCGCCGGATTTGTGGCGACCTTGCCGGATTTATGGCAACCTAGCCGGAAATATGGCAACCTTGCCGGATTTGTGGCGACCTTGCCGTGTTTGTGGCGACCTTGCCGGATTAATGGCGACCTTGCCGGAAATATGGCGACTTTGCCGCAATTGTGGCGACCTTGCCGGATTTATGGTGACCTTGTGCCGGAAATATGGCGACCTTGCCGGAAATGTGGCTACCTTGCCGGATTTGTGGCGACCTTGCCGGATTTAAGGCGACCTTGCCGGAAATGTGGTGAACTTGGCGGATTTGTGGCGACCTTGCCGGATTTATGGCGATCTTGCCGGAAATGTGGCGACCTTGCCGGATTTATGGGGACCTTTTCGGATTTGTGGCGAACTTGCCGGATTTATGGCGACCTTGCCGGAAATGTGCCGACCTTGCCGCATTTGTGGCGACCTTGCTGGATTTGTGGCGACCTTGCCGGATTTATGGCGACCTTGCCGGAAATGTGGCGACCTTGCCGGATTTGTGGCGACCTTGCCGGATTTATGGCGACCTTGCCAGGAATGTGGCGACCTTGCCGGATTTATGGCGACATTCCCGGATTAATGGCGACCTTGCCGGGGATGTGGCGACCCTGCCGGATTTGTGGCGACCTTGCCGGATTTATGGCGACCTTGCCGGAATTGTGGCGACCTTGCCAGATTTATGGCGACCTTGCCGGATTGATGGTGACCTTGTGGGATTTGTGGCGACCTTGCCGGATTGATGGTAACCTTGTGGGATTTGCGGCGACCTTGCCGGATTTATGGCGACCTTGCCGGACTTGTGGCGACTTTCCCGGATTAATGGCGACCTTGCCGGAAATGTGTCGACCTTGCCGGATTTGTGGCGACCTAGCCGGATTAATGGCGACCTTGCCTGAAATGTGGCGACCTTCCCTGATTTGTGGCCAACTTGCCGGATTTATGGCGCCCTTGTCGGATTATGGCGACCTTGCCGGAAATGTGGCGACCTTGCCGGATTTATGGGGACCTTGTCGGATTTGTGGCGACCTTGCCGGATTTATGGCGATCTTGCCGGAAATCTGGCGACCTTGCCTGAAATGTGGCGACCTTGACGCATTTGTGGCGACCTTGTCGGATTTATGGCGACCTTGCCGGGGATGTGGCGACCATCCCGGATTTATGGCGACCTTGCCGGATTTGTGGTGACCTTGCGGGATTTACAGCGACCTTGCCGGATTTGTGGCGGCCTTGCCCGATTCATGGCGAACTTGCCGGAAATAGGCGACTGCCGGATTTGTGGCGACCTTGCCGGATTTATGGCGACCTTGCCGGATTTGTGGCGACTTTGCCGGAGTTATGGAGACCTTGCCGGATTTATGGCGACCTTGCCGGGAATATGGCGACCTTGCCGCATTTGTGGCGACCTTGCCGGATTTCAATTCAATTCAATTCAATTTATTTGTCTTTTGAGGGACAAATTTGTCATTTGGACCCCTTGAGGTCCAAACGAAATGTCGTTTCTGCAGCCATACAATACAAAACAAAGAAGACCCGAGACACAACACAATTTACACATACATCCATCACAACGCTGTGATGGAAGGCAAAAATAACGTATCTCTCCACTGCACTCCCCCCCCCCGATGTCAGAGTCAAAGTCAAAGCCCCCGGCGGGCGATGGTGATTGTCCCGCAGCCATTAAAGCCACGCCGGGTGATGCAAGGTCGCGCACCGGGTCTTGGTGTTAGAGCCCCGGCGCGCGCCCGCAAAGTCCGGCAGCCATTCCAAGCCGCGCGGGGGTATAAAGCCCCGCACCAGGTGCTCCTCAACCCCGCAACTCGGGCGGGAGAAGTCGCCGCTGCGGAAGCCCCGAAAAGCGGTCTCCCACCAGGGACCCGCGGGCTTCCAGTGTTGCCGTCCGCCAGACCCGCGGTTGTAGCCTCCGAATCTCCGGGGGTCGGGTCGCAGCAGCGCTCCATCGCAGCTCCACCCGCTCCGGACTCGGCCAGCCCCGCGACGGTGAGTAGTCCGCAGCTCCACGGGAGCCCCAGGTCGTTCCTGCTGGAGGCCGCTCCACGTTGCCCAGCCCCAACGACAACGGAGACCCGACAAAGAAAAGGTCGGGTCTCCCGTGCAGCGGAAAGATTTTAAAGTCCCCCCCCCCACCCCCACCCCCACCCCCACCCCCACCCCCCACACACATACCCCGACAAAAAAAATAATAAAAACTACATAAAAACGAGACAAAAATAATAAAAAGACAGACGGACTGCAGAGGCCGCTGCAACGAAAAGTCGCGGCGCCCACCTTGCCGGATTTATGGCGACCTTGCCGGTATTATGGCGACCTTGCCGGATATATGGCGACCTTGCCGGAAATATGTCGACCTTTCCGCTTTTGTGTCTACCTTGCCGGATTTATTGCGACCTTGCCGGAAATATGAGGACCTTGCCGCATTTGTGGCGACCTTGCGGGATTTATGGCGACCTTGCCGGAAATATGTCGACCTTGTCGGATTTGTGGCGACCTTGGCAGATTTGTTGCGACTTTGCCGTAAATGTGGCGACCTTGCCGGATTTGTGGCGACCGTGCCGGATTTATGGCAACCTTGCCGGAAATAGGTGACTCTGCCGGATTTGTGGCGACCTTGCCGGATTTATGGCGACCTTGCCGGATTTGTGTCTACCTTGCCGGATTTATTGCGACCTTGCCGGAAATATGAGGACCTTGCCGCATTTGTGGCGACCTTGCGGGATTTATGTCGACCTTGCCGGAAATATGTCGACCTTGTCGGATTTGTGGCGACCTTGGCAGATTTGTTGCGACTTTGCCGTAAATGTGGCGACCTTGCCGGATTTGTGGCGGCCGTGCCGGATTTATGGCAACCTTGCCGGAAATAGGTGACTCTGCCGGATTTGTGGCGACCTTGCCGGATTTATGGCGACCTTGCCGGATTTGTGGCGACCTTGCCGGATATACGGCGACTGTGCCACATTTATGGCGACCTTGCCGGGAATATGGCGACCTTGCAGCATTTGTGGCGACCTTGCCGGATTTATGGCGACATTGCCGGAAATATGCCGAGCTTGCCGCCTTTGTGCCGACTTTGCCTGATTTATGGCGACCATGCCGGAAATATGTCGACCTTGCCGCATTTGTGGCTGCCACAGAGGGTAGTTGAGGCCAGTTCATTGGCTATATTTAAGAGGGAGTTAGATGTGGCCCTTGTGGCTAAAGGGATCGGGGGGTATGGAGAGAAGGCAGGTACGGGATACTGGGTTGGATGATCAGCCATGATCATATTGAATGGCGGTGCAGGCTCGAAGGGCCGAATGGCCTACTCCTGCACCTATTTTCTATGTATCTATGTTCTATGTATCTATAACGACCTTGCCGGAATTAGGGCGACCTCGCCTGAAATATGGCGACCACGCCGGTTTATGGAGACCTTTCCGGATTTATGGTGACCTCGGCGGAAATATGGCGACCTCGCCGGATTTATGGCGACCTTGCCGGATTTATGGCGACCTCGCGGGAAATATGGCGACCTCGCCGGATTTAAGGCGACCTTGCCGTCTTTCTGGCGACCTCGCCGGCAATATGGCGACCCGCCTGATTTTTGGCGACATTGCTGGATTTGTGGCGACCTTGCCGTGAAAATGGCGACCTCGCCGGATTTATGGCGACCTTGCGGGATATGTGGCGAACTTGCCGGATTTATGGCGACCTCGCCGGATATATGGCGACCTTGCCGGATTTGTGGCGAACTTGCCGGATAGTTGGCGACCTCGCCGGGAATGTGGCGACCTTGCCGGATTGGTGGCGTCCTTGCCGGATGTATTGCGACCTCGACGGAAATGTTGCGATCTTGCCGGATTTTTGGCGACTTTGCCGGATGTATGGCGACCTCGCCGGAAATGTGGCGGCCTTGCCGGATTTGTGGCGACCTTGTCGGGTTTATGGCGACCTTGCCGGAAATGTGGCGACCTTGCCGGAATTGTGGCGACCTTGTCGGATTTATGGCGACCTTGCCGGCATTATGGCGACCTTGCCGGATTTGGGGCGACCTTGCCGTATTTATGGCGGCCATGCCGGAAATATAGCGACCTTGACGGATTTGTGGCGACCTTGCCGGATTTATGGCGACCTAACGGGAAATATGGCAACCTTGCCGAATTTGTGGCGACGTTACCGGATTTGTGGCGACCATGCCGGATTTAAGGCGACCTTGCCGGAAATATGGCGACCTTGCCGCATTTGTGGCGACCTTGCCGGATTTATGGTTACCTTGCCGGAAATATGGCGACCTTGCCGGAAATGTGGCGATCTTGCCGGAGTTATGGCGACCTTGCCGGATTTATGGCGACCTTGCCGGAAATGTGGCCACCTTGCCGGATTTATGGCGACCTTGCCGTATTTGTGGAGACCTTGCCGGATTAATGGCGACCTTGCCGGAAATATGGCGACTTTGCCGCATTTGTGGCGACCTTGCCGGATTTATGGTGACCTTGCCGGAAATATGGCGACCTTGCCGGAAATGTGGCGACCTTGCCGGATTTGTGGCGACCTTGCCGGATTTATGGCGACCTTGCCTGAAATGTGGTGAACTAGGCGGATTTGTGGCGACCTTGCCGGATTTATGGCGATCTTGCCGGAAATGTGGCGACCTTGACGGATTTGTGGCGACCTTGCCGGAGTTATGGCGACCTTGCCGGGGATGTGGCGACCGTACCGGATTTGTTGCGTCCTTGCCGGATTTATGGCGAACTTGCCGGAATTGTGGCGACCTTGCCGTATTTCTGGCGACCTTGCCGGATTCATGGCGACCTTGCGGCAAATGTGGCGACCTTGCCGGATTTGTGGCGTCCTTGCCGGAAATATGGCGACCTTGCCGGATTTATGGCGACCTAGCCGGATTTATGGAGACCTTGCCGGATTTATGGCGACCTTGCCGGATTTATGGCGACCTTACCTGAAATGTGGCGACCTTCCCTGATTTGTGGCCACCTTGCCGGATTTATGGCGACCTTGTCGGATTTATGGC
Organism: Malacoraja senta; assembly: GCA_038087875.1. NCBI lineage: Eukaryota > Metazoa > Chordata > Chondrichthyes > Rajiformes > Rajidae > Malacoraja > Malacoraja senta. The sequence goes on from JAXLNO010005117.1 coordinate 113,832, forward strand.
GACCTTGCCGGCAATATGGCGACCTTGCCGGATTTGGGGCGGCCTTGCCGGATTTATGGCGACCTTGCCGGAAATATTGCGACCTTGCCGAATTTGTGGCGACCTTGCCGGATTTATGGCGACCTAGCCGGAAATATGGCAACCTTGCAGGATTTGTGGCGACCTTGCCGTATTTGTGGCGACCTTGCCGGATTTATGGCGACCTTGCCGGAATTGTGGCGGCCTTGCCGTATTTATGGCGACCTTGCCGGAAATGTGGCGACCTTGACGGATTTGTGGCGACCTTGCCGGAGTTATGGCGACCTTGCCGGGGATGTGGCGACCGTACCGGATTTGTTGCGTCCTTGCCGGATTTATGGCGACCTTGCCGGAATTGTGGCGACCTTGCCGTTTTTGTGGCGACCTTGCCGGATTAATGGCGACCGTGCGGCAAATGTGGCGACCTTGCCGGATTTGTGGCGTCCTTGCCGGAAATATGGCGACCTTGCCGGATTTATGGCGACCCAGCCGGATTTATGGAGACCTTGCCGGATTTATGGCGACCTTGCCGGAAATATGGCGACCTTGCCGGAAATGTGGCGACCTTGCCGCGTTTGTGGCGACCTTGCTGGATTTGTGGCGACCTTGCCGGATATATGGCGACCTTACCGGGAATGTGGCGACCTTGCCGGATTTGCGGCGACCTTGCCGGATTTATGGAGACCTTGCCGGGAATGTGGCGACCTTGCCGGATTTATGGCGACATTCCCGGGTGAATGGCGACCTTGCCGGAAACGTGGCGACGTTGCTGGATTTGTGGCGACCGTACCGGGTTTATGGCGACCTTGCCTGAAATGTGGCGACCTTGACGGATTTGTGGCGACCTTGCCGGATTTATGGCGACCTTTCCGGGGATGTGGCGACGGTACCGGATTTGTGGCGACCTTGCCGGGTTTATGGCGACCTTGCCGGAATTGTGGCGACCTTGCCGTATTAGTGGCGACCTTGCCGGATTTATGGCGACCTTGCGGCAAGTGTGGCGACCTTGCCGGATTTGTGGCGACCTTGCCGGATTTATGGCGACCTTGCCGGATTTATGGCGACCTTGCCGGAAATATGGCGACCTTGCCGGAAATGTGGCGACCTTGCCGCGTTTGTGGCGACCTTGCTTGATTTGTGGCGACCTTGCCGGATTTATGGCGACCTTACCGGGAATGTGGCGACCTTGCCGAATTTATGGCGACCTTGCCGGAAATATGGCGACCTTGCCGGAAATGTGGCGACCTTGCCGCGTTTGTGGCGACCTTGCCGGATTTGCGGCGACCTTGCCGGATTTATGGAGACCTTGCCGGGAATGTGGCGACCTTGCCGGATTTATGGCCACATTCCCGGGTGAATGGCGACCTTGCCGGAAATGTGGCGACGTTGCTGGATTTGTGGCGACCGTACCGGGTTTATGGCGACCTTGCCTGAAATGTGGCGACCTTGACGGATTTGTGGCGACCTTGCCGGATTTATGGCGACCTTTCCGGGATGTGGCGACGGTACCGGATTTGAGGCGACCTTGCCGGATTTATGGCGACCTTGCCGGAATTGTGGCGACCTTGCCGTATTAGTGGCGACCTTGCCGGATTTATGGCGACCTTGCGGCAAGTGTGGCGACCTTGACGGATTTGTGGCGACCTTGCCGGATTTATTGCGACCTTGTCGGATTTATGGCGACCTTGTGGGATTTGTGGCGACCTTGCCGGATTTATGGCGACCTTGCCGGAAATGTGGCGACCTTGCCGGACTTGTGGCGACCTTGCCGGATTCATGGCGACCTTGCCGGAAATGTGGCGACCTTGCCGAATTTGTGGCGACGATGCCGGATTTCTGGCGACCTTGCCGATATGTTGCGACCTTACCGGATTTGTGGCGACCTTGCCGGATTCATGGCGACCTTGTCGGAAATGTGGCGACCTTGCCGGATTTGACGCGACCTTGCCGGAAATATGGCGACCTTGCCGGATTTATGGCGACCTTGCCGGATTTATGGCGACCTTGACGGTGATATGGCGACCTTGCCGGATTTGTGGCAACTTTGCCGTAAATATGGCGACCTTGCCGGATTTATGGCGTCCTAGCCGGATTTATGGCGACCGTGCCGGAAATACGGCGACCGTGCCGGAGTTATGGCGACATTCCAGATTTATGGCGAGTTGCCGGATTTATGGCTACTTTATCACAAATATGGCGACATTGACGGAATTATGGCGACCTTGCCGGATTTATGGCGACCACGCCGGAAATATTGCGACCTCGCTGGATTTATGGCGACATTGCCGGAAATATGGCGACCGTGCCGGATTTTTGGCGACCTTGCCGCATTTGTGGCGACCTTGCCGGATTTATGGCGACGTTGCCGTAAATGTGGCGACCTTGCCGGATTTGTGGCAACCTTGCCGGATTTATGGCGACCTTGCCGGGAATGTGGCGACCTTGGCGTATTTATGGTGACATGCCCGGATTAGTGGCGACCTTGACGGAAATGTGACGCCCTTGCCGGAAATGTGGCGACCTTGCCGCATTTGTGGCGACCCTGCTGGATTTGTGGCGACCTTGCCGGATTTATGGCGACCTTGCTGGAAATGTGGCGACCTTGCGGATTTGTGGCGACCTTGCCGGGTTTATGGCGACCTGGCCGGGAATGTGGCGACCTTGCCGGATTTATGACGACATTCCCGGATTAATGGCGACCTTGCCGGAAATGTGGCGACCATGCCGGATTTGTAGCGACCTTGCCGGATTTATGGCGACCTTGCCTGAAATGTGGCGACCTTCCCTGATTTGTGGCCACCTTGCCGGATTTATGGCGACCTTGTCGGATTTATGGCGACCTTGCCCGGAAATATGGCGACCTTGCCGGATTTGGGGCGACCTTGCCGGATTTATGGCGACCTAGCCGGAAATATGGCAACCTTGCAGGATTTGTGGCGACCTTGCCGTATTTGTGGCGACCTTGCCGGATTAATGGCGACCTTGCCGGAAATATGGCGACTTTGCCGCATTTGTGGCGACCTTGCCGGATTTATGGTGACCTTGCCGGAAATATGGCGACCTTGCCGGAAATGTGGCGACCCTTGCCGGATTTGTGGCGACCTTGCCGGATTTATGGCGACCTTGCCGGAAATGTGGTGAACTTGGCGGATTTGTGGCGACCTTGCCGGATTTATGGCGATCTTGCCGGAAATGTGGCGACCTTGCCGGATTTATGGCGACCTTGTCGGATTTGTGGCGAACTTGCCGGATTTATGCGACCTTGCCGGAAATGTGGCGACCTTGTCGCATTTGTGGCGACCTTGCTGGATTTGTGGCGACCTTGCCGGATTGTTGGCGACCTCACCGGGAATGTGGCCATCTTGCCGGAAATGTGGCGACCTTGCCGGACTTGTGGCGACCTTGCCGGATTCATGGCGACCTTGCCGGAAATGTGGCGACCTTTCCGAATTTGTGGCGACGATGCCGGATTTCTGGCGACCTTGCCGATATGTTGCGACCTTACCGGATTTGTGGCGACCTTGCCGGATTTATGGCGACCTTGCCGGAAATGTGGCGACCTTGCCGGATTTGACGCGACCTTGCCGGAAATATGGCGACCTTGCCGGATTTATGGCGACCTTGCCGGATTTATGGCGTCCTAGCCGGATTTATGGCGACCGTGCCGAAATACGGCGACCGTGCCGGAGTTATGGCGACATTCCAGATTTATGGCGAGTTGCCGGATTTATGGCTACTTTATCACAAATATGGCGACATTGACGGAATTATGGCGACCTTGCCGGATTTATGGCGACCACGCCGGAATTATTGCGACCTCGCTGGATTTATGGCGACATTGCCGGAAATATGGCGACCTTGCCGGATTTTTGGCGACCTTGCCGCATTTGTGGCGACCTTGCCGGATTTATGGCTACGTTGCCGTAAATGTGGCGACCTTGCCGGATTTGTGGCAACCTTGCCGGATTTATGGCGACCTTGCCGGGAATGTGGCGACCTTGGCGGATTTATGGCGACATGCCCGGATTAATGGCGACCTTGACGGAAATGTGACGCCCTTGCCGGAAATGTGGCGACCTTGCCGCATTTGTGGCGACCCTGCTGGATTTGTGGCGACCTTGCCGGATTCATGGCGACCTTGCCGGAAATGTGGCGACCTTTCCGAATTTGTGGCGACGATGCCGGATTTCTGGCGACCTTGCCGATATGTTGCGACTTTACCGGATTTGTGGCGACCTTGCCGGATTTCTGGCGACCTTGCCGCAAATGTGGCGATCCTGCCAGATTTGTGGCGACCTTGCCGGATTTATGGCGACCTTGCCGGATTTATGGCGACCTTGCCGGTTTATGGCGACCATGCTGGAAATATGGCGACCTTGCCGGACTTGTGGCGACCTTGTCGGATTCATGGCGATCTTGCCGGAAATGTGGCGAGCTTCCCGGATTTGTGTCGACGATGCCGGATTTCTGGCGACCTTGCCGAATTGTTGCGACCTTGCCGGATTTGTTGCGACCTTGCCGGATCTATGGCGACCTTGCCGGAAATGGGGCGACCTTGCCGGATTTGACGCGTCCTTGCCGGACTTGTGGCGACCTTGCTGGATTCATGGCGACCTTGCCGGAAATGTGGCGACCTTGCCGGATTTGTGGCGACGATGCCGGATTTCTGGCGACCTTGCCGAAATGTTGCGACCTTGCCGGATATGTTGCGATCTTGCCGGATGTATGGCGGCCTTGCCGGAAATATGGCGACCTTCCCAGATTTGGGGCGACCTTGCCGGATTTATGGCGACCTTGCCGGAAATATTGCGACCTTACCGGATTTGTCCCGACCTTGCCGGATTTATGGCGACCTAGCGGGATATATAGCAACCGTGCCGGATTTGTGGCGTCCTTGCCGGATTTGTGGCGACCTTGCCGGATTTATGGCGACCTTGCCGGAAATAAGGCGACCTTGCCGCATTTGTGGCGACCTTGCCGAATTTATGGAGACCTTGCCGGAAATATGGCGACCTTGCCAGAAATGTAGCGACCTTGCCGGATTTGACGCCACCTAGCCGGATTAATGTCGATTTTGCCGGAAATATGGCGACCTTGCCGGATTTGATGCAAACTTGCCGGATTTATGGCGACGTCGGAAATATGGCGACCTTGCCCGATTTGTGGCGACCTTGCCGGATTTATGGCGTCCTAGCCGGATTTATGTCGACCGTGCCGGAAATACGGCGACCTTGCCGGAGTTATGGCGACTTTGCAGATTTATGGCGACCTTGCCGGATTTATGGCGACTTTGCCGGTAAAATGGCGACCTCGCCGGAATTATGGCGACCTTGCCGGATTTATGGTGACCTCGTCGGAAATATGGCAACCTCGCCGGATTTATGGCGACCTTGCCGGAAATATGGCGACCTTGCCGGATTTATGGCGACCTTGCCGCAATTTTGGCGACCTTGACGGATTTTCTGGTGACCTTGCCTGAAATATGGCGACATTGCCGGATATGTGGCGAGCTTGCCGGATTTCTGGCGACCTTGCCGGATTTATGGCGAACTTGCCGGGGATGTGGCGACCTTGCCGCATTTGTGGCGACCTTGCTGGATTTGTGGCGACCTTGCCGGATTTATGGCGACGTTGCCGGATTGTTGGCGACCTCGCCGGGAATGTAACGATCTTGCCGGAAATGTGGCGACCTTGCCGGATTTATGGCGACCTCGACGGAAATGTTGCGATCTTGCCAGATTTTTGGCGACTTTTCCGGATGTATGGCGGCCTCGCCGGAAATGTGGCGACATTGCCTGGTTTGTGGCGACCTTGCCGGATTTATGGCGACCTTGCCGGAAATGTGGCGACCTTGCCGGATTTGTGGCGACCTTGCCGGATTTATGGCGACCTAGCCGGAAATATGGCAACCTTGCCGGATTTGTGGCGACCTTGCCGGGTTTGTGGCGACCTTGCCGGAAATATTGCGACCTTGCCGCATTTGTGTCGACCTTGCCGGATTTATGATGACATTGCCGGAAATATGGCGACCTTGACGGAAATGTGGCGACCTTGCCGCATTTGTGGCGACCTTGCCGGATTTATGGCGACATTCCCGGATTATTGGCGACCTTGCCGGAAATGTGGCGACCTTGACGGATTTGTGGCGACCTTGCCCGATTTATGGCGACCTTGGCTGAAATGTGGCGACCTTGACGGATTTGTGGCGACTTTGACGGATTTATGGCGGCCTTGCCGGGGATGTGGCGACCTTACCGGATTTGTGGCGATCTTGCCGGATTTATGGCGACCTTGCGGGAATTGTGGCGACCTTCCCTTATTTGTGGCGACCTTGCCGGATTTATGGCGACCTTGCCGCAAATGTGCCGACCTTGCCGGATTTGTGGCGAGGTTGCCGGAAATATGGCGACCTTGTGGGATTTGTGGCGACCTTGCCGGAAATGTGGCGACCTTGCCGAACTTGTAGCGACCTTGCCGGATTCATGGCGACCTTGCCGGAAATGTGGCGACCTTGACGGATTTGTGGCGACGATGCTGGATTTCTGGCGATCTTGCCGAAATGTTGCGGCCTTGCCGGATTTGTGGCGACCTTGCCGGACACATGGCGACCGTGCCGGAAATGTGGCGACCTTGCACAAAATATGGCGACCTTGCTGGATTTATGGCCTCCTAGCCGGATTTATGGCGACCGTGCCGGAAATACGGCGACCGTGCCGGAGTTATGGCGACATTCCAGATTTATGGCGAGTTGCCGGATTTATGGCTACTTTATCACAAATATGGCGACATTGACGGAATTATGGCGACCTTGCCGGATTTATGGCGACCACGCCGGAAATATTGCGACCTCGCTGGATTTATGGCGACATTGCCGGAAATATGGCGACCTTGCCGGATTTTTGGCGACCTTGCCGCATTTGTGGCGACCTTGCCGGATTTATGGCGACCTTGCTGGAAATGTGGCGACCTTGCGGATTAGTGGCGACCTTGCCGGATTTATGGCGACCTGGCCGGGAATGTGGCGACCTTGCCGGATTTATGGCGACATTCCCGGATTAATGGCGACCTTGCCGGAAATGTGGCGACCATGCCGGATTTGTAGCGACCTTGCCGGATTTATGGCGACCTTACCTGAAATGTGGCGACCTTCCATGATTTGTGGCCACCTTGCCGGATTTATGGCGACCTTGTCGGATTTATGGCGACCTTGCCGGCAATATGGCGACCTTGCCGGATTTGGGGCGACCTTGCCGGATTTATGGCGACCTTGCCGGAAATATTGCGACCTTGCCGGATTTGTGGCGACCTTGCCGGATTTATGGCGACCTAGCCGGAAATATGGCAACCTTGCAGGATTTGTGGCGACCTTGCCGTATTTGTGGTGACCTTGCCGGATTTATGGCGACCTTGCCGCAATTTTGGCGACCTTGACGGATTTTCTGGTGACCTTGCCTGAAATATGGCGACATTGCCGGATATGTGGCGAGCTTGCCGGATTTGTGGCGACCTTGCCGGATTTATGGCGAACTTGCCGGGGATGTGGCGACCTTGCCGCATTTGTGGCGACCTTGCTGGATTTGTGGCGACCTTGCCGGATTTATGGCGACGTTGCCGGATTGTTGGCGACCTCGCCGGGAATGTAACGATCTTGCCGGAAATGTGGCGACCTTGCCGGATTTATGGCGACCTCGACGGAAATGTTGCGATCTTGCCAGATTTTTGGCGACTTTTCCGGATGTATGGCGGCCTCGCCGGAAATGTGGCGACATTGCCTGGTTTGTGGCGACCTTGCCGGATTTATGGCGACCTTGCCGGAAATGTGGCGACCTTGCCGGATTTGTGGCGACCTTGCCGGATTTATGGCGACCTAGCCGGAAATATGGCAACCTTGCCGGATTTGTGGCGACCTTGCCGGGTTTGTGGCGACCTTGCCGGAAATATTGCGACCTTGCCGCATTTGTGTCGACCTTGCCGGATTTATGATGACATTGCCGGAAATATGGCGACCTTGACGGAAATGTGGCGACCTTGCCGCATTTGTGGCGACCTTGCCGGATTTATGGCGACATTCCCGGATTATTGGCGACCTTGCCGGAAATGTGGCGACCTTGACGGATTTGTGGCGACCTTGCCCGATTTATGGCGACCTTGGCTGAAATGTGGCGACCTTGACGGATTTGTGGCGACTTTGACGGATTTATGGCGGCCTTGCCGGGGATGTGGCGACCTTACCGGATTTGTGGCGATCTTGCCGGATTTATGGCGACCTTGCGGGAATTGTGGCGACCTTGCCTTATTTGTGGCGACCTTGCCGGATTTATGGCGACCTTGCCGCAAATGTGCCGACCTTGCCGGATTTGTGGCGAGGTTGCCGGAAATATGGCGACCTTGTGGGATTTGTGGCGACCTTGCCGGAAATGTGGCGACCTTGCCGAACTTGTAGCGACCTTGCCGGATTCATGGCGACCTTGCCGGAAATGTGGCGACCTTGACGGATTTGTGGCGACGATGCTGGATTTCTGGCGATCTTGCCGAAATGTTGCGACCTTGCCGGATTTGTGGCGACCTTGCCGGACACATGGCGACCGTGCCGGAAATGTGGCGACCTTGCACAAAATATGGCGACCTTGCTGGATTTATGGCCTCCTAGCCGGATTTATGGCGACCGTGCCGGAAATACGGCGACCGTGCCGGAGTTATGGCGACATTCCAGATTTATGGCGAGTTGCCGGATTTATGGCTACTTTATCACAAATATGGCGACATTGACGGAATTATGGCGACCTTGCCGGATTTATGGCGACCACGCCGGAAATATTGCGACCTCGCTGGATTTATGGCGACATTGCCGGAAATATGGCGACCTTGCCGGATTTTTGGCGACCTTGCCGCATTTGTGGCGACCTTGCCGGATTTATGGCGACCTTGCTGGAAATGTGGCGACCTTGCGGATTAGTGGCGACCTTGCCGGATTTATGGCGACCTGGCCGGGAATGTGGCGACCTTGCCGGATTTATGGCGACATTCCCGGATTAATGGCGACCTTGCCGGAAATGTGGCGACCATGCCGGATTTGTAGCGACCTTGCCGGATTTATGGCGACCTTACCTGAAATGTGGCGACCTTCCATGATTTGTGGCCACCTTGCCGGATTTATGGCGACCTTGTCGGATTTATGGCGACCTTGCCGGCAATATGGCGACCTTGCCGGATTTGGGGCGACCTTGCCGGATTTATGGCGACGTTGCCGGAAATATTGCGACCTTGCCGGATTTGTGGCGACCTTGCCGGATTTATGGCGACCTAGCCGGAAATATGGCAACCTTGCAGGATTTGTGGCGACCTTGCCGTATTTGTGGCGACCTTGCCGGATTTATGGCGACCTTGCCGGAAATGTGGTGAACTTGGCGGATTTGTGGCGACCTTGCCGGATTTATGGCGATCTTTCCGGAAATGTGGCGACCTTGACAGATTTGTGGCGACCTTGCCGGAGTTATGGCGACCTTGCCGGGGATGTGGCGACCGTACCGGATTTGTTGCGTCCTTGCCGGATTTATGGCGACCTTGCCGGACTTGTGGCGACCTTGCCGTATTTGTGGCGACCTTGCCGGATTCATGGCGACCTTGCGGCAAATGTGGCGACCTTGCCGGATTTGTGGCGTCCTTGCCGGAAATATGGCGACCTTGCCGGATTTATGGCGACCTAGCCGGATTTATGGAGACCTTGCCGGATTTATGGCGACCTTGCCGGAAATATGGCGACCTTGCCGGAAATGTGGCGACCTTGCCGCGTTTGTGGCGACCTTGCTGGATTTGTGGCGACCTTGCCGGATTTATGGCGACCTTACCGGAAATGTGGCGACCTTGCCGGATTTATGGCGACCTTGCGGCAAGTGTGGCGACCTTGCCGGATTTGTGGCGACCTTGCCGGATTTATGGCGACCTTTCCGGGGATGTGGCGACGGTACCGGATTTGTGGCGACCTTGCCGGATTTATGGCGACCTTGCCGGAATTGTGGCGACCTTGCCGTATTAGTGGCGACCTTGCCGGATTTATGGCGACCTTGCGGCAAGTGTGGCGACCTTGCCGGATTTGTGGCGACCTTGCCGGATTTATGGCGACCTTGCCGGATTTATGGCGACCTTGCCGGAAATATGGCGACCTTGCCGGAAATGTGGCGACCTTGCCGCGTTTGTGGCGACCTTGCTTGATTTGTGGCGACCTTGCCGGATTTATGGCGACCTTACGGGGAATGTGGCGACCTTGCCGAATTTAAAGCGACCTTGCCGGAAATATGGCGACCTTGCCGGATTTGTGGCGACCTTGCCGGATTTATGGCGACTTTGCCGGATTTATGGCGACCTTGCCGGAAATATGGCGACCTTGCCGGAAATGTGGCGACCTTGCCGCGTTTGTGGCGACCTTGCTTGATTTGTGGCGACCTTGCCGGATGTATGGCGACCTTACGGGGAATGTGGCGACCTTGCCGAATTTAAGGCGACCTTGCCGGAAATATGGCGACCTTGCCGGAAATGTGGCGTGGCGACCTTGCCGCGTTTGTGGCGACCTTGCCGGATTTGCGGCGACCTTGCCGGATTTATGGAGACCTTGCCGGGGATGTGGCGACGGTACCGGATTTGTGGCGACATACCCGGGTGAATGGCGACCTTGCCGGAAATGTGGCGACGTTGCTGGATTTGTGGCGACCGTACCGGGTTTATGGCGACCTTGCCTGAAATGTGGCGACCTTGACGGATTTGTGGCGACCTTGCCGGATTTATGGCGACCTTTCCGGGGATGTGGCGACGGTACCGGATTTGTGGCGACCTTGCCGGATTTATGGCGACCTTGCCGGAATTGTGGCGACCTTGCCGTATTAGTGGCGACCTTGCCGGATTTATGGCGACCTTGCGGCAAGTGTGGCGACCTTGACGGATTTATGGCGACCTTGACGGATTTATGGCGACCTTGTCGGATTTATGGCGACCTTGTGGGATTTGTGGCGACCTTGCCGGATTTATGGCGACCTTGCCGGAAATGTGGCGACCTTGCCGGACTTGTGGCGACCTTGCCGGATTCATGGCGACCTTGCCGGAAATGTGGCGACCTTGCCGAATTTGTGGCGACGATGCCGGATTTCTGGCGACCTTGCCGATATGTTGCGACCTTACCGGATTTGTGGCGACCTTGCCGGATTCATGGCGACCTTGTCGGAAATGTGGCGACCTTGCCGGATTTGACGCGACCTTGCCGGAAATATGGCGACCTTGCCGGATTTATGGCGACCTTGCCGGATTTATGGCGACCTTGACGGTGATATGGCGACCTTGCCGGATTTGTGGCAACTTTGCCGTAAATATGGCGACCTTGCCGGATTTATGGCGTCCTAGCCGGATTTATGGCGACCGTGCCGGAAATACGGCGACCGTGCCGGAGTTATGGCGACATTCCAGATTTATGGCGAGTTGCCGGATTTATGGCTACTTTATCACAAATATGGCGACATTGACGGAATTATGGCGACCTTGCCGGATTTATGGCGACCACGCCGGAAATATTGCGATCTCGCTGGATTTATGGCGACATTGCCGGAAATATGGCGACCGTGCCGGATTTTTGGCGACCTTGCCGCATTTGTGGCGACCTTGCCGGATTTATGGCGACGTTGCCGTAAATGTGGCGACCTTGCCGGATTTGTGGCAACCTTGCCGGATTTATGGCGACCTTGCCGGGAATGTGGCGACCTTGGCGTATTTATGGCGACATGCCCGGATTAGTGGCGACCTTGACGGAAATGTGACGCCCTTGCCGGAAATGTGGCGACCTTGCCGCATTTGTGGCGACCCTGCTGGATTTGTGGCGACCTTGCCGGATTTATGGCGACCTTGCTGGAAATGTGGCGACCTTGCGGATTTGTGGCGACCTTACCGGATTTATGGCGACCTGGCCGGGAATGTGGCGACCTTGCCGGATTTATGACGACATTCCCGGATTAATGGCGACCTTGCCGGAAATGTGGCGACCATGCCGGATTTGTAGCGACCTTGCCGGATTTATGGCGACCTTACCTGAAATGTGGCGACCTTCCCTGATTTGTGGCCACCTTGCCGGATTTATGGCGACCTTGTCGGATTTATGGCGGCCTTGCCGGCAATATGGCGACCTTGCCGGATTTGGGGCGACCTTGCCGGAATTATGGCGACCTTGCCGGAAATATTGGGACCTTGCCGGATTTGTGGCGACCTTGCCGGATTTATGGCGACCTAGCCGGAAATATGGCAACCTTGCAGGCTTTGTGGCGACCTTGCCGGATTAATGGCGACCTTGCCGGAAATATGGCGACTTTGCCGCATTTGTGGCGACCTTGCCGGATTTATGGTGACCTTGCCGGAAATATGGCGACCTTGCCGGAAATGTGGCGACCTTGCCGGATTTGTGGCGACCTTGCCGGATTTATGGCGACCTTGCCGGAAATGTGGTGAACTTGGCGGATTTGTGGCGACCTTGCCGGTTTATGGCGATCTTGCCGGAAATGTGGCGACTGCCGGATTTATGGCGACCTTGTCGGATTTGTGGCGAACTTGCCGGATTTATGGCGACCTTGCCGGAAATGTGGCGACCTTGCCGCATTTGTGGCGACATTGCTGGATTTGTGGCGACCTTGCCGGATTGTTGGCGACCTCACCGGGAATGTGGCCATCTTGCCGGAAATGTGGCGACCTTGCCGGACTTGTGGCGACCTTGCCGGATTCATGGCGACCTTGCCGGAAATGTGGCGACCTTTCCGAATTTGTGGCGACGATGCCGGATTTCTGGCTACCTTGCCGATATGTTGCGACCTTACCGGATTTGTGGCGACCTTGCCGGATTTATGGCGTCCTTGCCGGAAATGTGACGACCTTGCCGGATTTGACGCGACCTTGCCGGAAATATGGCGACCTTGCCGGATTTATGGCGACCTTGCCGGATTTATGGCGTCCTAGCCGGATTTATGGCGACCGTGCCGGAAATACGGCGACCGTGCCGGAGTTATGGCGACATTCCAGATTTATGGCGAGTTCCCGGATTTATGGCTACTTTATCACAAATATGGCGACATTGACGGAATTATGGCGACCTTGCCGGATTTATGGCGACCACGCCGGAATTATTGCGACCTCGCTGGATTTATGGCGACATTGCCGGAAATATGGCGAACTTGCCGGATTTTTGGCGACCTTGCCGCATTTGTGGCGACCTTGCCGGATTTATGGCGACGTTGCCGTAAATGTGGCGACCTTGCCGGATTTGTGGCAACCTTGCCGGATTTATGGCGACCTTGCCGGGAATGTGGCGACCTTGGCGGATTTATGGCGACATGCCCGGATTAATGGCGACCTTGACGGAAATGTGACGCCCTTGCCGGAAATGTGGCGACCTTGCCGCATTTGTGGCGACCCTGTTGGATTTGTGGCGACCTTGCCGGATTCATGGCGACCTTGCCGGAAATGCGGCGACCTTTCCGAATTTGTGGCGACGATGCCGGATTTCTGGCGACCTTGCCGATATGTTGCGACTTTACCGGATTTGTGGCGACCTTGCCGGATTTCTGGCGACCTTGCCGCAAATGTGGCGATCCTGCCAGATTTGTGGCGACCTTGCCGGATTTATGGCGACCTTGCCGGATTTATGGCGACCTTGCCGGTTTATGGCGACCATGCTGGAAATATGGCTACCTTGCCGGACTTGTGGCGACCTTGTCGGATTCATGGCGATCTTGTCCGGAAATGTGGCGAGCTTCCCGGATTTGTGTCGACGATGCCGGATTTCTGGCGACCTTGCCGAATTGTTGCGACCTTGCCGGATTTGTTGCGACCTTGCCGGATCTATGGCGACCTTGCCGGAAATGGGGCGACCTTGCCGGATTTGACGCGTCCTTGCCGGACTTGTGGCGACCTTGCTGGATTCATGGCGACCTTGCCGGAAATGTGGCGACCTTGCCGGATTTGTGGCGACGATGCCGGATTTCTGGCGACCTTGCCGAAATGTTGCGACCTTGCCGGATACGTTGCGATCTTGCCGGATGTATGGCGGCCTTGCCGGAAATATGGCGACCTTGCCAGATTTGGGGCGACCTTGCCGGATTTATGGCGACCTTGCCGGAAATATTGCGACCTTGCCGGATTTGTCCCGACCTTGCCGGATTTATGGCGACCTAGCGGGAGATATAGCAACCGTGCCGGATTTGTGGCGACCTTGCCGGATTTGTGGCGACCTTGCCGGATTTATGGCGACCTTGCCGGAAATAAGGCGACCTTGCCGCATTTGTGGCGACCTTGCCGGATTTATGGAGACCTTGCCGGAAATATGGCGACCTTGCCAGAAATGTAGCGACCTTGCCGGATTTGACGCCACCTAGCCGGATTAATGTCGATTTTGCCGGAAATATGGCGACCTTGCCGGATTTGATGCAAACTTGCCGGATTTATGGCGACGTCGGAAATATGGCGACCTTGCCCGATTTGTGGCGACCTTGCCGGATTTATGGCGTCCTAGCCGGATTTATGTCGACCGTGCCGGAAATACGGCGACCTTGCCGGAGTTATGGCGACTTTGCAGATTTATGGCGACCTTGCCGGATTTATGGCGACTTTGCCGGTAAAATGGCGACCTCGCCGGAATTATGGCGACCTTGCCGGATTTATGGTGACCTCGTCGGAAATCTGGCAACCTCGCCGGATTTATGGCGACCTTGCCGGAAATATGGCGACCTTGCCGGATTTATGGCGACCTTGCCGGTTTATGGCGACCATGCTGGAAATATGGCTACCTTGCCGGACTTGTGGCGACCTTGTCGGATTCATGGCGATCTTGTCCGGAAATGTGGCGAGCTTCCCGGATTTGTGTCGACGATGCCGGATTTCTGGCGACCTTGCCGAATTGTTGCGACCTTGCCGGATTTGTTGCGACCTTGCCGGATCTATGGCGACCTTGCCGGAAATGGGGCGACCTTGCCGGATTTGACGCGTCCTTGCCGGACTTGTGGCGACCTTGCTGGATTCATGGCGACCTTGCCGGAAATGTGGCGACCTTGCCGGATTTGTGGCGACGATGCCGGATTTCTGGCGACCTTGCCGAAATGTTGCGACCTTGCCGGATACGTTGCGATCTTGCCGGATGTATGGCGGCCTTGCCGGAAATATGGCGACCTTGCCAGATTTGGGGCGACCTTGCCGGATTTATGGCGACCTTGCCGGAAATATTGCGACCTTGCCGGATTTGTCCCGACCTTGCCGGATTTATGGCGACCTAGCGGGAGATATAGCAACCGTGCCGGATTTGTGGCGACCTTGCCGGATTTGTGGCGACCTTGCCGGATTTATGGCGACCTTGCCGGAAATAAGGCGACCTTGCCGCATTTGTGGCGACCTTGCCGGATTTATGGAGACCTTGCCGGAAATATGGCGACCTTGCCAGAAATGTAGCGACCTTGCCGGATTTGACGCCACCTAGCCGGATTAATGTCGATTTTGCCGGAAATATGGCGACCTTGCCGGATTTGATGCAAACTTGCCGGATTTATGGCGACGTCGGAAATATGGCGACCTTGCCCGATTTGTGGCGACCTTGCCGGATTTATGGCGTCCTAGCCGGATTTATGTCGACCGTGCCGGAAATACGGCGACCTTGCCGGAGTTATGGCGACTTTGCAGATTTATGGCGACCTTGCCGGATTTATGGCGACTTTGCCGGTAAAATGGCGACCTCGCCGGAATTATGGCGACCTTGCCGGATTTATGGTGACCTCGTCGGAAATCTGGCAACCTCGCCGGATTTATGGCGACCTTGCCGGAAATATGGCGACCTTGCCGGATTTATGGCGACCTTGCCGCAATTTTGGCGACCTTGCCGGATTTTCTGGTGACCTTGCCTGAAATATGGCGACATTGCCGGATATGTGGCGAGCTTGCCGGATTTGTGGCGACCTTGCCGGATTTATGGCGACCTTGCCGGGGATGTGGCGACCTTGCCGCATTTGTGGCGACCTTGCTGGATTTGTGGCGACCTTGCCGGATTTATGGCGACGTTGCCGGATTGTTGGCGACCTCGCCGGGAATGTAGCGATCTTGCCGGAAATGTGGCGACCTTGCCGGATTTATGGCGACCTCGACGAAAATGTTGCGATCTTGCCGGATTTTTGGCGACTTTTCCGGATGTATGGCGACCTCGCCGGAAATGTGGCGACATTGCCTGGTTTGTGGCGACCTTGCCGGATTTATGGCGACCTTGCCGGAAATGTGGCGACCTTGCCGGATTTGTGGCGACCTTGCCGGATTTATGGCGACCTAGCCGGAAATATGGCAACCTTGCCGGATTTGTGGCGACCTTGCCGGGTTTGTGGCGACCTTGCCGGAAATATGGCGACCTTGCCGCATTTGTGTCGACCTTGCCGGATTTATGATGACATTGCCGGAAATGTGGCGACCTTGACGGAAATGTGGCGACCTTGCCGCATTTGTGGCGACCTTGCCGGATTTATGGCGACATTCCCGGATTATTGGCGACCTTGCCGGAAATGTGGCGACCTTGACGGATTTGTGGCGACCTTGCCCGATTTATGGCGACCTTGGCTGAAATGTGGCGACCTTGACGGATTTGTGGCGACTTTGACGGATTTATGGCGGCCTTGCCGGGGATGTGGCGACCTTACCGGATTTGTGGCGATCTTGCCGGATTTATGGCGACCTTGCGGGAATTGTGGCGACCTTGCCTTATTTGTGGCGACCTTGCCGGATTTATGGCGACCTTGCCGCAAATGTGGCGACCTTGCCGGATTTGTGGCGAGGTTGCCGGAAATATGGCGACCTTGTGGGATTTGTGGCGACCTTGCCGGAAATGTGGCGACCTTGCCGAACTTGTAGCGACCTTGCCGGATTCATGGCGACCTTGCCGGAAATGTGGCGACCTTGACGGATTTGTGGCGACGATGCTGGATTTCTGGCGATCTTGCCGAAATGTTGCGACCTTGCCGGATTTGTGGCGACCTTGCCGGACCCATGGCGACCGTGCCGGAAATGTGGCGACCTTGCACAAAATATGGCGACCTTGCTGGATTTATGGCCTCCTAGCCGGATTTATGGCGACCGTGCTGGAAATACGGCGACCTTGCCGGAGTTATGGCGACTTTGCAGATTTAAGGCAAACCTGCCGGATTTATGGCGACTTTGTCGGAAACATGGCGACCTCGCCGGATTTATGGCGACTTTGCAGATTTATGGCGACCTTGCCGGATTTATGGCGACTTTGCAGGAAAAATGCCGACCTTGCCGGCAATATGGCGACCTTGCCGGATTTGGCGCGACATTGCCGGATTTATGGCGACATTGCTGGAAATATGGCGACCTCGCCGGATTTATGGCGACCTTGCCGCATTTGTGGCGACCTTGCCGGATTTATGGAGATCTTGCCGGAAATATGGCGACATTGCCGGAAATGTGACGACCTTGCCGGATTTGTGGCGAACTTGCCGCATTTATGGCGATCTTGCCGGAAATGTGGCGACCTTGCCGGATATGTGGCGACCTTGCCGGGTTTATGGCGACCTTGCCGGGAATGTGGCGATCTTGCCGGATTTATGGCGACATTCCCGGATTAATGGCGACCTTGCCGTAAATGTGGCGACCTTGCCGGAAATGTGGCGACCCTGCTGGATTTGTGGCGACCTTGCCGGATTTATGGCGATCTTGCCCGGAATGTGGCGACCTTTCCGGATTTATGGCGACATTCCCGGAATAATGGCGACCTTGCCGGAAATGTGGCGACCTTGCCGGATTTGTGGCGACCTTGCAGATTTATGGCGACCTTGCCGGATTTATGGCGACTTTGCCGGGTATATGGCGACCTCGCCGGAATTATGGCGACTTTGCCGGATTTATGGCGACCTCGCCGGAAATATGACGACCTCGCCGGATTTACGGCGACCTTGCCGGAAATATGGCGACCTTGCCGGATATTGCGACCTTGCCGCATTTGTGGCGACCTTGCCGGATTTATGGTGACCTTGCCGGAAATATGGCGACATTGCCGCAAATGTGGCGACCTTGCCGGATTTGTGGCGAGGTTGCCGGAAATATGGCGACCTTGTGGGATTTGTGGCGACCTTGCCGGAAATGTGGCGACCTTGCCGAACTTGTAGCGACCTTGCCGGATTCATGGCGACCTTGCCGGAAATGTGGCGACCTTGACGGATTTGTGGCGACGATGCTGGATTTCTGGCGATCTTGCCGAAATGTTGCGACCTTGCCGGATTTGTGGCGACCTTGCCGGACCCATGGCGACCGTGCCGGAAATGTGGCGACCTTGCACAAAATATGGCGACCTTGCTGGATTTATGGCCTCCTAGCCGGATTTATGGCGACCGTGCTGGAAATACGGCGACCTTGCCGGAGTTATGGCGACTTTGCAGATTTAAGGCAAACCTGCCGGATTTATGGCGACTTTGTCGGAAACATGGCGACCTCGCCGGATTTATGGCGACTTTGCAGATTTATGGCGACCTTGCCGGATTTATGGCGACTTTGCAGGAAAAATGCCGACCTTGCCGGCAATATGGCGACCTTGCCGGATTTGGCGCGACATTGCCGGATTTATGGCGACATTGCTGGAAATATGGCGACCTCGCCGGATTTATGGCGACCTTGCCGCATTTGTGGCGACCTTGCCGGATTTATGGAGATCTTGCCGGAAATATGGCGACATTGCCGGAAATGTGACGACCTTGCCGGATTTGTGGCGAACTTGCCGGATTTATGGCGATCTTGCCGGAAATGTGGCGACCTTGCCGGATATGTGGCGACCTTGCCGGGTTTATGGCGACCTTGCCGGGAATGTGGCGATCTTGCCGGATTTATGGCGACATTCCCGGATTAATGGCGACCTTGCCGTAAATGTGGCGACCTTGCCGGAAATGTGGCGACCCTGCTGGATTTGTGGCGACCTTGCCGGATTTATGGCGATCTTGCCCGGAATGTGGCGACCTTTCCGGATTTATGGCGACATTCCCGGAATAATGGCGACCTTGCCGGAAATGTGGCGACCTTGCCGGATTTGTGGCGACCTTGCAGATTTATGGCGACCTTGCCGGATTTATGGCGACTTTGCCGGGTATATGGCGACCTCGCCGGAATTATGGCGACTTTGCCGGATTTATGGCGACCTCGCCGGAAATATGACGACCTCGCCGGATTTACGGCGACCTTGCCGGAAATATGGCGACCTTGCCGGATATTGCGACCTTGCCGCATTTGTGGCGACCTTGCCGGATTTATGGTGACCTTGCCGGAAATATGGCGACATTGCCGGAAATGTGGCGACCCTGCTGGATTTGTGGCGACCTTGCCGGAATTATGGCGACCTTCCCGGAAATGTGGCGACCTTGCCGGATTTGTGGCGACCTTGCCGGATTTACGGCGATCTTGCCCGGAATGTGGCGACCTTTCCTGATTTATGGCGACATTCCCGGATTAATGGCGACCTTGCCGGAAATGTGGCGACCTTGCCGGATTTGTGGCGACCTTGCCGGATATATGGCGACCTTGCCTGAAATGTGGCGACCTAGACGGATTTGTGGCGACGTTGACGGATTTATGGCGACCTTGCCGGGGATGCGGCGACCTTGCCGGATTTATGGCGTCATAACCGGATTTATGGCGACCGTGCCGGAAATACGGCGACCTTGCCGGAGTTATGGCGACTTTGCAGATGTATGGCGACCTTGCCGGATTTATGGCGACTTTGCCGGATACATGGCGACCTCGGCGGAATTATGGCGACTTTGCCGGATTTATGGCGACCTCGCCGGATTTATGGCGACCTTGCCGGAAATATGGCGACTTTGCCGGATTCATGGCGACCTTGCCGGAAATGTGGCGACCGTGCTGGATTTGTGGCGACCTTGGCGGATTTATGGCGACCTTGCCGGAAATGTGGCGATCTTGCCGGATTTGTGGCGACCTTGCCGGATTTATGACGATCTTGCCCGGAATGTGGCGACCTTGCCGGATTTATGGCGACATTCCCGGATTAATGGCGACCTTGCCGGAAATATGGCGACCATGCCGGATTTATGGCGTCTAGCCGGATTTATGTCGATCTTGCCGGAAATATGGCGACATTGCAGGATATGTGGCGAGCTTGCCGGATTCGTGGCGACCTTGCCGGATTTATGGCGACCTTGCCGGGGATGTGGCGACCTTGCCGCATTTGTGGCGACCTTGCTGGATTTGTGGTGATCTTGCCGGATTAATGGCGACCTTGCCGGAAATGTGGCTACCTTGCCGGATTTATGGCGACCTCGCCGTATTTATGGCGACATTGCCAGATTTGTGGCGACCTTGCCGGATTGTTGGCGACATCGCCGGGAATGTGGCGATCTTGCCGGATATGTGGCGACCTTGCCGGATTTATGGCGAACTCGACGGAAATGTTGCGATCTTGCCGGATTGTTGGCGACTTTGCCGGATGTATGGCGACCTCGCCGGCAATGTGGCGACCTTGCCTGGTTTGTGGCGACCTTGCCGGATTTATGGCGACCTTGCCGGAAATGTGGCGACCTTGCCGGATTTGTGGCTACCTTGTCGGATTTATGGCGACCTTGCCGGCAATATGGCGACCTTGCCGGATTTGGGGCGACATTGCCGGAATTATGGCGACCTTGCCGGAAATATTGCGACCTTGCCGGATTTGTGGCGACCTTGCCGGATTTATGGCGACCTAGCCGGTAATATGGCAACCTTGCCGGATTTGTGGCGACCTTGCCGGACTTGTGGCGACCTTGCCGGATTAATGGCGACGTTGCCGGGAATATGGCGACCTTGCCGCATTTGTGGCGACCCTGCCTGATTTATGGTGACCTTGCCGGAAATATGGCGACCTTGCCGGAAATGTGGCGTCCTTGCCGGATTTGTTTCGACCCTGCCGGATATATGGCCACCTTGCCGGAAATATGGTGACCTTGGCGGATGTGTGGCGACCTTGCCGGATTTATGGCGATCTTTCCGAGAATGTGGCGACCTTGCCGAATTTATGGCGACCTAGTTGGATTTATGGCGAACTTGCCGGATTTATGGCGACCTTGCCGGAAATGTGGCGATCTTGCTGGATTTGTGGCGACCTTGCCGGATTTATGGCGACCTTGCCGGAAATATGGCGGCCTTGCCGGATTTGCGGCGACGTTGTCTGATTTATGGCGACCTTGCCGGGAATGTGGCGACCTTGCCGGATTTATGGCGACATTCCCGGATTAATGGCGACCTTGCCGGAAATGTGGCGACCTTGCCGGATTTTTGGCGACCTTGCCCGATTTATGGCGACATTGGCTGAAATGTGGCGACCGTGACGGATTTTTGGCGACCTTGACTGATTTATGGCGACCTTGCCGGGGATGTGGCGACTTTACCGGATTTGTGGCGACCTTGCCGGATTTATGGCGACCTTGCCGGAATTGTGGCGACCTTGCCGTATTTGTGGCGACCTTGCCGTATTTATGGCGACCTTGCCGCAAATGTGGCGACCTTGCCGCAAATGTGGTGATCTTGCCGGATTTGTGGCGAGGTTGCCGGATTTATGGCGACCTTGTGGGATTTGTGGCGACCTTGCCGGATTTATGGCGACCTTGCCGGAAATGTGGCGACCTTGCCGGTCTTGTGGCGACCTTGCCGGATTCATGGCGACCTTGCCGGAAATGTGGCGACCTTGCCGGATTTGTGGCGACGATGCCGGATTTCAGGTGATCTTGACGAAATGTTGCGACCTTGCCGGAATGGTGGCGACCTTGCCGGATCTATGGCGACCTTGCCGGAAATGTGGCGACCTAGCCGGATTTATGGCGACCGTGCCGGAAATACGGCGACCTTGCCGGAGTTATGGCGACTTTACAGATTTATGGCAAACTTGCCGGATTTATGGCGACTGCCGGAAGTATGGCGACAACGCCGGAATTATGGCGACCTTGCCGGATTTATGGCGACCTCGCCGGAAATATGGCGACCTCGCCGGATTTATGGCGACCTTGCCGGAAATATGGCGACCTTGCCGGATTCATGGCTACCTTGCCGCATTTGTGGCGACCTTGCCGGATTTATGGTGATCTTGCCGGAAATATGGCGACATTGCCGGAAATTTGGCAACCTTGCCGGATTTGTGGCGACCTTGCCGGAAATGTGGCGACCTAGACGGATTTGTGGCGACCTTGCAAGATTTATGGCGACCTTGCCGGGGATGTGGCGACCTTGCCGGATTTATGGCGTCCTAGCCGGATTTATGGCGACCTTGCCGGAAATATGGCGACCTTGCCGCATTTATGGCGACCTTGCTGGATTTGTGGCGACCTTGCCGGATTAATGGCGACCTTGCCGGAAATGTGGCGACCTTGCCGGATTTGTGGCGACCTTGCCGGGAAAATGGCGGCCTCGCCGGATTTATGGCGACCTTGCGGGATATGTGGCGACCTTGTCGGATTTATGGCGACCTCGCCGTATTTATGGCGACCTTGCTGTATTTGTGGCGACTTTGCCGGATTGTTGGCGACCTCGCCGGGGATGTGGCGATCTTTCCGGATATGTGGCGACCTTGCCGGATTTATGGCGAACACGAAGGAAATGTTGCGATCTTGCCGGATTGTTGGTGACTTTGCCGGATGTATGGCCGCCTCGCCGGAAATGTGGCGACCTGGCCTGGTTTGTGGCGACCTTGCCGGATTTATGGCGACCTTGCCGGAAATCTGGCGACCTTGCCGGATTTGTGGGTACCTTGTCTGATTTATGGCGACCTTGCCGGCAATATGGCGACCTTGCCGGATTTGGGGCGACTTGCCGGATTTATGGCGACCTTGCCGGAAATATTGCGACCTTGCCGGATTTGTGGCGACCTTGCCGGATTTATGGCGACGTTGCCGGAATTGTGGCGACCTTGCCGTATTTGTGGCGACCTTGCCGGATTTATGGCGACCTTGCCGCAAATGTGGTGACCTTGCCGGATTTGTGGCGAGGTTGCCGGATTTATGGCGACCTTGTGGGATTTGTGGCGACCTTGCCGGATTTATGGCGACCTTGCCGGAAATGTGGCGACCTTGCCGGTCTTGTGGCGACCTTGCCGGATTCATGGCGACCTTGCCGGAAATGTGGCGACCTTGCCGGATTTGTGGCGACGATGCCGGATTTCAGGTGATCTTGACGAAATGTTGCGACCTTGCCGGATCTATGGCGACCTTGCCGGAAATGTGGCGACCTAGCCGGATTTATGGCGACCGTGCCGGAAATACGGCGACCTTGCCGGAGTTATGGCGACTTTACAGATTTATGGATAACTTGCCGGATTTATGGCGACTGCCGGAAATATGGCGACAACGCCGGAATTATGGCGACCTTGCCGGATTTATGGCGACCTCGCCGGAAATATGGCGACCTCGCCGGATTTATGGCGACCTTGCCGGAAATGTGGCGACCTTGCCGGAAATGTGGCGACGCTGCTGGACCTGTGGCGACCTTGCCGGATTTATGGCGACCTTGCCGGAAATGTGGCGACCTTGCCGGATTTGTGGCGACCTTGCCGGATTTATGGCAACCTTGCCCGGAATGTGGCGACCTTGCCGGATTTATGGCGATATTCCCGGATTAATGGCGACCTTGCCGGAAATGTGACGACCTTGCCGGATTTGTGGCGACCTTGCCGGATTTATGGCGACCTTGCCTGAAATGTGGCGAACTAGACGGATTTGTGGCGACCTTGCAAGATTTATGGCGACCTTGCCGGGGATGTGGCGACCTTGCCGGATTTATGGCGTCCTAGCCGGATTTATGGCGACCTTGCCGGAAATATGGCGACCTTGCTGCATTTATGGCGACCTTGCTGGATTTGTGGCGACCTTGCCGGATTAATGGCGACCTTGCCGGAAATGTGGCGACCTTGCCGTATTTGTGGCGACCTTGCCGGGAAAATGGCGGCCTCGCCGGATTTATGGCGACCTTGCGGGATATGTGGCGACCTTGCCGGATTTATGGCGACCTCGCCGTATTTATGGCGACCTTGCCGGATTTGTGGCGACTTTGCCGGATTGTTGGCGACCTCGCCGGGGATGTGGCGATCTTGCCGGATATGTGGCGACCTTGCCGGATTTATGGCGAACACGACGGAAATGTTGCGATCTTGCCGGATTGTTGGTGACTTTGCCGGATGTATGGCCGCCTCGCCGGAAATGTGGCGACCTGGCCTGGTTTGTGGCGACCTTGCCGTATTTATGGCGACCTTGCCGGAAATCTGGCGACCTTGCCGGATTTGTGGGTACCTTGTCGGATTTTTGGCGACCTTGCCGGCAATATGGCGACCTTGCCGGATTTGGGGCGACTTGCCGGATTTATGGCGACCTTGCCGGAAATATTGCGACCTTGCCGGATTTGTGGCGACCTTGCCGGATTTATGGCGACCTAGCCGGGAATATGGCAACCTTGCCGGATTTGTGGCGACCTTGCCGGATTTGTGGCGACCTTGCCGGATTAATGGCGACGTTGCCGGGAATATGGCGACCTTGCCGCATTTGTGGCGATCCTGCCGGATTTATGGCGACCTTGCCGGATATATGGCGACCTTGCCGGAAATGTGGCGTCCTTGCTGGATTTGTGGCGACCTTGCCGGATATATGGCGACCTTGCCGGAAATATGGTGACCTTGGCGGATGTGTGGCGACCTTGCCGGATTTATGGCGATCTTTCCGAGAATGTGGCGACCTTGCCGAATTTATGGCGACCTTGTCGGATTTGTGGCGAACTTGCCGGATTTATGGCGACCTTGCCGGAAATGTGGCGACCTTGCCGGATTTGTGGCGACCTTGTGGGATTTATGGCGACCGTGCCGGAAATACGGCGACCTTGCCGGAGTTATGGCGACTTTGCAGATTTATGGCAAACTTGCCGGATTTATGGCGACTTTGCCGGAAATATGGCGATATCGCCGGAATTATGGCGACCTTGCCGGATTTATGGCGACCTCGCCGGAAATATGGCGACCTCGCCGGATTTATGGCGACCGTGCCGGAAATATGGCGACCTTGCCGGATTTATGGCGACCTTGCCGAATTTGTGGCGACCTTGTCGGATTTATGGTGATCTTGCCGGAAATATGGCGACATTGCCGGAAATGTGGCGACCTTGCCTGATTTGTGGCGACCTTGCCGGAAATGTTGCGACCTTGCAGGAAATGTGGCGACCATGCTGGATTTGTGGCGACCTTGCCGGATTTATGGCGACCTTGCCGGAAATGTGGCGACCTTGCCGCATTTGTGGCGACCTTGCTGGATTTGTGGCGACCTTGCCGGATTTATGGCGACCTTGCCGGAAATGTGGCGACCTTGCCGGATTTGCGGCGACCTTATCTGATTTATGGCGACATTGCCGGGAATGTGGCGACCTTGCCGGATTTATGGCGACATTCCCGGAATAATGGCGACCTTGCCGGAAATGTGGCGACCTTGACGGATTTGTGGCGACCTTGACGGATTTATGGCGACCTTGCCGGGGATGTGGCGACCTTACCGGATATGTGGCGACCTTGCCGGATTTATGGCGACCTTGCCGGAATTGCGGCGACCTTGCCGTATTTGTGGCGACCTTGCCGGATTTGTGGCGAGGTTGCCGGATTTATGGCGACCATGTGGGATTTGTGGCGACCTTGCCGGATTTATGGCGACCTTGCCGGAAATGTGGCGACCTTGCCGGATTTGCGGCGACCTTGTCTGATTTATGGCGACCTTGCCGGGAATGTGGCGACCTTGCCGGATTTATGGCGACCTTGCCGGATCTATGGCGACCTTGCCGGAAATGTGGCGACGTTCCCGGATTTGACGCGACCTTGCCGGAAATATGGCGACCTTGCCAGATTTATGGCGTCCTAGCCGGATTTATGGCGACCGTGCCGGAAATACGGCGACCTTGCCGGAGTTATGGCGACTTTGCAGAATTATGGCAAACTTGCCGGATTTATGGCGACCTCGCCGGAAATATGGCGACCTCGCCGGATTTATGGCGACCGTGCCGGAAATATGGCGACCTTGCCGGATTTATGGCGACCTTGCCTAATTTGTGGCGACCTTGCCGGATTTATGTTGATCTTGCCGGAAATATGGCGTCATTGCCGGAAATGTGGCGACCTTGCCGGATTTGTGGCGACCTTGCCGGAAATGTTGCGACCATGCAGGAAATGTGGCGACCATGCTGGATTTGTGGTGACCTTGCCGGATTTATGGCGAACTTGCCGGAAATGTGGCGACTTTGCCGCATTTGTGGCGACCTTGCTGGATTTGTGGCGACCTTGCCGGATTTATGGCGACCTTGCCGGAAATGTGGCGACCTTGCCGGATTTGCGGCGACCTTATCTGATTTATTGCGACCTTGCCGGGAATGTGGCGACCTTGCCGGATTTATGGCGACATTCCCGGATTAATGGCGACCTTGCCGGAAATGTGGCGACCTTGACGGATTTGTGGCGACCTTGACGGATTTATGGCGACCTTGCCGGGGATGTGGCGACCTTACCGGATATGTGGCGACCTTGCCGGATTTATGGCGACCTTGCCGGAATTGCGGCGACCTTGCCGTATTTGTGGCGACCTTGCCGGATTTGTGGCGAGGTTGCCGGATTTATGGCGACCATGTGGGATTTGTGGCGACCATGCCGGATTTATGGCGACCTTGCCGGAAATGTGGCGACCTTGCCGGATTTGCGGCGACCTTGTCTGATTTATGGCGACCTTGCCGGGAATGTGGCGACCTTGCCGGATTTATGGCGACCTTGCCGGATCTATGGCGACCTTGCCGGAAATGTGGCGACGTTCCCGGATTTGACGCGACCTTGCCGGAAATATGGCGACCTTGCCGGATTTATGGCGTCCTAGCCGGATTTATGGCGACCGTGCCGGAAATACGACGACCTTGCCGGAGTTATGGCGACCGTGCCGGAAATACGGCGACCTTGCCGGAGTTAAGGCGACCTCGCCGGAAATATGGCGACCTTGCCGGATTTATGGCGACCTTGCCGCATTTGTGGCGACCTTGCCGGATTTATGGCGATCTTGCCGGATTTATGGCGTCCTAGCCGGATTTATGGCGACCGTGCCGGAAATACGGCGACCTTGCCGGAGTTAAGGCGACCTCGCCGGAAATATGGCGACCTCGCCGGATTTATGGCGACCGTGCCGGAAATATGGCGACATTGCCGGAAATGTGGCGACCTTGCCGGATTTGTGGCGACCTTGCCGGAAATGTTGCGACCTTGCAGGAAATGTGGCGACCATGCTGGATTTGTCGCGACCTTGCCGGATTTATGGCGACCTTGCCGGAAATGTGGCGACCTTGCCGCATTTGTGGCGACCTTGCTGGATTTATGGCGACCTTGCCGGGGATGTGGCGACCTTACCGGACATGTGGCGACCTTGCCGGATTTATGGCGACCTTGCCGGAATTGCGGCCACCTTGCCGGATATGTGGCGACCTTGCCGGATTTGTGGCGAGGTTGCCGGATTTATGGCGACCTTGTGGGATTTGTGGCGACCTTGCCGGATTTATGGCGACCTTGCCGGAAATGTGGCGACCTTGCCGGACTTGTGGCGACCTTGCCGGATTCATGGCGACCTTGCCGGAAATGTTGCGACCTTGCCGGAATGGTGGCGACCTTGCCGGATCTATGGCGACCTTGCCCGAAATGTGGCGACCTTGCCGGATTTGACGCGACCTTGCCGGAAATATGGCGACCTTGCCGGATTTATGGCGTCCTAGCCGGATTTATGGCGACCGTGCCGGAAATACGGCGACCTTGCCGGAGTTATGGCGACTTTGCAGATTTATGGCAAACTTGCCGGATTTATGGCGACTTTGCCGGAAATATGGCGACATCGCCGGAATTATGGCCACCTTGCCGGATTTATGGCGACCTTGCCGGAAATATGGCGACCTCGCCGGATTTATGGCGACCTTGCTGGAAATATGGCGACCTTGCCGGACTTATGGCGACCTTGCCGCATTTGTGGCGACCTTGCCGGATTTATGGTGATCTTGCCGGAAATATGGCGACATTGCCGGAAATGTGGCGACCTTGCCGGATTTGTGGCGAGGTTTCCGGATTTATGGCGACCTTGTGGGATTTGTGGCGACCTTGCCGGATTTATGGCGACCTTGCCGGAAATGTGGCGACCTTGCCGGACTTGTGGCGACCTTGCCGGATTCATGGCGACCTTGCCGGAAATGTGGCGACCTTGCCGGATTTGTGGCGACGATGCCGGATTTCTGGCGATCTTGCCGAAATGTTGCGACCTTGCCGGAATGGTGGCGACCTTGCCGGATCTATGGCGACCTTGCCGGAAATGTGGCGACCTTGCCGGATTTGACGCGACCTTGCCGGGAATATGGCGACCTTGCCGGATTTATGGCGTCCTAGCCGGATTTATGGCGACCGTGCCGGAAATACGGCGACCTTGCCGGAGTTATGGCGACTTTGCAGATTTATGGCAAGCTTGCCGGATTTATGGCGACTTAGCCGGATATATGGCGACCTCCCCGGATTTATGGCGACCTTGCCGGAAATATGGCGACCTTGCCCGAAATGTGACGACCCTGCTGGATTTGTGGCGACCTTGCCGGATTTATGGCGACCTTGCCAGAAATGTGGCGACCTTGCCGCATTTGTGGCTACCTTGCCGGATTTATGGCGGTCTTGCCCGGAATGTGGCGACCTTGCCGGATTTATGGCGACATTCCCGGATTAATGGCGAACTTGCCGGAAATGTGGCGACCTTGCCGCATTTGTGGCGACCTTGCTGGATTTGTGGCGACCTTGCCGGATTTATGGCGACCTTGCCGGAAATGTGGCGACCTTGCCGGATTTGCGGCGACCTTATCTGATTTATGGCGACCTTGCCGGGAATGTGGCGACCTTGCTGGATTTATGGCGACATTCCCGGATTAATGGCGTCCTTGCCGGAAATGTGGCGACCTTGCCGGATTTTTGGCGACCTTGCCCGATTTATGGCGACATTGGCTGAAATGTGGCGACCTTGACGGATTTGTGGCGGCATTGACGGATTTATGGCGACCTTGCCGGGGATGTGGCGACCTTACCGGATATGTGGCGACCTTGCCGGATATATGGCGACCTTGCCGGAATTTTGGCGACCTTGCCGTATTTGTGGCGACCTTGCCGGATTTATGGCGACCTTGCCGCAAATGTGGCGACCTTGCCGCAAATGTGGCGACCTTGCCGGATTTGCGGCGACGTTGTCTGATTTATGGCGACCTTGCCGGGAATGTGGCGACCTTGCCGGATTTATGGCGACATTCCCGGACTAATGGCGACCTTGCCGGAAATGTGTCGACCTTGCCGGATTTTTGGCGACCTTGCCCGATTTATGGCGACATTGGCTGAAATGTGGCGACCTTGACGGATTTGTGGCGACCTTGACGGATTTATGGCGACCTTGCCGGGGATGTGGCGACCTTACCGGATTTGTGCGACCTTGCCGGCAATATGGCGACCTTGCCGGATTTGGGGCGACTTGCCGGATTTATGGCGACCTTGCCGGAAATATTGCGACCTTGCCGGATTTGTGGCGACCTTGCCGGATTTATGGCGACCTTGCCGCAAATGTGGCGACCTTGCCGCAAATGTGGTGACCTTGCCGGATTTGTGGCGAGGTTGCCGGATTTATGGCGACCTTGTGGGATTTGTGGCGACCTTGCCGGATTTATGGCGACCTTGCCGGAAATGTGGCGACCTTGCCGGTCTTGTGGCGACCTTGCCGGATTCATGGCGACCTTGCCGGAAATGTGGCGACCTTGCCGGATTTGTGGCGACGATGCCGGATTTCAGGTGATCTTGACGAAATGTTGCGACCTTGCCGGATCTATGGCGACCTTGCCGGAAATGTGGCGACCTAGCCGGATTTATGGCGACCGTGCCGGAAATACGGCGACCTTGCCGGAGTTATGGCGACTTTACAGATTTATGGCAAACTTGCCGGATTTATGGCGACTGCCGGAAATATGGCGACAACGCCGGAATTATGGCGACCTTGCCGGATTTATGGCGACCTCGCCGGAAATATGGCGACCTCGCCGGATTTATGGCGACCTTGCCGGAAATGTGGCGACCTTGCCGGAAATGTGGCGACCCTGCTGGACCTGTGGCGACCTTGCCGGATTTATGGCGACCTTGCCGGAAATGTGGCGACCTTGCCGGATTTGTGGCGACCTTGCCGGATTTATGGCAACCTTGCCCGGAATGTGGCGACCTTGCCGGATTTATGGCGATATTCCCGGATTAATGGCGACCTTGCCGGAAATGTGACGACCTTGCCGGATTTGTGGCGACCTTGCCGGATTTATGGCGACCTTGCCTGAAATGTGGCGAACTAGACGGATTTGTGGCGACCTTGCAAGATTTATGGCGACCTTGCCGGGGATGTGGCGACCTTGCCGGATTTATGGCGTCCTAGCCGGATTTATGGCGACCTTGCCGGAAATATGGCGACCTTGCCGCATTTATGGCGACCTTGCTGGATTTGTGGCGACATTGCCGGATTAATGGCGACCTTGCCGGAAATGTGGCGACCTTGCCGGATTTGTGGCGACCTTGCCGGGAAAATGGCGGCCTCGCCGGATTTATGGCGACCTTGCGGGATATGTGGCGACCTTGCCGGATTTATGGCGACCTCGCCGTATTTATGGCGACCTTGCCGGATTTGTGGCGACTTTGCCGGATTGTTGGCGACCTCGCCGGGGATGTGGCGATCTTGCCGGATATGTGGCGACCTTGCCGGATTTATGGCGAACACGACGGAAATTTTGCGATCTTGCCGGATTGTTGGTGACTTTGCCGGATGTATGGCCGCCTCGCCGGAAATGTGGCGACCTGGCCTGGTTTGTGGCGACCTTGCCGGATTTATGGCGACCTTGCCGGAAATCTGGCGACCTTGCCGGATTTGTGGGTACCTTGTCGGATTTTTGGCGACCTTGCCGGCAATATGGCGACCTTGCCGGATTTGGGGCGACTTGCCGGATTTATGGCGACCTTGCCGGAAATATTGCGACCTTGCCGGATTTGTGGCGACCTTGCCGGATTTATGGCGACCTAGCCGGGAATATGGCAACCTTGCCGGATTTGTGGCGACCTTGCCGGATTTGTGGCGACCTTGCCGGATTAATGGCGACGTTGCCGGGAATATGGCGACCTTGCCGCATTTGTGGCGACCCTGCCGGATTTATGGTGACCTTGCCGGAAATATGGCGACCTTGCCGGAAATGTGGCGTCCTTGCTGGATTTGTGGCGACCTTGCCGGATATATGGCGACATTGCCGGAAATATGGTGACCTTGGCGGATGTGTGGCGACCTTGCCGGATTTATGGCGATCTTTCCGAGAATGTGGCGACCTTGCCGAATTTATGGCGACCTTGTCGGATTTGTGGCGAACTTGCCGGATTTATGGCGACCTTGCCGGAAATGTGGCGACCTTGCCGGATTTGTGGCGACCTTGTGGGATTTATGGCGACCCTGCCGGAAATACGGCGACCTTGCCGGAGTTATGGCGACTTTGCAGATTTATGGCAAACTTGCCGGATTTATGGCGACTTTGCCGGAAATATGGCGATATCGCCGGAATTATGGCGACCTTGCCGGATTTATGGCGACCTCGCCGGAAATATGGCGACCTTGCCGGAAATGTGGCGACCTTGCCGGATTTGCGGCGACCTTATCTGATTTATGGCGACATTGCCGGGAATGTGGCGACCTTGCCGGATTTATGGCGACATTCCCGGATTAATGGCGACCTTGCCGGAAATGTGGCGACCTTGACGGATTTGTGGCGACCTTGACGGATTTATGGCGACCTTGCCGGGGATGTGGCGACCTTACCGGATATGTGGCGACCTTGCCGGATTTATGGCGACCTTGCCGGAATTGCGGCGACCTTGCCGTATTTGTGGCGACCTTGCCGGATTTGTGGCGAGGTTGCCGGATTTATGGCGACCATGTGGGTGTTGTGGCGACCTTGCCGGATTTATGGCGACCTTGCCGGAAATGTGGCGACCTTGCCGGATTTGCGGCGACATTGTCTGATTTATGGCGACCTTGCCGGGAATGTGGCGACCTTGCCGGATTTATGGCGACCTTGCCGGATCTATGGCGACCTTGCCGGAAATGTGGCGACGTTCCCGGATTTGACGCGACCTTGCCGGAAATATGGCGACCTTGCCAGATTTATGGCGTCCTAGCCGGATTTATGGCGACCGTGCCGGAAATACGGCGACCTTGCCGGAGTTATGGCGACTTTGCAGAATTATGGCAAACTTGCCGGATTTATGGCGACCTCGCCGGAAATATGGCGACCTCGCCGGATTTATGGCGACCGTGCCGGAAATATGGCGACCTTGCCGGATTTATGGCGACCTTGCCTCATTTGTGGCGACCTTGCCGGATTTATGGTGATCTTGCCGGAAATATGGCGACATTGCCGGAAATGTGGCGACCTTGCCGGATTTGTGGCGACCTTGCCGGAAATGTTGCGACCATGCAGGGAATGTGGCGACCATGCTGGATTTGTGGCGACCTTGCCGGATTTATGGCGAACTTGCCGGAAATGTGGCGACCTTGCCGCATTTGTGGCGATCTTGCTGGATTTGTGGCGACCTTGCCGGATTTATGGCGACCTTGCCGGAAATGTGGCGACCTTGCCGGATTTGCGGCGACCTTATCTGATTTATTGCGACCTTGCCGGGAATGTGGCGACCTTGCCGGATTTATGGCGACATTCCCGGATTAATGGCGACCTTGCCGGAAATGTGGCGACCTTGACGGATTTGTGGCGACCTTGACGGATTTATGGCGACCTTGCCGGTGATGCGGCGACCTTACCGGATATGTGGCGACCTTGCCGGATTTATGGCGACCTTGCCGGAATTGCGGCGACCTTGCCGTATTTGTGGCGACCTTGCCGGATTTGTGGCGAGGTTGCCGGATTTATGGCGACCATGTGGGATTTGTGGCGACCTTGCCGGATTTATGGCGACCTTGCCGGAAATGTGGCGACCTTGCCGGATTTGCGGCGACCTTGTCTGATTTATGGCGACCTTGCCGGAAATATGGCGACCTTGCCGGATTTATGGCGTCCTAGCCGGATTTATGGCGACCGTGCCGGAAATACGACGACCTTGCCGGAGTTATGGCGACTTTGCAGATTTATGGCAAATTTGCCGGATTTATGGCGACTTTGCCGGAAATATGGCGACATCGCCGGAATTATGGCGACCTCGCCGGATTTATGGCGACCTCGCCGGATTTATGGCGACCGTGCCGGAAATATGGCGACCTTGCCGGATTTATGGCGACCGTGCCGGAAATATGGCGACCTTGACGGATTTGTGGCGACCTTGACGGATTTATGGCGACCTTGCCGGGGATGTGGCGACCTTACCGGATATGTGGCGACCTTGCCGGATTTATGGCGACCTTGCCGGAATTGCGGCGACCTTGCCGCATTTGTGGCGACCTTGCCGGATTTGTGGCGAGGTTGCCGGATTTATGGCGACCATGTGGGATTTGTGGCGACCTTGCCGGATTTATGGCGACCTTGCCGGAAATGTGGCGACCTTGCCGGATTTGCGGCGACCTTGTCTGATTTATGGCGACCTTGCCGGGAATGTGGCGACCTTGCCGGATTTATGGCAACCTTGCCGGATCTATGGCGACCTTGCCGGAAATGTGGCGACGTTCCCGGATTTGACGCGACCTTGCGGGAAATATGGCGACCTTGCTGGATTTATGGCGTCCTAGCCGGATATATGGCGACCGTGCCGGAAATACGGCGACCTTGCCGGAGTTAAGGCGACCTCGCCGGAAATATGGCGACCTCGCCGGATTTATGGCGACCGTGCCGGAAATATGGCGACCTTGCCGGATTTATGGCGACTTTGCCGCATTTGTGGCGACCTTGCCGGATTTATGGCGATCTTGCCGGATTTATGGCGTCCTAGCCGGATTTATGGCGACCGTGCCGGAAATACGGCGACCTTGCCGGAGTTATGGCGACTTTGCAGAATTATGGCAAACTTGCCGGATTTATGGCGACCTCGCCGGAAATATGGCGACCTCGCCGGATTTATGGCGACCGTGCCGGAAATATGGCGACCTTGCCGGATTTATGGTGACCTTGCCTCATTTGTGGCGACCTTGCCGGATTTGTGGCGACCTTGCCGGAAATGTTGCGACCATGCAGGAAATGTGGCGACCATGCTGGATTTGTGGCGACCTTGCCGGATTTATGGCGAACTTGCCGGAAATGTGGCGACCTTGCCGCATTTGTGGCGACCTTGCTGGATTTGTGGCGACCTTGCCGGATTTATGGCGACCTTGCCGGAAATGTGGCGACCTTGCCGGATTTGCGGCGACCTTATCTGATTTATTGCGACCTTGCCGGAATGTGGCGACCTTGCCGGATTTATGGCGACATTCCCGGATTAATGGCGACCTTGCCGGAAATGTGGCGACCTTGACGGATTTGTGGCGACCTTGACGGATTTATGGCGACCTTGCCGGTGATGTGGCGACCTTACCGGATATGTGGCGACCTTGCCGGATTTATGGCGACCTTGCCGGAATTGCGGCGACCTTGCCGTATTTGTGGCGACCTTGCCGGATTTGTGGCGAGGTTGCCGGATTTATGGCGACCATGTGGGATTTGTGGCGACCTTGCCGGATTTATGGCGACCTTGCCGGAAATGTGGCGACCTTGCCGGATTTGCGGCGACCTTGTCTGATTTATGGCGACCTTGCCGGGAATGTGGCGACCTTGCCGGATTTATGGCGACCTTGCCGGATCTATGGCGACCTTGCCGGAAATGTGGCGACGTTCCCGGATTTGACGCGACCTTGCCGGAAATATGGCGACCTTGCCGGATTTATGGCGTCCTAGACGGATTTATGGCGACCGTGCCGGAAATACGACGACCTTGCCGGAGTTATGGCGACTTTGCAGATTTATGGCGACCTCGCCGGATTTATGGCGACCGTGCCGGAAATATGGCGACCTTGCCGGATTTATGGCGACCGTGCCGGAAATATGGCGACCTTGACGGATTTGTGGCGACCTTGACGGATTTATGGCGACCTTGCCGGGGATGTGGCGACCTTACCGGATATGTGGCGACCTTGCCGGATTTATGGCGACCTTGCCGGAATTGCGGCGACCTTGCCGCATTTGTGGCGACCTTGCCGGATTTGTGGCGAGGTTGACGGATTTATGGCGACGATGTGGGATTTGTGGCGACCTTGCCGGATTTATGGCGACCTTGCCGGAAATGTGGCGACCTTGCCGGATTTGCGGCGACCTTGTCTGATTTATGGCGACCTTGCCGGGAATGTGGCGACCTTGCCGGATTTATGGCAACCTTGCCGGATCTATGGCGACCTTGCCGGAAATGTGGCGACGTTCCCGGATTTGACGCGACCTTGCGGGAAATATGGCGACCTTGCTGGATTTATGGCGTCCTAGCCGGATTTATGGCGACCGTGCCGGAAATACGGCGACCTTGCCGGAGTTAAGGCGACCTCGCCGGAAATATGGCGACCTCGCCGGATTTATGGCGACCGTGCCGGAAATATGGCGACCTTGCCGGATTTATGGCGACTTTGCCGCATTTGTGGCGACCTTGCCGGATTTATGGCGATCTTGCCGGATTTATGGCGTCCTAGCCGGATTTATGGCGACCGTGCCGGAAATACGGCGACCTTGCCGGAGTTAAGGCGACCTCGCCGGAAATATGGCGACCTCGCCGGATTTATGGCGACCGTGCAGGAAATATGGCGACATTGCCGGAAATGTGGCGACCTTGCCGGATTTGTGGCGACCTTGCCGGAAATGTTGCGACCTTGCAGGAAATGTGGCGACCATGCTGGATTTGTCGCGACCTTGCCGGATTTATGGCGACCTTGCCGGAAATGTGGCGACCTTGCCGCATTTGTGGCGACCTTGCTAGATTTATGGCGACCTTGCCGGGGATGTGGCGACCTTACCGGACATGTGGCGACCTTGCCGGATTTATGGCGACCTTGCCGGAATTGCGGCGACCTTGCCGGATATGTGGCGACCTTGCCGGATTTGTGGCGAGGTTGCCAGATTTATGGCGACCTTGTGGGATTTGTGGCGACCTTGCCGGATTTATGGCGACCTTGCCGGAAATGTGGCGACCTTGCCGGACTTGTGGCGACCTTGCCGGATTCATGGCGACCTTGCCGGAAATGTTGCGACCTTGCCGGAATGGTGGCGACCTTGCCGGATCTATGGCGACCTTGCCGGAAATGTGGCGACCTTGCCGGATTTGACGCGACCTTGCCGGAAATATGGCGACCTTGCCGGATTTATGGCGTCCTAGCCGGATTTATGGCGACCGTGCCGGAAATACGGCGACCTTGCCGGAGTTATGGCGACTTTGCAGATTTATGGCAAACTTGCCGGATTTATGGCGACTTTGCCGGAAATATGGCGACATCGCCGGAATTATGGCCACCTTGCCGGATTTATGGCGACCTCGCCGGAAATATGGCGACCTCGCCGGATTTATGGCGACCTTGCTGGAAATATGGCGACCTTGCCGGACTTATGGCGACCTTGCCGCATTTGTGGCGACCTTGCCAGATTTATGGTGATCTTGCCGGAAATATGGCGACATTGCCGGAAATGTGGCGACCTTGCCGGATTTGTGGCGAGGTTTCCGGATTTATGGCGACCTTGTGGGATTTGTGGCGACCTTGCCGGATTTATGGCGACCTTGCCGGAAATGTGGCGACCTTGCCGGACTTGTGGCGACCTTGCCGGATTCATGGCGATCTTGCCGGAAATGTGGCGACCTTGCCGGATTTGTGGCGACGATGCCGGATTTCTGGCGATCTTGCCGAAATGTTGCGACCTTGCCGGAATAGTGGCGACCTTGCCGGATCTATGGCGACCTTGCCGGAAATGTGGCGACCTTGCCGGATTTGACGCGACCTTGCCGGAAATATGGCGACCTTGCCGGATTTATGGCGTCCTAGCCGGATTTATGGCGACCGTGCCGGAAATACGGCGACCTTGCCGGAGTTATGGCGACTTTGCAGATTTATGGCAAGCTTGCCGGATTTATGGCGACTTAGCCGGATATATGGCGACCTCCCCGGATTTATGGCGACCTTGCCGGAAATATGGCGACCTTGCCCGAAATGTGACGACCCTGCTGGATTTGTGGCGACCTTGCCGGATTTATGGCGACCTTGCCAGAAATGTGGCGACCTTGCCGCATTTGTGGCGACCTTGCCGGATTTATGGCGGTCTTGCCCGGAATGTGGCGACCTTGCCGGATTTATGGCGACATTCCCGGATTAATGGCGAACTTGCCGGAAATGTGGCGACCTTGCCGCATTTGTGGCGACCTTGCTGGATTTGTGGCGACCTTGCCGGATTTATGGCGACCTTGCCGGAAATGTGGCGACCTTGCCGGATTTGCGGCGACCTTATCTGATTTATGGCGACCTTGCCGGGAATGTGGCGACCTTGCTGGATTTATGGCGACATTCTCGGATTAATGGCGTCCTTGCCGGAAATGTGGCGACCTTGCCGGATTTTTGGCGACCTTGCCCGATTTATGGCGACATTGGCTGAAATGTGGCGACCTTGACGGATTTGTGGCGACATTGACGGATTTATGGCGACCTTGCCGGTGATGTGGCGACCTTACCGGATATGTGGCGACCTTGCCGGATATATGGCGACCTTGCCGGAATTTTGGCGACCTTGCCGTATTTGTGGCGACCTTGCCGGATTTATGGCGACCTTGCCGCAAATGTGGCGACCTTGCCGCAAATGTGGCGACCTTGCCGGATTTGCGGCGACGTTGTCTGATTTATGGCGACCTTGCCGGGAATGTGGCGACCTTGCCGGATTTATGGCGACATTCCCGGACTAATGGCGACCTTGCCGGAAATGTGGCGACCTTGCCGGATTTTTGGCGACCTTGCCCGATTTATGGCGACATTGGCTGAAATGTGGCGACCTTGACGGATTTGTGGCGACATTGACGGATTTATGGCGACCTTGCCGGGGATGTGGCGACCTTACCGGATATGTGGCGACCTTGCCGGATATATGGCGACCTTGCCGGAATTTTGGCGACCTTGCCGTATTTGTGGCGACCTTGCCGGATTTATGGCGACCTTGCCGCAAATGTGGCGACCTTGCCGCAAATGTGGCGACCTTGCCGGATTTGCGGCGACGATGTCTGATTTATGGCGACCTTGCCGGGAATGTGGCGACCTTGCCGGATTTATGGCGACATTCCCGGACTAATGGCGACCTTGCCGGAAATGTGGCGACCTTGCCGGATTTTTGGCGACCTTGCCCGATTTATGGCGACATTGGCTGAAATGTGGCGACCTTGACGGATTTGTGGCGACCTTGACGGATTTATGGCGACCTTGCCGGGGATGTGGCGACCTTACCGGATTTGTGGCGACCTTGCCGGATTTATGGCGACCTTGCCGGAATTGTGGCGCCCTTGCGGTATTTGTGGCGACCTTGCCGGATTTATGGCGACCTTGCCGCAAATGTGGCGACCTTGCCGCAAATGTGGCGACCTTGCCGGATTTGTGGCGAAGTTGCCGGATTTATGGCGATGTTGCCGAAATGTTGCGACCTTGCCGGATTTATGGCGACCGTGCCGGAAATACGGCGACCTTACCGGAGTTATGGCGACTTTACAGATTTATGGCAAACTTGTCGGATTTATGGCGACTTTGTCGGAAATATGGCGACATCGCCGGAATTATGGCGACCTAGCCGGAAATATGGCGACCTCGCCGGATTTATGGCGACCTAGCCGGAAATATGGCGACCTTGCCGGGTTTATGGCGACCTTGCCGCATTTGTGGCGACCTTGCCGGATTTATGGTGATCTTGCCGGAAATATGGCGACATTGCCGGAAATGTGGCAACCTTGCCGGATTTGTGGCGACCTTACCGGATATGTGGCGACCTTGCCGGATATATGGCGACCTTGCCGGAATTTTGGCGACCTTGCCGTATTTGTGGCGACCTTGCCGGATTTATGGCGACCTTGCCGCAAATGTGGCGACCTTGCCGCAAATGTGGCGACCTTGCCGGATTTGCGGCGACGTTGTCTGATTTATGGCGACCTTGCCGGGAATGTGGCGACCTTGCCGGATTTATGGCGACATTCCCGGACTAATGGCGACCTTGCCGGAAATGTGGCGACCTTGCCGGATTTTTGGCGACCTTGCCCGATTTATGGCGACATTGGCTGAAATGTGGCGACCTTGACGGATTTGTGGCGACATTGACGGATTTATGGCGACCTTGCCGGGGATGTGGCGACCTTACCGGATATGTGGCGACCTTGCCGGATATATGGCGACCTTGCCGGAATTTTGGCGACCTTGCCGTATTTGTGGCGACCTTGCCGGATTTATGGCGACCTTGCCGCAAATGTGGCGACCTTGCCGCAAATGTGGCGACCTTGCCGGATTTGCGGCGACGTTGTCTGATTTATGGCGACCTTGCCGGGAATGTGGCGACCTTGCCGGATTTATGGCGACATTCCCGGACTAATGGCGACCTTGCCGGAAATGTGGCGACCTTGCCGGATTTTTGGCGACCTTGCCCGATTTATGGCGACATTGGCTGAAATGTGGCGACCTTGACGGATTTGTGGCGACCTTGACGGATTTATGGCGACCTTGCCGGGGATGTGGCGACCTTACCGGATTTGTGGCGACCTTGCCGGATTTATGGCGACCTTGCCGGAATTGTGGCGCCCTTGCGGTATTTGTGGCGACCTTGCCGGATTTATGGCGACCTTGCCGCAAATGTGGCGACCTTGCCGCAAATGTGGCGACCTTGCCGGATTTGCGGCGACGTTGTCTGATTTATGGCGACCTTGCCGGGAATGTGGCGACCTTGCCGGATTTATGGCGACATTCCCGGACTAATGGCGACCTTGCCGGAAATGTGGCGACCTTGCCGGATTTTTGGCGACCTTGCCCGATTTATGGCGACATTGGCTGAAATGTGGCGACCTTGACGGATTTGTGGCGACATTGACGGATTTATGGCGACCTTGCCGGGGATGTGGCGACCTTACCGGATATGTGGCGACCTTGCCGGATATATGGCGACCTTGCCGGAATTTTGGCGACCTTGCCGTATTTGTGGCGACCTTGCCGGATTTATGGCGACCTTGCCGCAAATGTGGCGACCTTGCCGCAAATGTGGCGACCTTGCCGGATTTGCGGCGACGATGTCTGATTTATGGCGACCTTGCCGGGAATGTGGCGACCTTGCCGGATTTATGGCGACATTCCCGGACTAATGGCGACCTTGCCGGAAATGTGGCGACCTTGCCGGATTTTTGGCGACCTTGCCCGATTTATGGCGACATTGGCTGAAATGTGGCGACCTTGACGGATTTGTGGCGACCTTGACGGATTTATGGCGACCTTGCCGGGGATGTGGCGACCTTACCGGATTTGTGGCGACCTTGCCGGATTTATGGCGACCTTGCCGGAATTGTGGCGCCCTTGCGGTATTTGTGGCGACCTTGCCGGATTTATGGCGACCTTGCCGCAAATGTGGCGACCTTGCCGCAAATGTGGCGACCTTGCCGGATTTGTGGCGAAGTTGCCGGATTTATGGCGATGTTGCCGAAATGTTGCGACCTTGCCGGATTTATGGCGACCGTGCCGGAAATACGGCGACCTTACCGGAGTTATGGCGACTTTACAGATTTATGGCAAACTTGTCGGATTTATGGCGACTTTGTCGGAAATATGGCGACATCGCCGGAATTATGGCGACCTAGCCGGAAATATGGCGACCTCGCCGGATTTATGGCGACCTAGCCGGAAATATGGCGACCTTGCCGGGTTTATGGCGACCTTGCCGCATTTGTGGCGACCTTGCCGGATTTATGGTGATCTTGCCGGAAATATGGCGACATTGCCGGAAATGTGGCAACCTTGCCGGATTTGTGGCGACCTTACCGGATATGTGGCGACCTTGCCGGATATATGGCGACCTTGCCGGAATTTTGGCGACCTTGCCGTATTTGTGGCGACCTTGCCGGATTTATGGCGACCTTGCCGCAAATGTGGCGACCTTGCCGCAAATGTGGCGACCTTGCCGGATTTGCGGCGACGTTGTCTGATTTATGGCGACCTTGCCGGGAATGTGGCGACCTTGCCGGATTTATGGCGAC
The DNA here is from genome assembly GCA_038087875.1 of Malacoraja senta. Classification (NCBI taxonomy): domain Eukaryota; kingdom Metazoa; phylum Chordata; class Chondrichthyes; order Rajiformes; family Rajidae; genus Malacoraja; species Malacoraja senta. The sequence goes on from JAXLNO010005117.1 coordinate 155,167, forward strand.
ATTCCCGGACTAATGGCGACCTTGCCGGAAATGTGGCGACCTTGCCGGATTTTTGGCGACCTTGCCCGATTTATGGCGACATTGGCTGAAATGTGGCGACCTTGACGGATTTGTGGCGACATTGACGGATTTATGGCGACCTTGCCGGGGATGTGGCGACCTTACCGGATATGTGGCGACCTTGCCGGATATATGGCGACCTTGCCGGAATTTTGGCGACCTTGCCGTATTTGTGGCGACCTTGCCGGATTTATGGCGACCTTGCCGCAAATGTGGCGACCTTGCCGCAAATGTGGCGACCTTGCCGGATTTGCGGCGACGTTGTCTGATTTATGGCGACCTTGCCGGGAATGTGGCGACCTTGCCGGATTTATGGCGACATTCCCGGACTAATGGCGACCTTGCCGGAAATGTGGCGACCTTGCCGGATTTTTGGCGACCTTGCCCGCTTTATGGCGACATTGGCTGAAATGTGGCGACCTTGACGGATTTGTGGCGACCTTGACGGATTTATGGCGACCTTGCCGGGGATGTGGCGACCTTACCGGATTTGTGGCGACCTTGCCGGATTTATGGCGACCTTGCCGGAATTGTGGCGCCCTTGCGGTATTTGTGGCGACCTTGCCGGATTTATGGCGACCTTGCCGCAAATGTGGCGACCTTGCCGCAAATGTGGCGACCTTGCCGGATTTGTGGCGAAGTTGCCGGATTTATGGCGATGTTGCCGAAATGTTGCGACCTTGCCGGATTTATGGCGACCGTGCCGGAAATACGGCGACCTTACCGGAGTTATGGCGACTTTACAGATTTATGGCAAACTTGTCGGATTTATGGCGACTTTGTCGGAAATATGGCGACATCGCCGGAATTATGGCGACCTAGCCGGAAATATGGCGACCTCGCCGGATTTATGGCGACCTAGCCGGAAATATGGCGACCTTGCCGGGTTTATGGCGACCTTGCCGCATTTGTGGCGACCTTGCCGGATTTATGGTGATCTTGCCGGAAATATGGCGACATTGCCGGAAATGTGGCAACCTTGCCGGATTTGTGGCGACCTTGCCGGAAATGTGGGGACCTTGCCGGAAATGTGGCGACCCTGCTGGATTTGTGGCGACCTTGCCGGATTTATGGCGACATTGCCGGAAATGTGTCGACCTTGCCGAATTTGTGGCGACCTTGCCGGAAATGTGGCGACCTTGCCGGAAATGTGGCGACCCTTTTGGATTTGTGGCGACCTTGCCGGATTTATGGCGACCTTGCCGGAAATGTGGCGACCTTGCCGGATTTGTGGCGACCTTGCCGGATTTATGGCGGTCTTGCCCGGAATGTGGCGACCTTGCCGGATTTATGGCGACATTCCCAGATTAATGGCGACCTTCCCGGAAATGTGGCGACCTTGCCGCATTTGTGGCGACCTTGCTGGATTTGTGGCGACCTTGCCGGATTTATGGCGACCTTGCCGGAAATGTGGCGACTTTGCCGGATTTGCGGCGACCTTATCTGATTTATGGCGACCTTGCCGGGAATGTGGCGACCTTGCCGGATTTATGGCGACATTCCCGGATTATTGGCGGCCTTGCCGGAAATGTGGCGACCTTGCCGGATTTTTGGCGACCTTGCCCGATTTATGGCGACATTGGCTGAAATGTGGCGACCTTGACGGATTTGTGGCGACATTGACGGATTTATGGCGACCTTGCCGGGGATGTGGCGACCTTACCGGATATGTGGCGACCTTGCCGGATATATGGCGACCTTGCCGGAATTTTGGCGACCTTGCCGTATTTGTGGCGACCTTGCCGGATTTATGGCGACCTTGCCGCAAATGTGGCGACCTTGCCGCAAATGTGGCGACCTTGCCGGATTTGCGGCGACGTTGTCTGATTTATGGCGACCTTGCCGGGAATGTGGCGACCTTGCCGGATTTATGGCGACATTCCCGGACTAATGGCGACCTTGCCGGAAATGTGGCGACCTTGCCGGATTTTTGGCGACCTTGCCCGATTTATGGCGACATTGGCTGAAATGTGGCGACCTTGACGGATTTGTGGCGACCTTGACGGATTTATGGCGACCTTACCGGGGATGTGGCGACCTTACCGGATTTGTGGCGACCTTGCCGGATTTATGGCGACCTTGCCTATATTGTGGCGACCTTGCGGTATTTGTGGCGACCTTGCCGGATTTATGGCGACCTTGCCGCAAATGTGGCGACCTTGCCGCAAATGTGGCAACCTTGCCGCAAATGTGGCGACCTTGCCGGATTTGTGGCGAAGTTGCCGGATTTATGGCGACCTTGCCGGAAATGTGGCGACCTTGCCGGACTTGTGGCGACCTTGCCGGATTCATGGCGACCTTGTCGGTAATGTGGCGACCTTGCCGGATTTGTGGCGACGATGCCGGATTTCAGGCGATCTTGCCGAAATGTTGCGACCTTGCCGGATTTATGGCGACCGTGCCGGAAATACGGCGACCTTGCCGGAGTTATGGCGACTTTACAGATTTATGGCAAACTTGTCGGATTTATGGCGACTTTGTCGGAAATATGGCGACATCGCCGGAATTATGGCGACCTAGCCGGAAATATGGCGACCTCGCCGGATTTAAGGCGACCTAGCCGGAAATATGGCGACCTTGCCGGATTTATGGCGACCTTGCCGCATTTGTGGCGACCTTGCCGTATTTATGGTGATCTTGCCGGAAATATGGCGACATTGCCGGAAATGTGGCAACCTTGCCGGATTTGTGGCGACCTAGCCGGAAATGTGGCGACCTTGCCGGAAATGTGGCGACCCTGCTGGATTTGTGGCGACCTTGCCGGATTCATGGTGACCTTGCCGGAAATGTGGCGACCTTGCCGGATTTGTGGCGATCTTGCCGGATTTATGGCAGCCTTGCCCGGAATGTGGCGACCTTGCGGGATTTATGGCGACATTCCCGGATTAATGGCGACCTTGCCGGAAATGTGGTGACCTTGCCGCATTTGTGGCGACCTTGCCGGATTTATGGCGACCTTGCCGCAAATGTGGCGACCTTGCCGCAAATGTGGCGACCTTGCCGGATTTATGGCGACATTCCCGGACTAATGGCGACCTTGCCGGAAATGTGGCGACCTTGCCGGATTTTTGGCGACCTTGCCCGATTTATGGCGACATTGGCTGAAATGTGGCGACCTTGACGGATTTGTGGCGACCTTGACGGATTTATGGCGACCTTGCCGGGGATGTGGCGACCTTACCGGATTTGTGGCGACCTTGCCGGATTTATGGCGACCTTGCCGGAATTGTGGCGCCCTTGCGGTATTTGTGGCGACCTTGCCGGATTTATGGCGACCTTGCCGCAAATGTGGCGATCTTGCCGCAAATGTGGCGACCTTGCCGGATTTGTGGCGAAGTTGCCGGATTTATGGCGATCTTGCCGAAACGTTGCGACCTTGCCGGATTTATGGCGACCGTGCCGGAAATACGGCGACCTTACCGGAGTTATGGCGACTTTACAGATTTATGGCAAACTTGTCGGATTTATGGCGACTTTGTCGGAAATATGGCGACATCCCCGGAATTATGGCGACCTAGCCGGAAATATGGCGACCTCGCCGGATTTATGGCGACCTAGCCGGAAATATGGCGACCTTGCCGGATTTGTGGCGACCTTGCCGGATTTATGGTGATCTTGACGGAAATATGGCGACATTGCCGGAAATGTGGCAACCTTGCCGGATTTGTGGCGACCTTGCCGGAAATGTGGCGACCTTGCCGGAAATGTGGCGACCCTGCTGGATTTGTGGCGACCTTGCCGGATTTATGGCGACATTGCCGGAAATGTGTCGACCTTGCCGAATTTGTGGCGACCTTGCCGGAAATGTGGCGACCTTGCCGGAAATGTGGCGACCCTTTTGGATTTGTGGCGACCTTGCCGGATTTATGGCGACCTTGCCGGAAATGTGGCGACCTTGCCGGATTTGTGGCGATCTTGCCGGATTTATGGCAGCCTTGCCCGGAATGTGGCGACCTTGCCGGATTTATGGCGACATTCCCAGATTAATGGCGACCTTGCCGGAAATGTGGCGACCTTGCCGCATTTGTGGCGACCTTGCTGGATTTGTGGCGACCTTGCCGGATTTATGGCGACCTTGCCGGAAATGTGGCGACTTTGCCGGATTTGCGGCGACCTTATCTGATTTATGGCGACCTTGCCGGGAATGTGGCGACCTTGCCGGATTTATGGCGACATTCCCGGATTAATGGCGGCCTTGCCGGAAATGTGGCGACCTTGCCGGATTTTTGGCGACCTTGCCCGATTTATGGCGACATTGGCTGAAATGTGGCGACCTTGACGGATTTGTGGCGACATTGACGGATTTATGGCGACGTTGCCGGGGATGTGGCGACCTTACCGGATATGTGGCGACCTTGCCGGATATATGGCGACCTTGCCGGAATTTTGGCGACCTTGCCGTATTTGTTGCGACCTTGCCGGATTTATGGCGACCTTGCCGCAAATGTGGCGACCTTGCCGCAAATGTGGCGACCTTGCCGGATTTGCGGCGACGTTGTCTGATTTATGGCGACCTTGCCGGGAATGTGGCGACCTTGCCGGATTTATGGCGACATTCCCGGACTAATGGCGACCTTGCCGGAAATGTGGCGACCTTGCCGGATTTTTGGCGACCTTGCCCGATTTATGGCGACATTGGCTGAAATGTGGCGACCTTGACGGATTTGTGGCGACCTTGACGGATTATGGCGACCTTACCGGGGATGTGGCGACCTTACCGGATTTGTGGCGAACTTGCCGGATTTATGGCGACCTTGCCGGAATTGTGGCGACCTTGCGGTATTTGTGGCGACCTTGCCGGATTTATGGCGACCTTGCCGCAAATGTGGCGACCTTGCCGCAAATGTGGCGACCTTGCCGCAAATGTGGCGACCTTGCCGGATTTGTGGCGAAGTTGCCGGATTTATGGCGACCTTGCCGGAAATGTGGCGACCTTGCCGGACTTGTGGCGACCTTGCCGGATTCATGGCGACCTTGCCGGAAATGTGGCGACCTTGCCGGATTTGTGGCGACGATGCCGGATTTCAGGCGATCTTGCCGAAATGTTGCGACCTTGCCGGATTTATGGCGACCGTGCCGGAAATACGGCGACCTTGCCGGAGTTATGGCGACTTTACAGATTTATGGCAAACTTGTCGGATTTATGGCGACTTTGTCGGAAATATGGCGACATCGCCGGAATTATGGCGACCTAGCCGGAAATATGGCGACCTCGCCGGATTTATGGCGACCTAGCCGGAAATATGGCGACCTTGCCGGATTTATGGCGACCTTGCCGCATTTGTGGCGACCTTGCCAGATTTATGGTGATCTTGCCGGAAATATGGCGACATTGCCGGAAATGTGGCAACCTTGCCGGATTTGTGGCGACCTTGCCGGAAATGTGGCGACCTTGCCGGAAATGTGGCGACCCTGCTGGATTTGTGGCGACCTTGCCGCAAATGTGGCGACCTTGCCGGATTTGCGGCGACGTTGACTGATTTATGGCGACCTTGCCGGGAATGTGGCGACCTTGCCGGAATTATGGCGACATTCCCGGACTAATGGCGACCTTGCCGGAAATGTGGCGACCTTGCCGGATTTTTGGCGACCTTGCCCGATTTATGGCGACATTGGCTGAAATGTGGCGACCTTGACGGATTTGTGGCGACCTTGACGGATTTATGGCGACCTTACCGGGGATGTGGCGACCTTACCGGATTTGTGGCGACCTTCCCGGATTTATGGCGACCTTGCCTGTATTGTGGCGACCTTGCGGTATTTGTGGCGACCTTGCCGGATTTATGGCGACCTTGCCGCAAATGTGGCGACCTTGCCGCAAATGTGGCAACCTTGCCGCAAATGTGGCGACCTTGCGGTATTTGTGGCGACCTTGCCGGATTTATGGCGACCTTGCCGCAAATGTGGCGACCTTGCCGCAAATGTGGCGACCTTGCCGCAAATGTGGCGACCTTGCCGGATTTGTGGCGAAGTTGCCGGATTTATGGCGACCTTGCCGGAAATGTGGCGACCTTGCCGGACTTGTGGCGACCTTGCCGGATTCATGGCGACCTTGCCGGTAATGTGGCGACCTTGCCGGATTTGTGGCGACGATGCCGGATTTCAGGCGATCTTGCCGAAATGTTGCGACCTTGCCGGATTTATGGCGACCGTGCCGGAAATACGGCGACCTTGCCGGAGTTATGGCGACTTTACAGATTTATGGCAAACTTGTCGGATTTATGGCGACTTTGTCGGAAATATGGCGACATCGCCGGAATTATGGCGACCTAGCCGGAAATATGGCGACCTCGCCGGATTTAAGGCGACCTAGCCGGAAATATGGCGACCTTGCCGGATTTATGGCGACCTTGCCGCATTTGTGGCGACCTTGCCGTATTTATGGTGATCTTGCCGGAAATATGGCGACATTGCCGGAAATGTGGCAACCTTGCCGGATTTGTGGCGACCTAGCCGGAAATGTGGCGACCTTGCCGGAAATGTGGCGACCCTGCTGGATTTGTGGCGACCTTGCCGGATTCATGGTGACCTTGCCGGAAATGTGGCGACCTTGCCGGATTTGTGGCGATCTTGCCGGATTTATGGCAGCCTTGCCCGGAATGTGGCGACCTTGCGGGATTTATGGCGACATTCCCGGATTAATGGCGACCTTGCCGGAAATGTGGTGACCTTGCCGCATTTGTGGCGACCTTGCCGGATTTATGGCGACCTTGCCGCAAATGTGGCGACCTTGCCGCAAATGTGGCGACCTTGCCGGATTTATGGCGACATTCCCGGACTAATGGCGACCTTGCCGGAAATGTGGCGACCTTGCCGGATTTTTGGCGACCTTGCCCGATTTATGGTGATCTTGACGGAAATATGGCGACATTGCCGGAAATGTGGCAACCTCGCCGGATTTATGGCGACCTAGCCGGAATTATGGCGACCTAGCCGGAAATATGGCGACCTCGCCGGATTTATGGCGACCTAGCCGGAAATATGGCGACCTTGCCGGATTTGTGGCGACCTTGCCGGATTTATGGTGATCTTGACGGAAATATGGCGACATTGCCGGAAATGTGGCAACCTTGCCGGATTTGTGGCGACCTTGCCGGAAATGTGGCGACCTTGCCGGAAATGTGGCGACCCTGCTGGATTTGTGGCGACCTTGCCGGATTTATGGCGACATTGCCGGAAATGTGTCGACCTTGCCGAATTTGTGGCGACCTTGCCGGAAATGTGGCGACCTTGCCGGAAATGTGGCGACCCTTTTGGATTTGTGGCGACCTTGCCGGATTTATGGCGACCTTGCCGGAAATGTGGCGACCTTGCCGGATTTGTGGCGATCTTGCCGGATTTATGGCAGCCTTGCCCGGAATGTGGCGACCTTGCCGGATTTATGGCGACATTCCCAGATTAATGGCGACCTTGCCGGAAATGTGGCGACCTTGCCGCATTTGTGGCGACCTTGCTGGATTTGTGGCGACCTTGCCGGATTTATGGCGACCTTGCCGGAAATGTGGCGACTTTGCCGGATTTGCGGCGACCTTATCTGATTTATGGCGACCTTGCCGGGAATGTGGCGACCTTGCCGGATTTATGGCGACATTCCCGGATTAATGGCGGCGCCGGATTTATGGCAGCCTTGCCCGGAATGTGGCGACCTTGCCGGATTTATGGCGACATTCCCAGATTAATGGCGACCTTGCCGGAAATGTGGCGACCTTGCCGCATTTGTGGCGACCTTGCTGGATTTGTGGCGACCTTGCCGGATTTATGGCGACCTTGCCGGAAATGTGGCGACTTTGCCGGATTTGCGGCGACCTTATCTGATTTATGG